>ML685768.1:15556510-15698010 GCA_007922175.1 Pelusios castaneus
TCTTTCTTTCTTTCTTTCTTTCTTTCTTTCTTTCTTTCTTTGCTTCCTTCCTTTCTCATCCTTCTCTTCTTTCCTTCCCCTTTCTTCTTTTCTTCTTTTTCTTCCTTCTTTCTCTTCCTTCCTTCTTTCTCTCCCTTTCTCTTCCTTCCTTCTTTCTCTCCCTTCTCTCTTTTTTCTTTCTCCCTTTTTCTTTCCTTCTTTCTCTCCTTTGCTTTCCTTTTTCTTTCCTTCTTTCTCTTCTTTGCCTTCCTTCTTTTTTCTTTCTTCCTCTTTCTCTTCCTTTCTCTTTTTTCCTTCTTTGTCTTCTTTTTTCTTTCCTTCTTTTTTCTTTCTTTCTCTTCTTTCCTTCCTCTTCCTTCTTTCCACTTCTTTCCTTCTTTCTTTTTTCTCTTCCTTCCTTTTTCTCTCTCTCTTTTCCTTTCTTCTCTCTTTTTCTCTCTCTCTTCCTTCCTTCCTCCCTTCTTTTTTTCCTTCCTTTTTAAAAAAACCCAACCTTTAAAAATTAATTTTAATTAAAAACCTTTTTTAAAGGTTTTTTAAAAACCTTTCTAAAATTAAATTTCAATTAAAAGTAATTCAAATTCAATTAATTAAAACATAAAATGCACACATTTACTTGTATTTAGTTTTAAACATATTGTATGGCTCTCACGGAATTACATTTTAAAATATGTGGCGTTCATGGCTCTCTCAGACAAAAAGGTTCCCTACCCCTGACTTAAACAGAACATATATATGTAATAGTAAAATTACCAGGCAAGAACTCTGAAACCTGACAAAAGTCTTTTTGTCATTAATCTATACTACACCCCTTTGTTACCCTATCTGCTCAGAATGAGGAACAGTGCCAAGGAGAAATGAATGCTGCATTTAGCTAAATTACTCCTCTTTTTTATAACATAGTGTTGCTTTCAGACAGAACATGCTGTGTCATGTCCCTTCCAAGAACCATGAAACCCCGTGTCTTGTGAAGTTGTCAAGGAAGGGCTTCTACTATCTCCTGAACATAGAAGGAATATATGGTATGGAGGTTCCATTCCTCTGGGACTTACCTCTCTCTTCTGTCCTTTTTCCCTACTGCTACTTCCCTGTTTGCCTCATAACAAAGAGGAACATAGGGCCTTGAGTTATTAATTTCTATACTGTAGGAGTAATATGAACCAAAAGTTCACAGCAATTTAATGACCTGATTTTTAGTGTTGTTGTTACATTTATCTTAACCTTAGATATTTGACATATGGTGAAACTCTCCTATGTGGCTACAGAGTGCACATATTCCATATCTTGTCCTCTGCAGGTTCAGTGCTGATCTGAGGTAAGCAGTGCTACATATTTTGAAAAATGGGCTCCTGTCCTTGTGAGCACAGTGCAACAGTGAAGTTTCCAAGATGCATAGCAGCATATGTCTGTCATTCTCAGAATAGAACCATGTCTAAAATGTGTAATATGCATGTACAAGTAACAGCATGTAGGAGAGGTTTTGGTCTGGGCACATTTTACTACTAGATTTATATGGGCATGAGGTAACACCTACTTTTTATCTTCAAAGAGCAAATCCATGTGCATAATTGAAACAAGCCCTTATTCTGCTCACTATAAATATGCACCAGATGTATCTTTTATGAATGTACATTTTGGCGCATGATGGGATTTGCTAGTGCCTGAGAGTTATGTCAGCCATGTTCCAAGGAGAAATAAATATGAAGTGCTTTCTATACTAAGAAATGGCATGTTCTAGTCACGGTCACAGGCAAGTCTGTAAGTACAGTAAACAGCTACATTATCACCTTACTGATTTACACTAGGTAATGTGACGGTTTGATGCTGTAAAACAGGATTCATGTCACTCAAATAACAAACAAAACTGATTAGACTGGAAAACATACATCATAATTTTCCACTGGCTGGTAGGATTATTTTGATGTACCTTCACTGAGCATAGGGCTATGATCAGTTGTTGTTAAAGGTGTAATGGGAGGGGGAGAGTGAAGATGTGACTATATGGGTTAAGATCACCAAGGATTAGTTTTAAGTTTCTGGTTGCTTTCAGTTTGATGGGTTTTTGGAAGAGGAAAAGACATGGAAGTGACTTGGCTCTGGCTAGCCCAACCTTTTTTAAGACTCCTTTTCAGTCCCAGTATACACACACCTCTTACTAAATAATAACTAAACCCTTTAAAATATGGACCTTTATCAGGAATGCTCCCTGAAAGAGCTCTATAACACAATCAATTATTTTAGTTTATATGCAAATCTTAGATCTTTGCAATGCTCCGTAAGAAGAAAGTCAAATTTGGCCCCCTGTGCAAAGGGTCCTGGTGACCTGATAAGTAAGTCTGTGTTCATTGTAAAAAAATCCAGTGTTTACTCCAAGAGTTGCAAAACAAACTGAAGATAAAACAAAAAGCAGCCTCAAAACCGTCTTGGATATTTATTCTTTCATTTGTGTATCTCCTAAAAAAGCCTCTGTTTTCACTTAATATATAAAAAACTTGTGAACCAATTACAAACAAGTAAAAGTATAACAGATGCAAACAAAGAGCTGAGGTATTTTTCACCATATGTTTCAGCTTAATCTAATTCCTTCATTAGTCAGACCCAAAGCATTACATTTTGCTTCTAACTGACTGAGAGTGATCATAGAAAAATATATATTGTAAATTCAGAGGCAGGTTGTTATATTCTTAATGAAAGTTAGTAGGATTAACCATGATTTGACAAGGGACAACACATCTTTTCATTATTCTCTTTTTAAGTGCCCTCTAGAGTTCATTGATATGTATTGTAATTACTCTTTTCTGCTCTATTCAGCATTAGACTCATACAGGTATGTCCAATAACATCCATTCTTGGCATGTACCCATTTAAACACCTCCACAATATGATTTTTTTGCTATTTCTTTTAAAGAAAGTCATTCAACTTCTATTTAGTAGCAAAATTGTCTACATATTTTGGTACCCACTATGTAATATTATTGTTGTTGTGAAACCTTGATATTAATTTTAGAGACAAATGTTCCTTCATGACTCCTGTTGTTTTTCTAAACTCTTAAGTAACGGTATGCAAATAGCACTATAACTCTGTAAGATCATGAACATATGGGGAACCTCACAGGACAACATTTAACTCAGTCAATCATTAAACAAAAACACGCACATAATTTAACATTTCTGAGGGCTTTCCCTTATGTTTAGCTTTGCTCTGTATGTTCCTGGGATTGTTTAAGACCTGAGAACATTACAAGCAAATTCTTTTTCCATAGGAGAGTCAGACATTACTTTCCCCTTTCACTAACTCTGTCGTCTGCTATAGCCTCTGTGGGTGACATGTGGTGGGAGCACTGCAGGTGTGTTTTCCCTCACATCCAGTGTGTTGTGCCGCTGAGTCTCAAGTGGTTAATATTGTACAGGAGTCCGGGTAAAATTGCTTTCTTCATGGATTTTGGATTCTCATTTACCACCTGCAAGTAATCAATGGAAATGCCAGGGATATTGTATAAAACTAGTTTGTGGTTGTGAAAAAACTTACAGATTGGTTGAAATGGAGCCCAACCCCCTCCCTTTCACTGTCCCCCCATTTTAGTCTTTTCTCTATTACTCTTCTCCCTTCCTATCCTCTGCTGCTGCCCCAGTAGAAGTATATCAAGTCACAGAGAAACTGATGTCAGGACAGGACCAGTTATCATGTGTTTGGATTGCAGAACACTGTAGTTTGGGTTTCAGGAAAAGGAATCAAATCAACATTCACGGGCTCACTTAAAGGTTCAAATTCAACTTAAACGTCCAAGGATTTCTTCCCCCGTAGCTGTCCCTTCTTATCTCCTGCTCCCTAGATGAAGCTCCTCTTTAGTTTTCATTGGGTTGTGGTTGTGGCAGAGGATATATTAGGTTTTATTATTTTGAGGATGTACGTGTTGGAGAGATCTACAACAATAAGCTTGCCGGTTTCCCTACTATGTGATCATCCTTAGGTTTGCCAAGCTTTCAAGAGCATTGGTTGATGTTCATGAACTCACTTGAACCCAAGGATCAGTTCTGACAGGTTTGACGTAAAGATTGTATACAGCTCTAATTGTGACATTGTGTATAAGTGGTGAGATTTGGTCATCAGAAAATAAGGTCCCTCTCTGCTTCCTGTTGTTTCCTGTGGTCTCTCCATCTCTCCCTTCACTTATCTTCTCCATCAGTATGTATGTACATATGCAAATGTGTTCAGGGACTGTTGGATCTTTATCTCACCCCCCTGCCACTCGCTTTTCTAATTCTTCCTTCTTCTCTGCTAGTGAGAGTTGGTGGGCTTGCATTATCAGTAGCAAATCCCCCTGCCATCTCTCACTTATTTCCATAACTCATTTCTATTGGTTAAAATGAATGGTTCCACAAATATCATCATCAAGAGACAGTGTGCACAGAGACATTAATATATCCTGGATATGTCTGTAACAGAATTAAAAATACTTGTTACATTAAAAATTAATCCAAAGGCTGAATTTGGTTTGATCATCACTTGATGGCTCATAGGGCAGCAACAAAGCACTTTTCCATGTTTAGGATGTGACTATTTACATTAGAAATGAACTTTGCACATGGAGCTCCCAGCTGAGTCAACAGGACTTCTGTGCACTGACAGCATACAGGAGTCGACCTGAAGTATGTTTTATATGAAATGTAGTATCCCTCTTGGGGAATCAGGCAGGGAATATAATTTCCTTTATATAAGTCTCTCAAATATTTTATAGAATTAATAATGTCATTATTTGAACAGTACCACAGAAATGCACGAGAGTTGTAGAAGGCAGGGACTAAAGAAGATAGAAATGCTTCCCTTTCAAATCCTTTCTCAAAACTCATGTCTGATGCATTGGCACCAGAAATCAGCTAATGTATGAAAGCCTGGAAAAGTCAATATTTATGCATGCATTAAAAAAGTAGATTCATCCATAGTCATATAGACAGAGCAAACCTAACGTTTGTAATTAAAATTGCATCCTTGTGTATTAAAACTGACAGACCAGACCCTTGCCCTCTTTTATGGCTAGTGCCACGTTACGTCGCAAGAAGAGTGTCATGATCAACCAATTGGAGCTGATATGGAGAGATTAAAACAATCTGGGTCCCATGAGTATCCCATGGTTCTACCCCTGCACTGTGGTTCCACCTGGCTATACAGAATCATGATCCAAGGACAGCAGCAGGGGCCCCTTTGCCGTTTAGAAGTATCACTAATGGCAGCAGAGGGTTCCTCAATATTTATCCAACCTCTTAGGATACATATACTTGGGTCAATCAGAAAGCTGGGCATGCTGCAGTCTTCTTCTTCCCTATCAGAAACCCTAAGCTATGTCTACATTAGCAATTTAGGTCAACTTAAGAATGCGTAAGTCGACCTAAATTACTCCATGTCCACACCAGACTTTCATTAAGTTGCCTTCAGGGCATCTTTATGTCGACAATAACTACCACCTGTTATTGTCGACCTTATTAAGTTGACCTAAGCGTCTATGTCTAAGTCGACCTTATTAAGTTGACCTAACACCGGTGTGGACACCCTAGGTCAACTTAATTCCTTAACAGAGTCGACAACTTTTTAAGTGTAGACGTAGTCCTAGGCACATACTCAGGGCAACTACCACATACTTCTGTTTGTACCACTGTGGCTACACTTCTGCTTTTGGTACACGAGTTTGATCAAAACTAGCATGGGCCTTTCTCTACGAGCTGGAAATTATACCACCACCTCCAGTGCAGGCAGACCTACAGAGTTCTGTTGGGGTGGTGTTGGTGATGGGGCACTATAAAACAGTGGGTCTTGAAATTAACACCCGACCAAAATGTATGGAGTTGCTTTCACCTCTCAGGGCTATTGTTTTAGGCTATTTGCAAACTATGGTAGAGGTCACTGCTTCAGTTACTCTCAATATATATTTTCTTCACCCATGAGGACTAGACACATACTTTTTTGAAATATAAAAGTTGAGATTCTGATACAATCACATAAATTGAGAATCTCGATCTTCATCATTTCTGTGCCTTAAGGCAGCCCTGGCAATTGCCTTTTCCAAACAGCTTAGTTCTGGCCCATGGCTTTGTCTTACCATCTGGGTGTGTGTGGCCAGCCCTGACATTGATCATGATAATTGATGCCCATCCTTAAGAACAAATAAAATCTGAGGGGAGGGGATGGTCTCTCGCCCAACGAGCTATGGAATAATGTCCAAAAGTCTCTGTTTTCCATCTCTGCCTATTTTAGATATTTACATATTGCCCACCCACAGTATCTTAGCTTCTCACTGAATAAAGGCACTATCAGTAGCACAATGTCCCAAACACAATAACGGGGATCCGGTTCAGTACTCATTCAGAGGGAAGACTAACACCTACTAAATCACCAGCACATGGGAGTTTCTTGGAAGTTTTTCATCAAAGTACTGACTAGCCGAACTCTGCAGAGATTGAAGCCCAAGGTTTTGTGGCTACGGGCTCAGTTTACCTGGCTGAACTCTTCATTTTCTAATGTGGATTTCTGATTTTTTTCAGAGAAGATTAAATTATACTTGGATCACTTAGTACATTACAATAGTAGCCGTCAAAAAAACTGCATGACGATGAATATATTCCATGCACTGTTTTTTTAACACAAAGTACACTAGAAGGTGTCACAAATCCATGGAATGTCCCAGAGTGCTGCATTTTTGCATTTGGATCTCTTTGGGAGATGTATAAAATTACACATGGGCAGAGAGTTTCCTACTGAATATGCAGTGGAAGAGGCTTATTTGCACTGCCATTTCTCACAGCTATATGGAACATATTGTGCTCATGAAATGTGCTCCTGCTATACTAATCTCAGGAAGGAACATGTCAATAGCTGGTGAATAGGGCTAACCTTGCCCACATTTGCTCAAACCAAGGGTCATTTTTCTTATGTTTCATCATGGCTGTATTGGATGTGTGCG
This sequence comes from Pelusios castaneus, assembly GCA_007922175.1. Lineage (NCBI taxonomy): Eukaryota > Metazoa > Chordata > Testudines > Pelomedusidae > Pelusios > Pelusios castaneus. The sequence goes on from ML685768.1 coordinate 15,563,467, forward strand.
TCTGAAGTGATGCAATTTCTGGCAGGATGGCAAGAGTTTGGAGCAGAATGCCATTGTTTAGCATTTCACATATATGTGTGATTTCAGTTTTTGTGTGAATTAATCTTATCTGCCTGAGCGTGATGTTGAGCCCAAGGAATCACACACCGGTGAGTAAGAACAAAGCACAAGCAATATCTCAAGACACTGATTTCCTGGAAATATAAATATTTCTCTCAGCAAGTGTTCTCTAAGGTTTAAGCTTGTGATCTCTGGGGTGCATCATTGCATGTCCACACTGCATCAAACGGCAAGTCTCCCAGATCAGGTCTAGAGATTTGTGTAGGCAGAGCTCACACTAGCATTTGAAAAATAGCTGTGTAGATGGTGTTTTGTTGCTGTGGTTTAGGCTGGAGGGCAGGCTCTGAAGATTGGGGTGTGAGTTTCAGAGTCTGAGCTCCAGCCTGAGCCACAACATCTACTTAGCTATTTTTAGAGTGCTAATATGATCCCTACTAATGCAATCTGTGGACCTACGCCAGGAGGTTTACTCTCAAAGGCAGTGTGGACAATGCCCTATATCACTCGATGAAGAAATATGGCACTTAAAGACACTGAGGCCACAATCGTGCAAACACTAATGTAATTGTTTGACTTTATTGCCACGTGTAGGCCCATTCATTCATAGAATTGGGGCCTTTGGCCGGATTTTCATTTACTCTGACAGGTCTTTATACTGCCTTGGCAGTTTGAAAAGGTCACATAGTGGGTGTAATTACCTTAAGAACCCTTTACAAGTCTGCCATGGTACAAGAGAGCCATGGGGTAGGTCTTCAACAGGGAAAAGAGCATGTTCTTAACTCATGTAAATTAACACATAACTAACACAGGGTAAAATCCTAATGAAGACAAGGCAACCTGTAGTTTTTGCATGAGTTAGCAGGTCAAGTGAAAGGTTTTGGAGGAGCTTCATGTTTAACTCCATTTGTTAACTCATGTTAAAACTAAGAACTACCTTGTCTTCACTAGGATTTTCCCCTATGTTAGTGACCATGTGTTAGGTCACCTGAGTTAAGAACACACCTTTTTCTTAATGAAGAGAAGGCATTAGTGTAAATAAGAATTAGGCCCACGTGTCTCTTGTCAAACAGGAGTTAAATGAGTCTGAATGAATTCTCTCTGTATGTAACAACAGGTAGGTCTTTTGACTTTAGGACAGAACTAAAGTCTTTTATAAATAAATCATTTTGGAAATAATAGCTCATTAACTCAGCACCTGATTTATTGTTTAGCTTCCTTTTAACTTTAATTCACTAGTCACCCTTAAAAAAACTGCCAGACCTAATGTTGTTTGGATTTGTAGAAGAGCTGCCTGGAAATTGGGGATGGAGTGGGGAAGCACCCTTCCCTTTCCTCTCTGATATGTTGACGTTTTCATTAAAAATGTCCAGGAAGTTCTGATTTTCAGAATCCTAGAGAATTGGGGTATTTGGATAATGCTGCAAATATAAAGGTGACATATGTATTTGAGAAAATATAGACCAGCTTTCAAGGGTAGCCAATGCATTTTACTTTGAATAGGCTCAAAACTGGAGAGAATTATGAATCATGAGAAAAACAAACAAGGAATCCTGTGGCACTTTTGAAGGCTAACAATTTATTTATCTCATGAGCTTTTGTGGGAGAAAATCTCACTTCGCCAGATGTTTTGAAGATGGGAACTAACAAAGCATCTGACAAAGTAGGATTTTTTTGTTTGACTCCTTTTTTTGTTTGACTACTTGTTTGTTTTGCTGAACTAGACTAACACGGCTACCCCTTTGAAACTTGTCAACATGCAAGGCAATGAATTATGAGAGAATTCTAATGAGTATAATAGGGCTGACCAACATCTCAGTCCCATATAGTCAACAAGACACAATGAAAAGCAAAAACTACAGAACAGGCATAACTCCAGGGAGTATGGGATTGGCCTCAAAAGTATGTATTTTCCATATTGCTGGCTCATTATGTGACATAGTAAGTCACTTAACATCTCTGTATCTGTTACCCTTGTCTGTAAAATAGGGGGAAATAAAGCTTCCTGAGCAGAAGTGTTCTGAGGATTAATTAATCTTCAACACTTTGAAAATGTAAAGCACCGTAGCATATATGTTGATAAAACCAATTTAACAAACCTGGGTGTCTCAGGTTAGCCACCGCAATCCATGTGTAGGCACCGAAATAAGCAGCTTGATATTCAGAGGTGCTGACCCCCTGCAACTCCCACTGATTTTGATGACAGTTGTGGGCAACGTGAAATTCAAGCTTCTTATTTAGTTGCTTAAATATGTATGTAAGTGCCTAAAATGTAAGCAATGAGGTTTGAAATGCTGATCTAATAGTCTTATTATACATGTATAAGTTCTATGCTATTTTTTCTATTCCCAAGCATGTGTGGGTGTATTTGTGTAAAACATGTATTCTTCCTTCCAGAAACTATTTATAGGTGACCAAAACATGTTTTGAAACACAATAACTAACATTTAATAAAATATAACTGCATATTGTTTAGTTTAAAGCCTGATTGTTGTAAATGTCTCATACAAAAACTCTGTACCTTTTTCCCCTTCCACCCTGCAGTTAGGTTTATTGGCTGCATCCGTAGGCCCATTCGGAGATCTTTCTCTGTTTTTAGTTTGTACTAATGATCTTTTTATATACAAATAATTCCAAGTTTACTTTAATACAGATGGTATTTGTCCATAGCCAGAAACACTTTCCAAAATATACCATAGCGCAATAAACTAGTTCAAAAGCATCTTAATGAAAATAAACAGTCAAATGAAATATTGCTGGGATCAAAACAGAGATTAGTGAAGATCTAAACCCCTATGAGCATCATAACTGATTCCCTTTCACTACTCTTGTCTTAGTTTTAACAATTTAACCTAGTATACAAATGCAGACTAAATAGAAAATTGATTTCATGACTATAGATGTATGATTTAATGAGACTTGGTAATTGGATATGCTACCACCTGTGCTGCATTAAAAACAGGATATTGTGCGTCTCTCTAAACCATACCAGATAAAATGTTCATTTAGTGTGTAGTACAATTTGCTCAGTAAGAGTGTGGTTACATATGACTGTTACCAAAGACAGTGGTGAGTCTCCAGAGGAAGCCTGTCAGACATTTTTTTCCATACAGGTGGAATTTCTCCCTGAGGTACAAATTGTTGAAAATTGTTTTATTTTCTGCATAAAAAGAAAATAGCAATGGAAACATACCGTTGATTTTTTCATGATAACCACAATTCCTGGGAAAATGTCACAACCTGTTAGAGGAAACAATGGAAGAAAACTGAACAGAATTGTTTTTATTAAATCTGAAAGAAATATAAATGAAAAGAAATGTTAATGAACAGATCACCATATGCTTTTTTCTCCCTAAGAAGATTCCATTCATTTTTACATTTTGAAGAGTTTTTAAATTAAGCTTTCATCCTTTAAAGTTTCTGAGTTTATATCAATAATTGGCCCGGGCATCAGAAATATTTGAAAGGAACAGTTTAATTTAAAATGTAATGAATTATAATGGTTCCTTGTGATAAAGAGGGGTTGTTCTTAACATGTACTGCCACCAACTGGAAATTGGAGGGAGCAGCACAAGTTTTGACTTAAGATAATACGGCTCCAGTCAACAATGTTTATGTGAGATATGAACCCATGCTAGTATATGGCTCTCATTTGTGAAACAGAAAGGGTGGTAGTTTACTTAGCATCTGATTGACAGAAAAATGGATGTTAGGTGTTGTGGAAATGGGGATGAATTTATTATTGCACCAGTTTACCTCTCCCTTTCCATCTGTCTCTCCTTTCCTTCTTCCAGTCTAACCTATGCATGTGTGTTGTACTCCTTGCTGTGCCTTCTGAACATATATTGCCCCTGATATGTAACTGTTTCCCTTCACTGGTGCATGAAGTATCTTTTCCTTTTGCCACTTCAGTTACTTTCTTAAATCACAATTCAGAAAATCAACATTAACTCATAAAGGCTGTGCTGTCCCTTTAATAGAGAAAGATATACCCGCCCCTCCCCACCCTATCCATCCTCTTGTCACCCTTCAGCTAATCATTCAATATTCCCTTCTACCATGAGGCCTACAAGAAATCATCATCTGATCATGATTAAGCTCAAAACCACTGGGGGTTGCTGATACGTATTTACTTACATTAAAAACACTTGTATGTATATCAGAAGCATCTTATTACAACTGTCCTTGTCTTCCCTTCTCACCTTCCCTCCAGCTGTTATGTTCACATGGTTTCATCTTCTCTTAAATTACATTTTAAACTCTTCAGAGCAAGGACTATATCTTCTTATGTGCCTGTACAGGGTCCAAAACCAGGGGATGCTGATCCTGAGAGTAACCCTGGATGTTGTTATAAACACCGGTAGTTACTCATACTACATACTATTACTAATTACAATACTAATTTGAATGGTTGGGGGTTTTTTTAACTTATGTTTATACTTTGGCTTTTCCTGTGTGGGAATGCAGGGAGCCTTTCACCTCCCGTCTACTCCCATGAAGGAGGGGGAAGCACAGTTTTGACACTTGGGCTCCTTAAATGACAAGCTACAGGGAAATTAGACCGTAAGCTCTTTGAGGCAGGCACTGTCCTTGACTATTTCGGACTAGCTAAATGGAGCTCTGGCCTGGCTGACGTCTAAGTACTACCACAAAAAAAGTGTTAAATAATCATGTCCCCAGTGGCACTAGACACCTTCACAATGGGGCGCTCCAGGGAGGTGCGTGGCCCTGATCCAGGCACCTTTCCGCAGCACTAGTGAAGTGAACGCCACAATTCTTTGGAAGAGCGTAGCAATCGGGACTCCATTTTGCTTTCAACCTCCTGCCAGAATCAATGGAATAGTTGACACAGGAGTAAAAACACAATCTGGCCTTTATTTTGTTGTCCTATATGCAGAGATTATTCATTTATTATAGGACCATGTTGTCCTATATGCAGAGATTATTCATTTATTTGTACCCGAGAGTGTGGTAGAAGGAGCCTTACTGAACAGCTATAGAACATTGTCTATGTCATGAATTCCATGCAATCAAATTGCAGATGTGAAACAAGAAAGGGGATAAACAGAAAGATAGGGAGGGGAGGGCAGGAGAAGGACAGGGTTTAAAGTTGCAAGATCACAGTCAGTCACTCGGTTAAGGCATGTGCACAGTCTTATGGAACACATCTTTGATTTGCCCTGCAGTGACTGTATAGATATGGACTCACGTCATGCAGGCATTAGAGCAACAGTAGGCCTTAAAGAGGGACCATGGGCTATGTCTCCACTAGAAAAGTTAAGTTGAATTAAAGTCGACCTTATTAAGTCGACTTAACAAAGTCAACTTAACTTTTCTAGTGTCGACATAGCCCCTTTTTGACCTTATTAAGGTGACTTAATGCTTTATATTGACTTAATCAGGTCAAATTAGGTGTTAATCCCTGTCCACACTGGCTTTAAGTTGATTTAAGGAATTGATTTAAGGCTTAAGTTAACCTAAAAGGAGGTGTTATTAAGTCGACTTAAGCTTTCCTTAAGTTGACTTAAGGAAATGCTTAAGTTAACTTAAGAAAAGCCCAGTGTGGACCTGGATTTGTTTAGATTGACTTAAGCCTCCTTAAGTCCACCTATGTTGCCAGTGTAGACGCTGCCAGTGTAGATGCACCCTTGGTGAGGAGGTGGCAGAGACCTGGTGGCGATTCAGTAGGTACAGACACATGAAAAGAAAATACTTTTAAGGGAATGGCATAGTTTGGCATCAAAGTTGCACCATTACAGAGTGAAAATGTGTGTGTGTGGGGGAGGCATCATGATAAAAGTTCACCTCAGGCCTTAACAAATAACTCAACAACAACAACATAGAGTCATAGACTTTAAGGTCAGAAGGGACCAGTACGATCATCTAGTCTGACCTCCTGCAAAATGCAGGCCTCAAAACCTCACCCACCCACTCCTGCAATAGGCCACCAACCTATGACTGAGTTATTTACCTCCTTAAATCATGATTTAAGGACTTTAAGATACAGAGAATTCACCGGTAGGTGAACCATGCCCTGTGCTACAGAGGAAGGTGAAAAACTCCCAGAGCCCAAGCCAATCTGCCCTGGGGGGAAATTCCTTCCCAACCCCAAATATGGCGATCAGTTAAACCCTCAGCACGTGGGCAAGTCTCAACAGCCAGTTATCCAAGAAACAATTCTCTGTAATAACTCAGAACCCACCCCATGTACTCTCCTCTCTTAGGCCACTTGTATATCCACCACACGTAGCCAAATATCAGTCAATTTCCAAAATAGGTTAATCATACCATCCCCTCCATAAATTTATCAAGCTCAGTTTTGAAAGCAGTTATGGTTTTTGCCCACACAACTCCCCTTGGAAGGCTATTCCAGAACTTTACTCCTCTAATGCTTAGAAACCTGCATCTAATTTCAAGCCTAAATTTCTTGATGGACAGTTTATAACCATTTGTTCTGGTGTCCACATTGGTGCTGTACAAATTAATTCATCTCCCTCCCTGATGTTAATTCCTCTGATGTATTTATAGAGAGCAATCATATCCCCCCTCAGCCTTCTTTTGGTTAGGCTAAACAAGCCAAGCTTCTTGAGTCTCCATTCATAGGGCAGGTTTTCCACTCCACAGACCATCCTTGTAGCCCTTCTCTGCACCTGTTCCAATTTGAATTCATCCTTTTTAAACATGGGGGACCAGAATTGCACACAATATTCCAGATGGGGTCTCACCAGTGCTTTGTACAGCAGCACTAACACCTCCCTGTCTCTGCTTGAAATACCTCTCCCGATACATCCTAGAACCACATTAGCTTTTTTCATGGCCACATCACATTGGCAGCTTATAGTCATCCTATGATCAACCAGTACTCCCATATCCTTCTCCTCCTCAGTCCGTTCCAACTGATGCGTCCCCAACTTATAGGAAAATGCTTGTTATTTGTTCCTAAATGCATGACCTTGCACTTCCCATTATTAAATTTCATCCTATTCCTGATACTCCAGTTTACAAGGTCATCCAGATCTTTCTGTATGGTATCCCGGTCCTTCTCTGTATTGACAATACCTCCCAACTTGGTGTCATCGGCAAACTTTATTAGCACATTCCTGCTTTTTGTGCCAAGGTCAGTAACAAAAAGGTTGAACAAGATCGATCCCAAGACAGATCCCTGAGGGACTCCACTGGTAACTTCCCTCCAGCTTGACAGTTCACCCTTCAGTCTAAGATACAGGGGTGGTCTTAGGATTTCCAGGGCCCAGGACAAAAGTCAAGGATGCAGCCCCCCCCCACACCACTGCAGTCCCCCTGGTCCCACCTGCTGGGACCCCGGCCTCGCTGACACCCTTGCTGGGGCTTCCCCAGCCTTGCTGCAGCTCTCGCCCCTCTGAAGTCTGGCGCCCCAGAGCCCACCCTGCTGCACCTCTTTGGGTCCTCGCTGCCCTCCCACAGCCCCACCACTGGAAAGGAGATGGCAGTCATAGGTGGTCTTAGCAGGTGGGACCTGAGGCAGCCAGATGCATCACGGGGCCATTCCCCCTGCGGGGCTCTGGGCAGCTGCCCGCACTGCCCACCCACTAAGACCACCTATACATAGGTATGAGATAGCTTCTTTTTAATCTTGGGAGCAGAACTCTTACAGAGTAAAGTAGATGGAAGCCCTCACCTTGAGGTGAGCAACTGGTTAAAGTAACAAGAAACTATAGATAAAGCTACACTGTCCATCTACACATGGAAGATATAGCTGGGGTTCTTGTAGGGGTCTGTCTCGGTGTAAGATAATGGGGTGAAGGACACCTGGCTTAGTGGTTCCTACAAGTCTGGTCTCACAGAGTCAAGGGACAGCCATGAATAGTGATCAGGGATCAGAGTAGTTGAGAGAGCCGAAATCACTAGGCAGGAGTCAGACTAGGCTTGGACACTGAAGATTGGAGAATGAGGCAAAATAAGGTATGACTGCACAGACAGCTTCCCGGACCACTCTCCAATGTTAAATAGCAAGCATGGACCATCAGGGGGCTGCTGGGTGTTGTTGTTCTGGCCCTCTGGGCAGAATGTCCTGCAATTCTTATTCTCAACAGTTCATTGGATATGGCTTTGCATGGCCTCCTGCTGGTGATTAGGACCATCAGCTATCTCAGCCTCTGCAGATTCAGACTGTAATCCTTCAGATCCTTACACTTGGGGCCAATATTGCTAAATATTTTCATTAATGAGTTGGATAATGGAATAGAGAATATGTTTATAAAATGTGCAGATGACACCAAGCTGAGAGGGGTTGCAAGCACTTTGGGGACAGGTTTCGAGTTCAAAACAACCCTGGAAAATTGACGAATTGGTCTGAAATCAATCAGGTGAAATTCAGTGACACTTGTTCAATGGCAAATGAATTGGTCTGAAATCAGTTAGATGAAATTCAGTGACATCTGTTTCATTTAAGAATGAAGATTCAATGTACAAATACAAAATTGGGAATAGCTAGGTCAAAATACAGCTGGAAAGGATCTGTGGATTTCAGCAGATCATAAATTGAGTATGAGTCAACAATGTGATGTTGTTGCAAAAAAGACTAATATCATTCTGAGCAGTGTTATTGGGAGTGTTGTATGTCAGACAAGAGGGTAATTGTCCCAGTCTATGAAGTACTGGGGAGGCCTCAATTTGAGTGCTGTGTCCAGTTCTGGGTGCCACTTTAGAAAAGATGTAGACAAACTGGACAGAGTCCAGAAGGAAAGCAACAAAAACAATAAAAGCCTTAGATAACTTGACGTATGCGAAAAAGTAAAATAAGCCGGGTCATGTTTCAGTCTTGAGAAAAGAACATTGTGAGGGGAACCTGATAACAATCTTCAAATATAGTAAAGACCATTATATAAAGGATGGGGGATCAACTGTTCTCCAAGTCTACTGAAGGTAAGAGGAGGAATAATTAGTTAAACCTGCAGCAAGGGAGATTTAGGTTAAGTATTAGGAAAAGCTTTCTAACTATAAACTCTGGAATAGGCTTCCAAAGGAGGCTGTCGAATCCCCATCACTGGAAGTTTTAAAAAACAAATTGGAAAAACAACTGTCAGGGAGGGGGTATGTATTCTTACTTGGTCCTAGTTCACCATGGGGTGCTGGACTAGATGACCTCTGGAATCTCGTTCCAGCCCTACATTTCTAGGATTATACATTTGTACAGCACATATTGCAATAGACCTGCTCCGTGACTGGGTCCTGAGTGGGAAACTGCAATTACAGTTCCTCAGATGCATGAGGAAGTGGGTTCTAACCCATGAAAGCTTATGTCCAAATAAATCTGTTAGTCTGTAAGGTGCCACAGACTCCTTCTTTGTTTCACTGAAACAGAGTAACACGGCTGATCCTCTGGAATTTGCAAGAACAATATTCTACTACTACAGTGATAATTCCATTCTGCAGCCACAGGTATTGGCAAAGATTTTTGCACTACACTTTCCTCCATATTCATGGATAGCAAGAGAGACATTGCCAAAAATCTTGGGAAAAGCAGGACTTCTATGGCATTTTCTTTACAAAGTACAGGTTGCTATATTTGTGCTTTTACTGTTCCCTGTCAATATCACTCCAGAATCCTCTGAAATTCATCAGTCTACGTTTTAGACATACATACTATCCATCCTGTGCAATATTCACTTTAGGAGCTGGTGAAATGACTGAATGGTTTTGCTTTAAATCAGAAAAGAGCTTTGCTTCAAAAATAAAAGACTTGTGCCAGAAAATTTGGATCTGGACTTGCAGTCCACCAATTTGGGGTGTTTTGATTTGGACTACTAGAGAGATAGGACCCAACCATAAAATTCAGACTCAGATCTAAGAATAAAGTTTGAGTGCATATGGATTTGGAGTTTTAGTTACCCTATTTAAAGTTTCGTATTGTGCAAGCTATTACTCCATAATCTAGACTGGTGCCAAAGCCTATTTAACAAGGAAAAGGTAGCCAAAGACATAAAAGTTTGAAAAATGCTGGTGTGCATAATCTGTTTCTTTTTTCATAAAGACTTTCAGTGTGTAATTGAACTGATCATACACGTTTAGCACTATACTAGGTTATCCTTCAGACTTTCATTAACAGAGTAAATCACAATATCTATTCAGAGAACATTCACAGAATAAGACAGTCTGTCATGTCAGCGATCTGTTTACTCAGGATTTATACAACACCACAGATTTGTAATGGTTCTGAAAGAACTGTTATGGCCTATTGTGCAATAATTCTTGGAATGAAAATTCAGACTACTACAAAGTTATATGACAGGGTAACTTCAGGTTATAGTGATTGCTGGAGCACATAAGTAGGATGGTGTAAACTCTCTTTGCCTCCTCTTCCTGAAGCAATGAACATCATTACGAATACAGTTGCCTTTCAGGGTACTGTGATATAAATAAAAACCTGGACTCAAACCCAGGTTCTGTGTGATGTACTGTAATAATACTGTATTATCAAGCTGAATAACAAAATAATACTAACACTGTAGCTTTATCAAAAGAGAACTGCCATCTAGGTACAGGAGTGGCAGCCAGGATTTCTTGACTTGCAATCCTTGCTCTGCTACTGACTCACTTTGTAGCCTTGAGCAAATGACTTAAGCTTTCTGCTCCTTTTCTTATTGGTCCATTGTGATGGTATTGACCTCCTAGGTTGTTCTGAGAACTAATTATTTAATGATTATAAACCATTTTTAACAGAACAAGTAGCAGCTTCATTTACCAGGAAAATGATCAAAAGGTGGTCTAATTTGAAAAAAATGCCAGATTATTGAAAAAATAGAATGTATACTACAGAAAAAGGGTCTCCAGTGTTAGGAACATAGAAAGAGTATTCTCTGGTAGAAAGCAAACATACAAACATACATATTTGCATTGCATCCTAAGTCCACTCAAACTTAGCCCCTGTCTATACTAGGAAAATAGGTCCTATTTATGTATCTGTTAACTAACATATTTATTAACGCTATATCAGATAGGACTGAATTCTTTAAAAATATGTTTGCTGGGTGTGGTTGATCCTAGGCTCCCCAAACTAGTCTAGATATAGCCTTAGACTTGGGCTTGAAGTTTGATGTGTTCCCTAAACCCTATCCCCATGCTTGAAAAAAGCTTACTGACCATAGGCTGCGTTTGTTTTGTTGTTCCTCCCAAATGGCCTCCCTCAACTCTCCTACAAACCGCAAGGAACTTCTGAAAACACCTAAGGAAGATCATGTAGCTTAGGATGTTCCCACTTTGCAGGGGAGGGAGAAAAAGAAAACAAGGAAGTGGAGGACAGGGAAGGTTGCTTCCACTTCTTGTGAACCAAACAGCAACATTCAGTTCTACAAACTAAACCCTTTAGGATTCACACACACCCACCAGAAAGACCCTAGCACAGTTACAATGTTCAAGTTATCACTGGAGTTAAAAGGGATGATGAACATTAGCTTCTTTCTATTCCTCAGAAACAACCAAAGAAGATGGAAACCACATGTTTTACCTAAGGTCTTGCCTACACTGGAATTTTGTTCACATTTCATTTGAAACCAGAGCTGCACTAGTACACAGTAACAGAAAGGGTTTGCAGAAGTGCAGCTAGCCTGATATTAGTTGTGTAGACAAAGTCTAAGTACAGTAGGACAATGTGGGTTAGGATTTCACAGCAACAAAGGGGGAAGAATTTCAATTACTTATAAACTAGACTCACTGAGGCCCACCTAGCTTTATTCACTAAATCATAGAAATGTATGGCTGGAAGGGATTTTGGGAGATAATGGAATCCAGTTTCCTCGGGTAGGCAGGACCAACTATATCTATATAATCCCTGAGAGATGTTTGTCCAACTTGTTTTTAAAAGACTCCAATGATGGGGAATTCCATAACTTCCCTTGAAAGCCTGTTTCAGAGTTTAACTAGCCTTATTGTTAGAAAGCTTTTTCCCAATATCTAACTTAAATTTTTCATGCTGCATATTAAACCGACTACTTCTTGTCCTACCTTCAATGAACACAGAGAACAATTGAACACCATCCTCTTTCTAATAGCCTTTAACATATTTGAAGACTTACCCTCAGTCTTCTTTTCTCAGGACTAAACATGCCCAGTTTTTTCAGTCTTTCTTCATAGGCCAGGTTTTCTAAATTTTTATAATTTTTGTTGCTGTCCTTTGGACTTTCTCCAGTTTGTTCACATCTTTCCTAAAATATAGCACCCAGAACTGGACACAGTACTCCAACTGAAACCGAGTGGAGCGAGACAATTAACGCCTGTGTCCAACATATGACTGTCCTATTAATGCACCCCAAAATAATAGCCTTTTCCAGAACTCCATCACATTGTTGACTCATATCCACATTTCATAACAACGCATTTGATTTTTTTTCCTTTCTAAATGAATTTTCTCAGGCTTTGCCTATCAGTTATGACACATCCAATCTTTACAGCAATCACAGATTTTGAGAAAAAACATAAAGATAGAACAGACCTAGTAATTCATCTAGGCTAGTCACTTCCTCATATAGCTTTTTTCCTACAGTAGATGTAGATGTGAGCAAATACAAACAAATGTGCACAAAGAATTACATGAATAAAACACTGTCTTTTATTGTCAGTGCTTTATGTCTCTTGCGTTCACTAGTAAAAGGCTTAAACTGTAAACCCTTTGGGGAAGGACAGTCTTTTTGTTCTGTGTTTGTACAGTATCTAGCGCAGTGGAATCCTAATGCATGACTGAAGCTACTAGGTGCTATAACATAAATAAATAAATAAATAAAATTGTAGCAAATGAATTTGCAGAAAAGAATGTTGTAGGCAACTGCACCCACCTCTGGCCCTCTGGGTCCATTCAGGGACCTTCCCCTCCTCTGAATAATAATAAGAGCCTGAGGCATCACCCAAGCAAACATCTGTGCTGGATTATTTATAATAGTGCAATTTATACTACCCACTCCAAACCAGATCCCTGTAGGCCCAAAGGCATAGGACTCCCACCTTTACAATACTAAGAGGCACACTAAGCACCTACTTCTCTCCCTAGCCATATCTCCCTAACTTTCTCCCCCTGGCAGGGTTATTTATCCACCTAGTCACGGACACAGCTGTTCTCACTTGCCTCACTAGGCCAGGGTCTAGCAAGGCCTAATCAGGGCCCCCCCGCCCCTGATTTCTGCAGCCCAGCTAATACATTTTACTACAGCCCAGGCAGCAGAGCACCTGTAGTATTTTCCCCCCTCCATTCTACCACAAGTGTCTACATAAAAACAGTACTTTTTAAAGCTCTAATAGAGAGATTCAGGCAAAGTAAATTTTGAACTTGAGATCACAAGTATTAATACCAGAAACCTGATTCTCAGAGTGACTTTCACCCAGCAAGGGCATATATCCCTATGTCTAATCAAAACTTATACACACAACTTAAATTTTGGATTTTTGAGTATTCACAGTTAACTGTTTACAAAGAATTTACCAGTCAAAAATCATTTGCAGAAATTATCCAGGGAATAATTTTGAATAATGAATAGCTTTTTGTCTACCTTCCTCTGAAGCCAGAAGGGAGGGAAGTGTCTGGTTCATTGGAAAAATGTTCCAGACTAGACGGGCCAATAGTCTAATCCAATATGGCAATTCCTAGGCCCCAACCTAATCATGGACCATTCATAAACATAAAAAAGCTACAATAATTGAATAATCTATATGCTACAACTTATTCAATCAACTCTAAGTGCATTTCTGAGAGCTCTGTCCAGCCAATTTCAATTGACACAAGAGATACAATTTTTATATGTCCAAAATGCCTTAATAAAGTTGTAGAGATATACTCTATCTGTTTTATATAGCCCCCATTACAGTAATATCTGAGTGTCTCATATCCTCACAACACATCTGACAGGTAAGAAGGTGCTATTGAATATATTTTATGGATAGGCAACTCAGGCACAAAGGGTGCGTCTACACTGGCAACTTAGGTTGACTTAAGGACGCTTAAGTCGACCTACACAAAGCCACATCCATACTGGGCTTTTATTAAGTCGACTTAAGCGCTTCCTTAAGTCGAATTAATAACAGCTTAAGTCGACTTAATAACAACACCTCTGAAGGTTGACTTAAGCCTTAAGTCAACTTCTTAAGTCAACTTAAAGCCAGTGTGGATGGGGAACAGCGCTAAGTCGACCTTATTAAGTCAACTTAAAGCCAGTGTGGATGGGGAACAGCGTTAAATCAACCTTATTAAGTCAACTTAAAGCCAGTGTGGATGGGGAACAGCACTAAGTTGACCTTATTAAGTCGACTTAAAGCCAATGTGGACAGCTATGTCTACTGTTAAGTCAATTTAACAAGGTTGACTTAAGTCGACTTAAAGTGTAGCCACTCAACAGACTTAAAGTCAACCTGGTTAAGTCGACTTAACAGAGTTGACTTAACTTTACAAATGTAGACATAGCCAAAGAGACTAAGTGACTTCTCCAATGTCAAACAGGAAGTCTTGGCCGACTAATGAAGTGAATTGAGCATGCCAAAATTACAAGAAAAAGCCCTAATTACTGCAACCTCCTTCCTTTCTCAGCAAGGACTGCTGTTGCTAGAAGCTGGGATGGGGCAAGAGGATGGATCACTTGGTGATTACTGCTGCAGAGCACTAATTATGATCAGTATAAGATACCAGTGAGACACGGGACAGCAGTTTGCAGAGCGATAAGATTTAATGCATAAGGATTTCTTAGACAGTTAGTTCAATACAAAGCCAGAAATAACTATGACCAGGACTTTTTTTGTGATGGTACTCAGGGGCACTGAGTACCGGCACCCTTTTTTTCACAGCAATGAGGCCCCAGCTCCTGCTGTAACAGCAGTGGTTCCAGGTCCCTGGCCGAGTACTGGCACCTTTTTTTTTTTTAACAAAAAAAAAGCACTGACTATGACATACTCATCTATATAACTAAACCACAGTTGTATATATGCACGGAGGGATGTGGACGCAGCTCCTGCGCGCGCATATAACTGACACAGCTGTGCGCGCGCAGCAGCTAAATCCACGTCCATGCCGTGCATAAGCCTGTGGATTACTGCCGCCACCCGAACCCCTGGACTGAGCTGGGGGGCCGTCTCTGCTTCGAGCTGGCCCCCCAGCTCAGTTCCCGGGCTCCGGTTGTCAGCAGGAGCAGGGGCGCTTAAGCGCCACCGCTCCTGCTGACAGCAGGAGCAGCTGGGGAATCGGGGGGCGGCAGAAGCTCCCGCGGAGCGTCTGCCACCACCCCACCCCCCGGACCGAAAAGGGGGGAAAACTCCGCTTAAAGCCGCCCCCCCACCTCAGTTCCCGGGCTCCAGTTGTCAGCAGGAGCGGGGGCGCTGAAGCTTCTGCCGCCACCCGAACCCCTGGACTGAGCTGTGGTTTTTAATTTGCATAATTTTACCCAATTGAACTCCAATGTTTTTCTTACTTATGAGTGCAAAAACTCAGGACACTCCACCCTCCATCATTTCTCATCCTTGAAAAGTTTGGAGTAAACACTAAGTGATTACCATTCTTCAATTTGCGATTCTTTAGAGAATCGGGGGTTTACTGGTACTCACTAACTCCAAGGAGTTAGGTGGTTACTTCAGAGACTGTCTACAGGAGCTCTGCCAAGTGATCAGGCCAGCAGCATCTCCTGTGGAATCAGGTGGCGATGAAATGCACTCCTTTGTCTGGGTGGTGGCTTTTTATACTCCCTTTACCCAATGTCTATTTATTTACTTACCTCAGGTGACATTTTTGTGTCCTTTGCTGTTAGTAATAAGTAATATTCATGTTCTCGCCAAGAAAAATTGGAGCAAAACAACATCAAGCAGTGGGAGAAGCAGTGGAAAAAATCAACCCAAACAGTAGGAAAGAGTATCCCTTAACATAAAATGTATACACTCATGTCCTTGTTCATCTTTATCTATGTGCAGCTGCAAAGTAAAAAGCTATGTGCTGTGTTATGCCAAACCCTTAATAGTTATTATTTGCTGTGTTGTACAGAAACTGAGGTACCATAAGGTTACTCAGCAATCTCTTGGTCTTTGCCAAATGTAAAAAGCACTCAGGCTGCTGAGTTGTTAGGCCTCAAACAGTGATCAAGCAATCTCACCAGTGGTCAAGCAACTCAGGCTAGACTGGGCCTCCGGCAATTATCTATTCTGTTCATTTCCAGTGAAGCACCTGGCATTGGTCACTGTTGGAACACAGGATACTGGGCTAGATATATCATTGGTCTGATCCACTATGGCCATTCCTATGTTTTTTTCCCCTTACTGGGAGTTGTATTAGGCCCTATTTCATCACTATTGAATTCTATAGGCTGATTTCAAAATTCTGCAGAAAGATTACTCTTCTCTGATACATTCTATAAGATTTTTCCATGAGAGGAGGATAGAATGGAGATGGCAAGAAAGAGAAACTGAAAGCAGAGTTGTAGGAGGAGGTAAGATTATGTATGTTTAATGAGAAATTTAGTCAGGGTATACAAGAAAAGAAGGGCTATGCAGAGAAGCCTGGAAAGTATTTATTGGGAAAAAAAATGCCATTAAAAACTAAAATGATTTTCTAAAGACATTTTTGTCATCCCCTCTCCCCCCCCCCCCAAGTCTGCTTATTGACCACTCTATTGGCTTGAATAGAGTAGCAAGGGAAACAGATGACTTTAACAGTGACACTGTAGAAAGACTGAAAATGATTTACATAGATTTTAAAAGATTAGGTTAAGAAGATATAATCTTTTGAATCTCCTTAAATAATCCCTTTCACTTTTTATAGTTTATACTCTTCAGTCACTTGTAGATTGCTATTATACATCCCTTAGACACTGCCTGACTAAGTTACAGATCGACTTTGTGCTTTCATTTTTCTCTTGTAACTCAGTCCCTTTTGCCCCTTACTCATATTTGTAGCTCTCCTCTGAGTATGAAGCCCCAAATCACACTTTTTATTTGGTCAGCTTATCACATTACAAACACATATCTAACTTGCTGTCCACTACTATCTCCTCATCTCTTTCCGTTTTACTACTTTCCAGATATCATTTCACAGTAAATATTTCTGTCTCTGATTATTATTCCCCAGTTGTATTATTCTGCATTTTTCCAGGCTGAATCATATTTTGTATTTCCAACCCATATTCCTTACCTCTTAAGGTCTCTTTTATTATTTCTCTGTCCCTATTCGTGTTTGCTACTCCTCCCAGTTTTGTATCATCTGCAAATTACCATATTACCATCCTCTTCCATTGAACAGATAATGACATTAATTAAGACCTGGGTTTAACACTAATCCCTATGACACTTCATGAATAACTACCTATTAGCCTGATCCATTGCCATTTACCATTACTCTTTGTTTATGATCCTTCAGCTAATGTTCTAATTCATGTGACTATTCATATCCAAGTAAGATTCTCCAGTAAGATTTCATGAGGCAATGTGGCAAATTCTTTACTGTCTGGATAAACTACACATACTGCATGTACTGTAGCACAGAAGTCAGATATAGTGCAGACTTAGATACTACAGTAATTAGCACCTCACAGATTGACTAGAAAACCTTTATGTCTATTTACTACTAATGTGTCCTCATACAATTATGCCGAAACTTGATTTTTTAAGTGATCAGTTGTGTATAGAACAATTTCCTTTTTATAAATCCATAATGTTTATTGTTCATGGCTTCATTATGCTTAATGTTCAGAATAATGAACTATGGGCATCTTTTAAAAAGTAGGGAAATGTATCCTTTTCCACCAAGAACAAATATTGCCACTCACAACTTCTATGCACAGATTCCATGGCAATGAGTTATTCAGAAATGTGTATATGTAAATAAAATACCACTTGAATTGTAAGTGTATCAGCAAAACAGGGTTGAACCTTACTGATATTTGGATGGGAACTCTTCCAGGAAACATAGGCATATTTCAGGAAGTGGGCTTGGACCTTCAGTTAGTAGCATTTTCCCCTCTGGAGTCATTTTTAAACCAATCCCCCAGCATGATATCAAAGGTTTTATGATGCTTAAAGTGCCATCTCTTGCATGAGAAACACATCTGAAGTCCTGACAAACTTCTTGCAATTAAAGAATAACACACACATGCGCACACACTTGTATGTGTTTATAAGAGATAAGAAGTTAAATGTTCTGATCAAATGCAAACATTGGTAATTAGATTCTGCCTTCTCAAAATAGTCCCATTTTTGTTTCAAACTGAGAAATTATTCTTCAGTTCTCCTCTACAAAGATGTTGTTGCTGGCACAGAATGGCTACCATATTTTTCCCCACTGGTGATTGCAGTTCAGTGGTGGGTGATCTTTATATGCAGAGTCTGTAAAACACTTTGGGATCCTTCATGATGAAAGGTACTTGATATATACAGCTATTATTAACTGTATAGTATTTCATCAGGCTATTCCATTTCACTTTATGTCACCCTGCAGAAGACAACTTGTCAAAAATAAAAGCAATGCAATATGATCAATTGAGAAAAAAAGACTTTCGAGAGGCAATTTAGTATTAACATGCACATATTGTGACATTAATTATGGGTACAAGTTGGTATTGTCATATAATGTAGGCACATCTATAATCTCTATATGCTACATATAAAACAATACATGTATTAATATACATTGTGATGAAAGATAAGAACAGTTACTATGTCAACTTTTGAACTGATAGAGTCTTCAAAACTAACGTTAATGATCACGTATGGTTTTTTAGTTTATGCAGATGGATGTTATTTGGCAAATTATAAAACAGTTTATTAAGCTTTTTAGCAGTCTTAACAGAAAACATCTGACTTTTTAAATGGAAAGGTTCTTAGATAGTCATTATTTTAAAGATGAATTATAACCATTTGTTATTTCCATTTATTATAGTGGAGAGTCTGTACTTATTAGCTTTAATAACCACATTCTTCTAGTTTCTCAGTTCTTTGTGACATTGTATATTTCAGCAAGGCAGACTTTATGCAATTTAAGAAAGAATGTTTCGGTTAATGAATAAACCTGGCAAAGACCTAAGCTGGGATTTTGGCTGCCTCTTGATGTGTCTTAGATATTTAATCAATTACCATGCTGTCTTCATATCCTTATTCTAGAAAAGTTGGTTAGAAAAGAATGAAACTAGATCCAGCACAATACCTATTGGATTCCCAAATGGTTAATTTTTGGCATCAGAATTGCTTGTTCTGGAAATCTTCATACAAACAAAAGAGCATAACTGCAATGAATTTATTGTATTCCAGAGACCTCTGCAATTCTGCATCACTCTGTGAAAAAATTATAAACAACTTTTGTTTTGAAGCTTGTACTTAATATTCCAGCTAACAAGCTTTTTCTTCCTAAGGGATGAATTGTGGATTTGTCCCAAGCCTCAAGCAAGAGCCATTGTGTTGTTGCACTGCCCTCAAGCAACCCAGAAAGGAGACTGTGACTTAGCGACCCATTGCCTTTTGTGCTCCCCTGCAGAGTCACGCTAGCCAGGCCACAATATGGGTCTTAATTATTATGCTCATTTTAACTGACAGGAAAGGGGCTGCTCTAAATTACACCAGATTGAAATGGCCCTCTACGGGCAATTACACTAGTACAGAATAGCTGGATAGCACTGCACTCTGGTCACACCCCTCTGTGCCCCTTAACCCCCTCTCCCCAATTTATTCCCTACACTGAGGTCAGAGAGGGGTCTAGCATAGAGTTGTTAAAGTGGCTCTATGCCAGGTGAAGAATGCGTCTATGACACGGGTATTGCGTGGGGGCAGTCTACGTTCCCTTTACAGCCCCTTTTAAAGTGTAAATAAAATGTTAACGTATAAATCAAATCCTATGGTAAAATGATATGAAGATCCTGATTTAAAGCCAAATTGAAAGCTACGGTTTCCCATTTCAACCTAAACTCAGGCAGTCATGCCAAAATATTGTTACAGTACTTTTTGTAAGATCGCACATTGTATTATTCTCAGACCCCTGCAGTTGTAAGTACAATGGGTGGAATAAGAGTCAACTCTGTATATACCTCTCAGGGGTTTTAGTCAGACTTTTAAATATGTGGGTTTTTTCCCTAGGTCAATTTCCTTTGTTTTGTTTTTTGTTTTTTAAAAGAAAAAATTATAAAACAATCTGTTACTAAAGAACTGCATGAGAAATTATCACTGAATTGTAACATAACCTCCACCTCAGTGGAAATGCCTCAGCCCTAGGGGCTGTACAGCTGGGCAGAGATACAGCTTCTCATAAAGCAATGAAGTTTGACATCAGAGAGGGCAAAATGGCTGCCCAAAGTGATGAAGGAGATGAAAACCCCACTGATTTACACCATCAACTTCTATTGATTGGACAAAAAAGAGGAAGCAAATATCTTTCTTAGAGGGCAATAAAGGAATGGCTTGTGTTTATGGAGACATTGGATATGAAAGCATTAGGAATATAGAGAAAGGAGAACCAGGCAGGGAAGCTGAGAAAGATCCTGACCTGGGCCAGATTTAGGGTAGCATAAAGGTAGCTTAAAACCATCTATGCTTTCACACTGTCCATTCATGTCCAGCACAGGAAATAACTACTGTACTGGAAAACCAGCCCCGCAGATTCACCTATGACTCATTTTATTTTCCTATTAATTCAATAACTTATCAGGTTCTTGAGATTCGGGTGGCTGGGTTTATTTGGTGGGGTTTTGGATTTGCAGTCCTGATAGTGAGAAAAAAGAACTCTTTATTTGCAAGATGAGCAAATTTGATCTGGAAACCACCGAGATACCATAAAGTAAATTTATTAGTAAAAGTATTAAATAACAGCAACAATAAAAATAATAAAAACAACAAATGCCACTTTTTCCAAATCTCCCTTTCAGACTTAGAACCACACTCTTGATTTGGGGTTTGATAATATGATGCTACTCTTTGCTAAGTTGCAGATGTTTGATAAAAGTCAGAAGTTTATTTTTTTGTTTATGACAATTATATACTTTTGTCTGTCCAGCAGTAGGCCTTAGGAAAAATTATCAGGTGTAGAAGTCCTTTGACTTCTAATGAAGAATTAATTCAGGTCTCAGTTCTTAAAGGCTTTTAATAATGTTTTCTTCTTGGAAAGACATTAAAATTACTTAATTCATGTGACCTTTATGGTGTTAAAGACAGTTCTTTGATTTAGCTTTTATTCCTTACTGTTAATTCCTTATTGTTTTTTGTTTTGTTATGTTTTATGTCTACATTATATCGCAGCTGTGATATTTAAACTTTGCTGGAATTATTAGTTTTATTCTTCTTCACTTTTGGCTTATTAATGTTGGTTCTTATGTGATATTCTCTTAATATTTTGAGAACGCTGAAGGAGGTGAAAGAAGTCTATTAGTATCAAGTATTAATATTCTCTTTTTGATTTTCTTTTGTCAGCTAGATTTTATTAATAGTGTTGATTTGAAAGAGAGATATTCAAGCCTCGTAATTTGCATCCGGCTCCAGAATTTGTACATCTTCAAAGTTCCTGGATGCTTTCATATGCTATCTTTGTTCAGCCTATTATAAAGATAGAGTCCAGTTGAGAAATTTAGATCTGGATCTAGCTTTGGGTTTTACACTAATAATATGAAAATATGCAAAGAAACTCACACCAATATACAAGATGGAGGAGTTCTGGTCTGGGAGTTGTCTGGGCCCATCCCTACCTCATGCTATTAAATTCATAACTATAAAATGAATCACATATCAAAAGTAGGTTTTACAGATTTTACAGGAATACTTATAGGTAAACAGTGTCAGGGAAAGTTAGAAAAGCTTGCAGATGAGAACCTAAATTCTATCATTTGATTACCGATCTCTCCTCCTCTCCCCAGTATGATATGTACAGCAAGGTGAAGTCACAGAATATTACTGCCAAAGTGTTTTCAGAAGATACCCACTTATAATAATAAAGAGAAACCCTCTTTAACCCCAATAAAATACAGGATGGCCCCCAAATGTGTGTCTACAGCACTATCCATGTTACAAATGCTTCAAGCATAGAGTTTGGAGAAGATCAAAATATCTTCTAAGCAGACAAGTGGGCAGTGCCTGATAAAGCTGGCAGGAACTGTGTGAGGTCTTTTGTTCCTAGAAAGTGGGGAATGCTGCTGAGATGTAAATGTTACAAACTGAGATGTGTTACTAACTGTTCAATAATGAAAAAATGACTCCTGATAACATGATCTTGAAATACTTTATCAGCTGTGAGAAAGTGAATTCCCCATGTGTCAGCATAATTTTAAAAAGTACGTAAGTGCCAGTAAGATATAGTATTTTTCCCTCTTCTTTTACCTAACTTTATGTTTCTAACCTGTTCTACTTTTTAGGCTATGTTTATACTGTAACTAGGGATGTGATTCCCCTGCTCAGGAACACTTTCTTGTACTAACCCTCATCGAGACAGCATGAGTATCAGCATCCGAGAGTGCTGAGGTAGTTGGGGGAAGTGATTGCAGAGCCGCTGGCCATTATCTTTGAGAACTCGTGGCGAACGGGGGTGGTCCCGGAGGATTGGAAAAAGGCAAATATAGTACCTATCTTTAAGAAAGGGAAAAAGGAGGATCCGGGGAACTACAGACCAGTCAGCCTCACCTCAATCCCTGGGAAAATCATGGAGCAGGTCCTCAAGTAATCCATCCTGAAACACTTGGAGGAAAATAGAGTGATCAGGAACAGTCAACATGGATTCACCAAGGGCAAATCGTGCCTGAACAACCTGATTTCCTTCTATGATGAGATGACTGGATTTGTGGATGTGGGAAGAGCCATTGACGTGGTATACCTTGACTTTAGCAAGGCTTTTGATACGGTTTCCCACAGCATTCTCGTCGGCAAGTTAAGGAAGTATGGGTTGGACGAGTGGACCGTAAGGTGGATCGAAAACTGGTTAGATCAACAGGCTCAGCAGGTAGGAATCATTGGCTCGATGTCTGGTTGGCAACCGGTAACGAGTGGAGTGCCCCAAGGGTCGGTCCTGGGGCCGGTTCTATTCGACATCTTCATTAATGATCTTGATGATGGAATAGACTGCGTGCTTAGTAAGTTTGCGGATGACACCAAGTTGGGGGGAATGGTAGATACTCTGGAGGGCAGGGACAGGATCCAGGGAGACTTGGACAAATTGGAACACTGGGCTGAAAGAAACCTCATGAGGTTCAACAAAGACAGGTGCAAAGTCCTGCACTTAGGACGGAAAAATCCCATGCACTCCTACAGGCTGGGGACCGATCAGCTAAGTAGCAGTGCTGTAGAAAAGGACCTGGGGGTTATGGTGGATGGGAAGATGAATATGAGCCAGCAGTGTGCCCTTGTTGCGAAAAAGGCCAATGGCATATTAGGCTGCATCAGTAGGAGTATTGCCAGCAGATCGAGGGATGTGATAATTCCCCTCTATTCGACACTGGTCAGGCCGCATCTGGAATACTGTGTCCAGTTTTGAGCTCCCCACTACAGAAAGGACGTGGACAAATTAGAAAGAGTCCAGCGGAGGGCAACAAAAATGATTAGGGGACTGGGGCACATGACTTATGAGGAGAGACTGAAGGAACTAGGCTTATTTAGTCTACAGAAGAGAAGACTGAGGGGAGATTTGATAACCTTCAACTACTTGAAGGGTTGCTCCAAAGAGGAGGGAGCTAGGCTGTTCTCGAGGGTAACAGAGGACAGAACAAGGAGCAATGGTTTCAAATTACAGCTGGGGAGGTCAAGGTTGGATATTAGGAAAAACTTTCTCAGTAGGAGGGTGGTGAAGCATTGGAATGGGCTATCTAGGGAGGTGGTAGATTCTCCATCTTTGGAGATCTTTAAGGCTCGGTTAGACAAAACCCTGGCTGGGATGATTTAGGGGGAATGGTCCTGCTTTTTAGCAGCGGGTTGGACTAGATGACCTCGTGAGGTCCCTTCCAACCTTATGATTCTATGAGTATATATAGCGGCATAGACACAGAGATTACATACTCATCCTGGCTTGGTCATGCCTCTGCGGCTGCTACCTGTCTACCTTTGGTATACTGGTATAAGAGCGAGCACCATTATTTGAAAACAAGTACAGCAAATATATCCCTAGCCCATAATGTAGATGTAGACTTACTTTCTTGCTCATAATTTACCACCCCTGTGGTCAGTATTAGACTTGCCAGGTAGCAGATGCCTAACACAACAACAAATTCAAGATGGGCCAGAATCCAAACCCAGAATCGGAACACCCACAAGTGTATGAGCAGCTCAAAACCCAAAGAATCTCACAGTCAGCCTTTATCTCTATTAATTATTTTTTCATTATTTGTTGTACAGCACCTGAGATCTTGCTAGTTGATTAGGGAAGATGATTTTTTCCCTCTAACTAGAGCTCGACTGTGAATATGTCAGTCATATCATTGCCCACTGTCAAAGCTTAGTGTAGGGGCAGACAGTAGGTAAAGTGTATGTTAGTGCTTTCAGACTGCTCAGGAACAAAGCCTGATTGTGATCTCAAGACAGGGTAAATCAGGATTAGCTCCACTTGGGACAATGAAATTATAAAACCAGACTAAATGAAATCAAATTTAGCTTCCATTAGTGATGAATGAGATTATTCATGTTTATATTGGTTTCTGGAGAAAATGTCCTATTTTATAGGCACCCACAATGCTAGGCAAAATATCCACATCTCCCAATTTTCTCCTTCATGCCCACTGTTTAGATGGAGCAATCAGGGCTCAGTTCTGCACAGCCAACTTCACTGAATTTGGGTAATGAAGTTCATAACGGTATTCATTTCCTCTTGGGGGGTGTTCTGTATCTTAAAGAACTGGGCACCAGTATAATTTCAAGTGTCATTTCCTGGAAGCGCAGAAAGAAACACAATAAGGGACTTTATAAACCTTAAAAATGTTATAGGGATCCCCTTCCTCAACCCTATAAGGAAAATACTCCTTTCAGAAGTCCAGGCACTTCAAAAATTTGCAGAGGCAGAAATTCTGTTGCCGATTCTGCCCGGGAATTAAAATCTGAAGGGAACTATCAAGATTATTTCAACCACTTGTTTGCTTTATTTGGTTCTGTTACAGAGAAACTTGCAGTTGTTTTGTGCCTAGCTCTTAACATTGGCGACAGGACAATAAACATTAAAAGAGATGTCATTGCCCTGAGTAGTGTGTTGAAATTCTGGGAACTTTTACTCACAACAGCTACAATTCTCATAGTTTACTCTGTTGCAAGGTTAAATATGTTTCAGTTTCTCAAAAACAAACAAAGAAAAAAGACTATTCTAATAAACTCTGGCTGTGGAGACTTGCAATGAGACAACTTCACTGTCAATGTCAGTTTGAATTGATCCTGCCATTGATTTATATTTCCCTAGAGTCTGTGTCTAGCAAGCATCTAGCTCTTCTCTTGTAGCTAACAGAAAATACTACAGCAGTAGTGGATTCTGTGTTTTCATACTTATGGCTAATTTTAGCAAATTATGCACTGTATATTGAGCTAAAAGTTTCACAAATCAGCATATGGTTGAATTGAACTTGCAACAGGTACAAAATATGTTACATTAAATCATCAGTAACAACTAATTTCCTTTTTTTTATATTGGGCAGATGTTTTCCATTGCATAGGTGAAACTCCATTGATCTGGGGTTTCAGCAGTGTAATTGAGAAGGGAAGTTTGTCCATTATTTCCATTTATGGGGAGGAATCAGATTTCTGACACACTTCTGACCATTTTCTGTAGAAAATCTGTTCTGATGGGAAAACATCAGAAAATTATGTTGCAGAAGTAAGTAAATTCAGTAACACTCCCCTTCTAATGAGAGAACTGTGCTGTACTTATCTTCCTTTAGAAACATGCACAATTATTTTATGGCATGATTTTACAAATGAGGCTGATATAAAATACAAACAAACCACACAATAAAAAGGAACTCTTGTTTTGAGTGAAACTAGCTGCTTTGGGGCGGAGGGTTGGGATTGCTGGGTTTGCTTCTCGAAAAGGATTTCAATCTTAATTTGCTCCAAATTGTCAATTATTTTCTGGCAACGTAGTAAAAAGAACTCAGTACAATATTTCAGGTGTGGCTGCGCAACAGCTGTTGGGAGGAGGATCTTTCCCTTCCTGTTTTTTTCATTTGAGCGTGGCGTTTCACGCAGCTATGTAATATTACAAAGTCAAATTTGATTTTCTGTCTATTATTGCTTTGTGGATCTTTTTCAGCATTACTGGTTCCCAACTTTTGTCCTCTGGTTGACAATGAATGAGATAAATTATTTTCCCTTTGCTAATTAGCTTGCATTGTTCCATGTTGAATTGAATTTTGTTGTTATTTGACCATGTTTTTAATGTCTCCAAGACCCTTTCTTTAATTTATTTTTCCTTATTGTTGTTTACAACTTAGGTTTGCCAACCCTCCAGGATTGTCTGGAGTCTCCTGGAATTAAAGATTAATCTTTAATTTAATACAGTGTCATGTGATGAAATACCCAGAAATATGTCCAACCAAAACTGGCAACCCTATTTTACAAATCCTCTCAATTTAGTATCCTCCCTGAATGTTATTAACAGGCTATTCATACTGTAAACCACACCTCCTGTTAGAGCCCCTTCCCCTTAGTTCTTTGTTCGCTGACAGAAGTAGAAGTCCAGAGTCCACCAGCAGGCAATACAATGGGTTTATTGGGATAATCTAACAAGCATTAATTCCAATCCTTCACCCCAGTGATTTCCTTCCCCCACTTCCTGCTTGACCTCAGTTTTTACAGTGCATCTTAACCAATCACATTCTTAAAAATATTACAAGATAATTCTTTAACCAATCTGAATATATTGTAATCTAATTCTCTAACCAATCATCCCCCAACCCCTTAACTGATCATAATTAATTATGAGACAGACAGAAACAATCAAAAGAATCAGACAGAAGTTATCAGAACACAGGATTCGATAAGGATCAAATAATACAAATTGTAGCTTCTAGAACCACACCTGTTGACAAATGTTTAGAAGCCAGACTGAATGCTATCAAACAAAGTTCTTTTAAAGCATTCTAGGGTCTTTATTTGGAGACTGCCTTCTAAACAGCCTGGTATTAACTTGTGTTAATGTAATTTGTTTGGAATCTGTGACTGTGACTACATGCTTCCCATCCTATGGCCACCATGCCAAGTGCTTAGCCAAATAGAATGTCTCAAAGTGTCACAGTGAGAGAAGGCCCATAGATAAGCAGCCTGTGATTTTTGATTCTTTGTTTTGATACCCTTTTAACTAGTTAAGTGATAAGAACATACTTAAAAGTCATAGGATCACAGGCATTTACACGCAGACCTAAATATCTATATTCTAACTGTCATGTAGTAAGATTAAATAATGACCAATAGGCATAACAGGCTTCAGAGTTCCCTTATTGGGCTTTGTTTAGCATGTCTGGCAAGGACTGCCAGCAGATACACAGGTTTACCTGAGTACTTAACAACCCTCCCATTTATCACTATGGAAACCCCCAATGGACCCAGTAACCTGAGACACCACGTATTCCTCCCCCTCAAATGAAAACACCCTCCCCCCCGAAAATGCCTTCCCCCCTCAAAAGAAAGAATAAACATTAAATTGGGAGATGAGGGTAGATTGCCAGGTGAACCCCCGGTGGATTATTCTGCCCCATGATGAAGGGGTCGCCCCTAGCTAAAGATCCAGCCAAGTAGCAGGCCTTCTCACTCTAGGTGGATTGTGGCGAATTTCTGGTGGACCGGCTCCTTCCTTGACAAGTCGCTCCAAATCTGCTTCAACCTTGGACCTGCTGGCAAATGGCACCAGTCTGGCCTTCAAATATTTCGGTTGACAGTCAGGTTTAATATTAAACTTCACAGTGGCTCTCTTTATGCTGCCTAAGTCCTCCCTGAAAACAGCAGCATGTTTCGCTAGTATCGTTGCCAGGTTTATTTCTTCTTCCATCAATTGATGCACTTCTGCCCAATTGAGTTGGATCTTCCTAATTCAGGACCTACCCATTAAGGCTGGGTAATTCCCTTTCACCACAAACAGTGGTAGCTTTGCTGTATGTCCATTGAGCTCTACTTTCACATCAATAGTACCCAACAGGAGTACAGCCTCTCCTGTGTACGTTTTCAAAACAGCTGTCACCGGTTTAAGTGGTAGATGTCTAAAGTCCTTCTCATACACAATGCTGGAAACTAATGAAACAGCTGCACCAGTGTCCAATTCCATGCATACAAGTTTGCCGTCCACTAGTGGTGTCACCCAGAAATTGCGTGAGCCAGCTGTTATAGGCAAAACATGAAGTGACTCTTCCTCTTCAGAATGGGTGTCGCCATAATCACCTTAGCCTGTTCTACTGCATATAGAATTTTTCTCTTGTTCTCCGGTCTGCCTTTTTTGCTTGGCTCAGTCCTCTTTTGTTTGCAGGCACGTTCAATGTGTCCTTTCTTGCCACATCGTCGACACAGTAGTTCCTTACACCAACACTCTGATACATGATGCCCCTTTTTTCCACATCGATGGCATTCCCTCCTTCCTAGGGGCCAAGTGGTAGGTTCTCTGAATACCTTATGCATCCCTGCATTCGCCCTGAGTATTTGCATCTCCTGGGTGGCCCGTTCCATAGAGACTGCAATATCAATGGCTTTCTGCAAGGTAAGCTGAGCTTCGGTTAGCAGGCGTTTCATTGTTGATTCACAGTGCAGGCCACATACTAGCCTGTTATGTAGCATTTCATCCAACATGTTCTTGAAATCGCAATGTTCTACCAGCTCCCTGAGAGCTGCTACGAATTGTGCAATGGATTCACCTTCACCTTGATTCCTGTGATAGAACCAGTATCTCTCTGCTATTACCAATGGTTTTGGGGAAAAATGTGCTCCTAGAACTTCCACAAGATCATCATACGATTTTGTCTCAGATTTCTCCAGATAAAGCAAATTACATAGCAAATTATAGGTCTTAGCACCTATAATGGTCAAGGAAACAGGCATCTTCTTTTCATCACGTATATCATTCACTACCACGAAGTTCTGAAAGTGTGCTGTATACATTTTCCAACTGGAGGCAATAGAATCAAAATTTTCAGGAAAACCAGTGAGTGAAGCCGTGGATGAACCAATGAGTGGAACTATGGTTCTCTCTTGTGGTTGTTTATCTCCCATGGAGCTATGGTTCCTTCTTGTGGTTTTTTATCTGCTGTCCCTTGGCTTCACCAAACGATAGATCAGATTTCAACTCCAGTCATCCCCCTCCAGGCACATAGCACAGGCATGCAAACAGTGAGAAAAAAAATTCATTCTTACGTAGCTCAGGATTTCCTGGGTTCACAAGATGTTATCTCATCAGCCCACCTTCGTCGTCAGTGTCATGTATTAAGATTAAATAATGATCAATAGACACAACAGGCTTCAGAGTTCCCTTATTGGGCTTTACTCAGCATGTCTGGCAAGGACTGCCAGCAGACACACAGGTTTACCTGGTTTCCAAAGGGGTAGAGTACTTAACAACCCTGCCATTTATCACTATGGAAACCCCCAATGGCCCCAGTAACCTGAGACACCACACTAACACCTCCCCTTATCTTGACATGGTGCTGTGTTTCAATATCCCCTGGTGTGGTCTTTTAGTCTGTTTTCAGTCAACAGAACAGTATCCTTATTTATTCCAATTTTAAAATAGAAGTTTACTGCAACACTTTATTTGTGTTTACTGTGATATTTTGGTATTCTAAGAGGAAGTACTGCATAAACTCTCATACACTTTTCTGCAGATAGGAAATATCCAGTTTCTAACATGAATATCCATGATATGGGAGAAAAATAGATCTTGATAACTGACAATGATCCCATACTTAATATCTTAATATTAGAAATTGTGGCATCTTTTCTAGTCTTTGAAAGATTGCAGCAATGGCTTTATACTCAACATTTTAGCATTACTCACAATAAAGCCTCTTTGGCCATGGGAATGAATACTTTTCCCCATAGTTTTCTAAAGTAATGTGGGCACTTGAGTATACTCAGCTAGAGAGAGTGTCTTGCCTTTCCAAACAGGCTGTGCACCTTAAAGTGGACAAGGAAGGAGCTAGAAAAACTTGCTTGAAGAGCCACGAACGACAACCCTTTGGCAATAAATGTACTTAGTAGAAGTAAGTAGGAAATAAATAGAAACTCAACTAAAAATATAAACACACTGTAAGTAAGTGTGATATTTGTTGTTCACTGAAGCTATAAGCTTTCTCCACCTGCAACAAGGGGTGAAGAAGGGATTTGCTGTTTTAAGTATCTAGGTCAGGCTACCCAGGAAGTAAAACTGGTATAGAGCATGTTACTTCAGTTGCCAGTTGAAGTTAGCATTCAGCCTGCCGTTAACAGCAAACACCTTCACGTGCCCCAAAAGCACCAGAAATGAAGTCTGCAAAGGACTGCCACATTTTGTCTAAGCTAAAAGTGACTATCAGGCCACACCTCCTTCCTTATATCACATCCCTTTCCAAAAATTGGCCAGAATCCAAAACTCACTTTGCTGCTAGATGAGCGAATGGATTAAGTGTCTCCTACTCTTCGCCATGTCATTGTTGACAGACAGAGGGCATGACTATGTTGAGCAACACATTTCTGAAAAAACTGTGTGCTCCTGTGGCTTTGTGCTTGTGTCCAATCACTGGGGACTGAGCGCAAGATCAAATCCACGCTCTCAGGTTTAATGTAGATATGTGGTTCAGGAAGTGTTGCCTGCCACATGCCATGTTTATATATAGATATATATGGAACCCAGCCTTAGAAACAGAGAGGCCAAGAATGGGGTTAACCGGTTTTAAACTGGACTGGTGCCAGGCATACATAAAACTGAAACTGGAGCTCAGGAGGGTTGGTCTAAAGAGGAGATTTGGAGCCAGTGGTGTTTGAGAAGCCATGCCAGGAGGTTGTTTTCAGGGGAACCGCAGCCAGAGGATCATTAGAGGAAGGAGGGTTTGCACCAGAGGTGTTTTAAGAGTGTGTCATTTGTGTCTATTGTTTTTTTACTAGTCTCTTGGTGGATCACGTTCATTTCCCAGAATCTGAGAGCTCTGTAGAGATTGAGATCTGAGTGCAAAGGAAAAGAATTCCATGCAGCTTTCCAGTTTTGAGAGTTTAATCTTTACAGTGAATTATGCTTTCTTCTAGATTAGTTGAATAATTCATACTTTTACTTGACATTGGGAGATTATTTCAAATTACTGGAATTTTAGTTCATGTTTTAAAATGTTATTATCTAGGACATCTGTTTCGTTAAACTAATTGTCTTTGAGTTGTTAATGCTGCAGACTGAATCTAGAGTTTAGGCCACAAAGAATCATGGCATATATTTGAACGCACAGTTACCCTGACTTCAAGTGCACACTATTTCCACAATTTGCCTTCTCAGTTTGTAGTAACTACATGTGCAATTTTGAGAATTGACCTTGGGACTTTTTTTTTTTAATTTGGTATCAAAAGTGCTATTCCATTTCTGGTACTGCATAAAACATATAAAATTGTTATGGAATTTGTAGTGTAAACATTATGATTTTTTTTTTAAAGGACATGCTCCATTCTACCAGAAGTGTGAGTATGTTTATGCATTATCATTTTGCCAGCAACTACTAAATGCAAGGATTTTTTGGTAACAAATGCTTTCATTAGCTTTCCAATGCATGGTTCAGGAAACATGATCATTGGTGTGGTGAATTATAAACAACCATTTATGAGCATCTTTATTAAGGGATTTTCACTAGCTAGTTACCTGGAATAGTCTGCAAAGCTGAAGTGACAAGGTTTGGTCAATCAATATTCAAATCTTGTCAACAATGACAGCGTAATATGAAGTGTTGTTACTGAACAAACAAAACATGTAAGATAAAATCAGACTCAGAACCTGCAAATGATATAGCAAATGTGTTAACCAAACCACAAAACGCTACAAATCCTGCAACTAGATTTACTCTTCACTATATTGTTTTCCTTTATACAGTGAAATAGAGATCCATGATATTGGAAAAGTTGGTGGTGTACATTAATCCCAATAAAGGGTAAATTATAAAACAAAAACATAAAACAGATCCCAGAAATTATTACAGTAGCAATGTCCTGCCATCATAGTCAAATTCCAAAGGGGTAGCCATGTTAGTCTATTGTAGAAACTATTGTAGAAAGACAACAGAGTCCTGTGGCACTTTTAAAGACTAAACGATTAATAAATCTGTTAGTCTTTAAAAGTGCCACAGGACTCTGTTGTCTTTCTACAATAGTTACTGCCATCATAGTTACTCAATCAAAATTTGTTCTGATGTAATGAATTTTGAGGAGGCAGGAAGACTTAGACAAACTATTTCCTTGTTTGGAAAATTTATGGAGATAGACATCTTTTGTTATCCTAGTCAGCATTTTTTTCTTTGTGTATTAATCCTGCAGAATATGGTATAGGGATCTCAGACAGCAAAAAGGGAGCACAATTGCTGTGTATCAATATCCAGCCACACTGTGTGTCTCTGAAGTTATTAAAAGGCACTGTATTTGCCACATACTGCAACCATTCTGCAGTGCATCTTCTCCCTCTCTCAAATATCATTTGCACTAATAATTCTCTGAGTTTCACTGGGAAGAACCACGACTGTTGTATATTGCCATATATCCACTGAAATTAATTGGTCCGCCCCCACTTTCACCACTTTATCTTCCTTGAAGAGTTGCTGGTAGGGTGGCCTGTGAAAAATTGTTTGAATTAATCTGCTTAGAAAACATCCCATTTCTGCTCATGCAGATCAATTAATTTGAACAGTGAAGGTGATTAACCATTGGAACAAATAACCATGGGAAGTGGTGAACTCTCTGTTGCCTGTTGCCTTTAGAATTACTATCATTACTCCAATATAGTATCTGAGAAGTGTGTGTGTGTGTTGCGGGGAGTAGGAGAACAGATTTGTTATATTCAAATATGTTTTATATAAGGACAATCTGAATCAATCTATGATGGCCTTTTACTGTAAAGAAGGTGAGGAAGAGGGACTCTGGGGATTTTTTCTCCCCCCACAAAGGGCTCAGAAAGCACTGAGAGAAAGACCAGAGGTACTCACATGGTATATGCTTGTGACACACAAGAGTTTATATATGCAACAGAAAAGATCGAATCAGATAATTATTAGCACTTGTCTGAAAAAGAGTTTTTCTAGATAATTGGGTAATATTATCTCATGCTCTTCCCTTCCACCATGAAGTTCTCTGAGGGCAACTGAAATATGAAACCTAGATTCCATCTGTCAAATTGGGTGGGATTGACCTCTTCATCAATTTTTCTTGAGGCAGATTCTTTGTTATACTAAACCTTCTGCCATCAGCTTTGACAACGTCTAGTATAGTCAAGTCTGGATCATTTCACAAGCGTGGTCCATTGCTTGGGTTTGTGCTAATGGAACAGAATGTGTTTCTTCTTTCTGTATAGTTACCTTATAGTACAAACCTTATATTTTCCTCAGACTGAGACCCATGGGGCCATCTCATCAATATTTCCTTCAACTCTCTGACTTCCTGTTGCAGGAAGGAAGTTTCCACAATTCTCCCCAATAGAAAAATATGGCCTCTCAGAGTTTCTTGTTCCACCCATGACTGGGAAGTCTAAGGAAAGGGTTTTGGAGGTTCTTTTCAACCTTTTTAATCTCAAGAATATATCCAGTTAACATGATGTTTTTTAGAGAAGAAAAACACCTCCTTTATTACACAATGCTGCTCTAGAATCCTCACTGACTAACCACATGATCTTATCACTGGTACCTCTTTTGTTAACTTCACCGTCTTGCTACCCCCTCTTTAAATCATTTTTAATTCCATTTGAAAGCTACTTGAGACAAGGACCACATCTTTTCCCCGTTTTGAAGTTGTCTAGTGTTGGTGCTGACAGAAATAATTGTTTTTACTGTTCTAACTCTATGGATTTCAGTGGAGTTGCTCTTTATGTACAGTAGTGAATACAAGAGGATGACTGAACCTTGGTATATAGCCTAACTAAAGATGTAGCTGTAACAACAGTGATTTTTTTTACAGCATTATGTCATGTCTAAAAATGGGAGTGGGTGCTGCCATATATTTTTTGTGGATTTAATAAAAGGGAAGTTAAAAATTGGAATTTTTGTTTTGTTTCTTTCAAAGCTTATCAGTTTTAATGAAACAAACTTATTATGCAGATGGATAAAAAAATACCAATTTTATGTGCTTTTAAAGCTTCCTGTGGATGTTCGAGTGGCATATGGATGCAAAGTGATTTTTTTCTGTCTGGGACTCAGTAACAATAAAGTGAACCTTCTGATATGTAATTTTGTGAAAGTTGAATCTTTTGTCTGGCTACCTAGAAGTAAAATTGGAGTAATTGTTGATACATTTATATCAAAAGCAAGTTGTACATTAAAACCTGAGAATAAGATGTCAGTTGGTGCCCTCCTGTGGATATGATTGCTGTTACATATTGGAGAGGAAAAACTTAATCAGAACTGAGGTCTATGAACTCCAGGTTTTTAGTACAATTCATAGAATATTGATGCTTCATTTAAGACATCTTGTTTATGTCTTTATAGTCAGGCCAATATCATGTCACTGAGTTTTAAGTAGAGTTTCCTAATGAGTTCGGCATAATAACTGATGACATAGTACAGTATAGTTCCAAATTAAAAGTTAAGTGGAAAACTCAACTCATCCTTAAATGAAAAGCCAGAACTAGTATTTCCATGATTAAGAAACCCCCTCTCGATTAATTTGCAGGAAGATAGTAAGATCAGTGTCTCTCAGATTTCAGTTGCAACTCCAGAGTCATTCGCGAAGCTCTTTCACCGGGTTTGCCAAAATTTGCTATAAATTGTAATAGTTCCTTAAAGAAATAGATTTTTATCTTTGAGGGTTTAAAAAAAAAAGAATTTCACCATGGAGATAAGTTTACTGAATACAGACCATGGTCCAGATCCTCAGCTGGTGTAAACTGTTAGCTCTATTGACTAAAGTGAATGACAATTTATTCCAGAAGATGATCTGCCCCCAGGTTCCTGAGGAATGTACAATAAACAAATTATACTGCTTCAGATATTAACTGCTAAAAACAGGACCAATATTCTATGCAGTGCTTGTAAAAACCCACTTTGGTCATATATAGTACAATAAATTTTAAACAACCATTAAATTAAGTAATACAGCATTATAGTTTTTTGCTTTTCTTTGCTAAAATAGCACAAAGGATTCAAGGAGATGTCCAGAAAGGGTTTTGGGAGATGGGGGGGGGGGGGAGGAGTCCACAGGGAAAAAAGAAACAGATGGTTTGATGATTGTAGAATAATAATACACTCCCCAGATTTAAAATACAAATGCACCACTCCTCAGCCATTCTAAGTGTCTTAGTGCCATCATCAGAAGTTGTAGGTGCTCAACTTCCCTAACTGTCAGGCCTTTGGCATATATACTATGAATTAGTTGAAAAGCTTATGTACTTTTAATCTTGTTAATTCAAAATGATAAGCTTTAAGTATTGAATCAATTAGTATATTTCAATCCAATCCAAACACTCGACTGCATCAGCTTAATAACCCTATATTAAAATGTAAAGACAGAACAACAACAAAGTGGAAAGTAAACAAGGAGTCCTGTGGCACTTTTAAAGACTAACTAATTTATTTATTGCATGAACTTTCCTATCTTCAAGCATCTGACAAAGTGAGATTTTCTCCCATGAAAGCTCATGCGATAAATAAATTTATTAGGTCTTTAAAAGTGCCACAGGAGTTCTTGTTTGTTTTGCTGAACTAGACTAACACGGCTACCCCTTTGAAAGTTGAAAATATTAATTGAAATGCAAAAAATGAATAATTGGACACAATAAGAACATAAAATAATAAACCAGATCAACATCTGTTTTGGCAAGGTAAAAATAAAAGATTGTATGTTGTGCTTGCATGGGCTTCTAGAGGAAAGAAAAGTAGAGAAGTGCTGATGGGATATAGCATGAAAGTATTATCAGTTTAAACGTGACACACAAGACCTGAATTGTAAAGATGATATTCAACATTCATTGTCCTTACGTAACTGCTATGTTACAACATTTTAGATCAAAATAATGTACTGTTTCCTAACGCAGGGCTATGATATATGAGTTAAGATTATGAGTCTGGTTTAAAATACTTAGACTCCCTAGAAGTACAGGTTCAAATCCCAGTCAGGTAGACACAAACCATTGTTCTTCTTATGTAGATAAATTTAGCACTATGCACTTTGAAATGTGAGGATTTGGGGGATGAAATATTTGCCCTACATCGCCACTGATGATCATCAGAACAGGGGCTTGCCCCAGCACTCCTTAGACAATTTTTTTCTCCATTTCCAAGACTGTTATACGGCATGTGTTACATTGCTTAGTTGTTCCCCAGGACCAGGAGTGTCACTGTTGTGTGTACCTTAGATTTTATACCCTTTGGGGTGCTGGGAGCTATAACAATGTAAATATTATTTCTCTTGGAGGAACTACACAAGAACCGTGAATAGAAAAGAAAGCACTTAGCATAAGCACATGACAATACATAGCCAGAAAACATGTCCACTTCGAGTTCATTTAAAAAGGAAACTTACCTACTTAGTTTACTGGTACTGCTTACTGTGAGCAAAATATAATTGCATGCAAAACAAACTGCATTTAAAAGAGGCAGTCATAGCGAAAAAGAGTTATGTGCCTGTGAAGTACAATTCAGGGTTGCTTTTCTTAAGATTTGTGTATTATTTGTATGTACTTGTGCAAGTCCCCCTTAAACCTGGGTGATCTTTGGTTTGGGGAGCAAAAGATTAGTTCCAGATGTGGTCATGCTCTTCTAGTCTTTCAAAAGTAACTACTGCACCATCTGTTTTGTAATGGACAATTTCAAAGAGTGCCAAGGGGATGTTAAATACATTGGTCAAAGGACCAGAGATACCCCTCACACACAAAAATTCTAGAGGTCATGGTGCCTTAGACAGATTCATATTTTCACTTTTCAATCATTCTGCCAGCACAGAATAAGATTCTGAAAATGTGTTCCAGAATATATTGTAAATATTGGGCCAAATTCATAGTGGAATTTGATGGAGTGATTAGAAATCAATGGAAACATATTCTCTTACATCTGGTGTGAATGTACAATTTTATTTTATTTTTAGTGGCATCTGTGAAGTAGGTTACAAATAAACTTGCTTAAAATGGATAGTTGACCACAACAAAGAAAACTCAGTTTTTTTCCACATGCAATATGGAGTTCTTGAAAATCATCAAAATGAGGTTCTTCCTGTTTTTGACCTCACTGTGCATGAAATAAGGGGAGTGTGCCAGTCTTCTTAAATATGATATTATTCATCAATATCCAGGTTCATTATGGTCTGTACTTGTATATATAAGACACCAGCCACTAACCAAGGATGAATCAGAACTTTGTTAACTGCTAAGTTTTATTTCAGACACAATGAAAGTGTTTAACAGATACATTTGTATCTACTTACTGCCCATTATATGCCCCAAAATATGGATTCCATTGCACAATTATCTATTGTTATTTTTACTATGGTGATTTAACCGATCTTCTCTTTTCATTTACCTGTAAAATGCTATCCTGAGCAATGGCAAAAATAAGTAAGAATGGTTTTGAAATTAATATTAGATTTTTAGAGATCTCCCAATGCAACATTATGAACGTTTTTGCCAAAGTCAGAATTTTTCATAGGTACCCCATTAAGAACAGAGCAGTATATCACCATTTCAGATTAAGGAAAACTTGGCTGATTCTGCCACTGTGCTGTAGTATGAACAAAACTGAATTGAAGATGACTGTGAAGTAGGAATGGATCAAGTTCTGAGCTCAGTTACATGAATATAAATAACAGAGTCCTGTGGCACTTTTAAAGACTAACAGATGTATTTATCGCATTAATTTTTAACAGTGGCACAGGACTCTGTTGATTTTCTGCAATAGACTAACATGACTACCCCTTTGGAACATGAGGATAAATGTGGATTTCAGAGCAGTAGCTCAAGATTTACACCAACAGTTGAGAGAATACTTTAGTCCAAAATGAATTGAAAGAAATGGGAAAGCCACTAGATGCTTTGTGTCAGGAACATAAATTCTAGTACCATGTCAGTATAGCCCTAAGAACTGACTTCTTCTGCAAATGAGTCATCACTAGCAAAAATAAATTAAGAGAAATAATAAAATCAGTGTAGTTCATTCTTCTTCTGGTCTCCATCTTGTCTTCTTCTTCTCTCTCTCTCAATCAGGCCTCAGTCCTGCAATGAACTCTGCAGAAGCCAATTGCTGCACTTGCATAGTCCCCATTGACTTCAGTGTGGTTCTTTCTCCTCTAGAGCTCATCGCAAGATAAGGGCCTAGACTGTATGCTGTTTGGGCCGTCAGTCTATCTTCATTCTGTATCTTCCAAATGCATCACCGGCACTTTAAGAAATAATTTATTAATAATAATAATAGCACAATTTCTTGCCACTTTCTCTCCTTGATATTACTAGAATTTTTCATTGTTTGTTTCATTTCTTGGTGGGCAGGAAGGAAGTGAGCATTGTGGGAGAACCTTTATGGATTGTTCCGTAGCCATTCAATTTTAAACATTAAAAAGCAAACCAAACCCCTGGAAAGCAGAATAAAAAAATTCCACTCTAGAGGGCTTCAGTTAACTCTTAAAGTTCATAAAAGGATGCCAAAAGAAATATTATTCAACGGGGTAAAGTAAGTATGTATACAAAGCTCTTTATTAAAAGAGCAGTTTTCTGACTGAAGGCCCTGGTGCGTTAATAGATAACACGAGTGAGTAAACATTCCCACTTTTTTCCTGTATCATATTTTATGGGCCAAATTCTGACTTCAACTTGAGTCACACAACAGAGGACAGCTGCCCACACCTGTCAGCAACAACAGCTGAAGATAGCAACTGCCAAGGGATGGGTTAATCAAGTGAAGGGCTGGATGAGCTTAGTTGAAGTTCAAATAAAGAAAATTCAAAGATTTGCTTCCTGCAGCCAGTTTTCCCTCCTCCCAGGGTGAATCTGATTCCCAGCTCAACCCAAAATCCAGAGACAGACCCTTCAGAGTTCACTGCTTTTATGATCCTCCTGAATGATTAATTTGCTCCAGATGAACCCAACCACCCACATTTCCCTCATGGCTCAGTTCCCTGGATGACAATCTCCACTTGAAGGGCATGCACCTGGGGGACCTATGTTATCATGTTCAGGGAGAGTGTGCTAACCCCCTTGCCAGCTACTGACTGGG
Source organism: Pelusios castaneus (assembly GCA_007922175.1). NCBI lineage: Eukaryota > Metazoa > Chordata > Testudines > Pelomedusidae > Pelusios > Pelusios castaneus. The sequence goes on from ML685768.1 coordinate 15,602,778, forward strand.
TTATATACACCCTGTCAAAGTGACATATTTCATTTAAAATGCACAGATCCAAGAATACACAATCCAGAAACAAATAAAAGAAAATGATCAGATTATTCACGGTTACAAATGGCAATGCTATTCATCTGGCACATGATGTCTTGAGCAGAGTTCAATTTGTAACAGTAGTTAATCATTCACTTCATTCACAAATGGAAGATAACTTTTTTTTTTAATTAACTCATTTGCTTTCTGTCAGCAGCGGATTAAGACACAAAAGGGTATATTCTAATCTCAGTTATAGCTATGTAAATCCAGAGGAGAATTTGATTCAGAGCGTGACCAATTTCCATAAATATATACAAACACCAAAAAAGTCAATCTGCTAAATGTTAACATCAGTTTGCCAAAACTTTTTCAGATTCAATAGAATTTTCCAGTAAACCACTTATCCTTCCTCAAAATACGAAGGAAATCATGAAGAGCAGAAGGATTTATTTTTCAGATCTCTAAAGCTAAATATAGAATCCAATATTCCTGACTACCAATGTCAATATTTCATAAAAATGCCTTCAACACTGTTGCAAACACCACAGTCTTTATGCAGCCCTACCTCCCACTTCATCTTTGGCATTAAGAACTATTTAGTGCAAGAAACCATTGACTTTCAATTGGCAGTTGATATAGTTCATATTTCATAGAGTTTAAGGCCAGAAAGGACTGCTAGATCCACTAGTTTGACTTCCTGCCTATCACAGGCAATTAAATTCCACCCCAATATCCCTATGTTGAGTCCAAGACTGAAGTTAATCCAAAGCATTTTAGTCCCCAGGGCTATGTCTACACTGGCAAGTGAGTTCGAATTAAGGAAGCTTAATTCGAACTAATTTAAGCCTTGGCTACACTAGGCTTTCATTAGTTTGAATTAAGGGCTTCCTTAATTCCAACTAATAAATTCGTTTATACTTTTCAAAGTAAGGGTTAATTCGAACTAGTTAGTTCGAATTAACCCAATGTGGCCATGTTAATTCGAACTAAGCACTTAGTTCGAACTCCCTGGCACATTGAGCTTAATGGACTTGACTAATTCGAACTAAGCAAGTGCCGTGCATGGCACTTGCTTAGTTTGAACTAAAATTTGCTAGTTCGAATTAAGTTAATTCGAACTAACTAAAATTAGTTTGAATTAGTTAGTTCAAATTAACTAATTCGAACTAACTTTGGTAAGTGTAGACATAGCCCAGGAGACTAAACTGTTATGTAACACAAAGCACAGGAGAGACCAAAGCTCCATTAAAGCCACTGTGGCTATGTCTACACTAGAAAAAGTTAGGTCGACTTTGTTAAGTCAATTTAATAAGGTCAACTATAAGTTGATTTAAAGTCAACCTTATTAAGTCGACTTAACAAAGTGGTGTCCATGGATGTGGACTTAGTCCACTTTGTTACGTTGACCTAACTGCCCTTGGGTTGACTTAATAAAGTGGACATAAGTGTCCACACTGTGCTTAGGTCGACCTAAGGAGGGTTAGCTTGACCTAACCGGCAGGTCTTACTAAATCGACCTAAGCTTTCATTAGGTCGATTTAAGGATTTTCTTAAGTCAACCTAATGAAAGCCTGGTGTGGACAGGGACTAAGTTAGGTCAACTTAAGCCTCCTTAAGTCGACCTAACTTGCAAGTGTAGACATAGCCTGTGATTCCAGGGAATTGATTAGGTGAGCTATGCCCAAATAATCTTAGAAGGAAATCCATACCCTATGCTGCAGAAAAAAGCGAAAAACAAAAACAAACAAAAAAACCCCAACCAAGGTCTGAACTGGGATAAAATTCCTTCCTGACTCCCAAACTAGCAATCAGTTAGATCTTGAGCACATAAGCAAGACACATCAGCCAGTGATCTAACAGAGAATTTTTTGTACCATCTCACTCAGAGCAACAGTCCATCCCAACTGGGATCCCATGTCTAGCTGTGGCAGATCCCTGATTTTTCAGAGGAAGGTAAAAATAACCCCCAAATTGCAGTTGTACTACAGGGGGAAAAATTCCTTCCTGACCTCTTGCAACTGAAGCCTTGAAGTACTAGATTAGATTATGATCATTCTCGGCAAGTTTGGCAATCATGTTTTTCCCAGGGCCTATAAAGGAAGAATTCACAGATTTCAAGGCCAGATGAGATCACCACAGCCATACAGCCTGCCCTCCCACAAACAGGATGAAGGAATTCTTGAAAAGATTTGCTCAGAGGACATCTTTCAGAAAAATATCTGATCTTGTTATAGACACACCAAGTGACGGTGAATCCTCCCCCTCCAGGTAAACTGTCTCAACATTTAATCACCTTCACTAGCAGGAAACCGCATTTTATTTAAAGATTGAATTTGTCCAACTTCAACTCCCAGTTTCTGGATCTTATTTTGCCTTTGTCAGACAGGTTGAAAAGCACCCCCCCCCCACCATTTAATATCTTTTTCATGTATATATACCTATGCACAGTGATCAAGCATTCTATCAACCTTCTCTTAAGTAAACTGAACTCATTTAGCTTCACATCATTAGGACTTGTTTTCCAACAACCATATCATTTTTCTGATCCTTCTCTGAACTCTCTCCAACATGTCCTCATCCTTCTTGAAGTGTAGACTCCAAAGTGGACATAGTACTCTAGAGCCCTTTTGCCACAGCACTGCAGAGAGCTCATGTTGAGACGACGTATTTTGTTCGATGTGACCATTCAACCAGGTAATTCAGATCATACTGCAACAATAACCTGCCCTCATTCTTTACTACCCCACCAGTCTTTGTGTCATTTGTGAACTTTACCAACAAAGATTTTATATCATTACCTAGATGGCTGATAAAATACTGAATATGTAAGATGAAAAACCAAGCCTTGTGGTTCCATTTAGAACCAGCCCCACGCATTGATATTTCCCCATAAACAGTACATTCTGAGATCTATTTGTAAACCAGTGTTTAATCTATCTCAGCTGTGCCTCATTAATTTCATATACTGCAAGTTTTAAAAACAAAATACAGCATGGTACTAGGTCAAATGTCTTACAGAAATCCAAATATATTAGATCAAAATAGTTGCCTTTATCAATCAGACTTGTAATCCTGTTTAAAAAACAACATAAATAATAGGTTTGTTTGACAGGACCTACCTTCCATGAAACCCTACTGACTAGTTTTTATATATTTTTAGCTTCTGTTTGTTGATAAGAGTCCTGAATTAACTGTTCCATTATTTTACCTGGAATTGACATTAAGTAAACATGTCCGTAATGCCCTGAGTCCTCCCCCTCACCCTTTTTAAATATTGGAACTATGTTGGCAGTCCTTCAATCCTTTGTAATTTCCCGTTTTTCAAGATTTGTTAAAAATTAACATTGGTAGTTCAGCAAACTCTACAGCTAGTTTCTTTAAGACTTATGTGCATAAGTTATCCAGGCCTGTTGATTTGAAATTATTTAATTTTACCAGATGCTGCTTCAGTCCTTGGTTACAGACAGTATATTTTCTGCCATCCACAACAGCTGGGAAGAAGAAATGCCCGTTTCATTCCAAATACAAACAGAAATAACTATTGGATATTTCTGTCTTTTGAACATTATTATTTATATTTTTATCATTTGTGCCATAAACCCCTACCACGAAGGTATCAGAAAATTTCCTCTTTTCAAGAGACAGGGCCTTTGCATTTGGAGAAAGAGTTGAGTATTATGCTGCTGCTGTGAAGGCCAGCTTTGTGACAACTGTGCCTAACTGGCCAGAGGTTTCTTAGGCTGTAGTTTCTCAAGCTGTGGTATGTGGAACATTTGTTGTTGGTCTTTAGTGCAGAAAGCATTTATTGGTCACCTGATACTGGATGCTCCTCCCTATTTCCAACTGCTAATTGTGCTGACTTACCCAACAGTACATTAAAGACTCATAGACTTTAAGGTCAGAAGGGACCAGTAGGCTCATCTAGTCTGACCTCCTGCAAAATGCAGGCCTCAAACCCTCACCTACCCACTTCAGCAATAGTCCACTAACTTATGACAATTATTTACCTCCTTAAATCATGGTTTAAGGACTTTAAGATACAGAGAATTCACCAGTAGGTGAACCATGCCCGGTGCTACAGAGGAAGGTGAAAAACCCCCAGAACCCAAGGCAACCTTTCCTGGGGGAAAATTCCTTCCCAACCCCAAATATGTCGATAAGTTAACCCTTGAGCACGTGGGCAAGTCTAAGCAGCCGGTTACCTAAGAAACAATTCTCTGTAATAACTCAGAACCCACCCCATGTACCCTCCCTTCTTAGGCCACTTATATATCCACCACCAGTAGCCAAAGGTCAGTCAATTTCCAAATACTATCCTATCTTATCCATTAAGAAATTGCTGTAGTTGTCAGACAGGATGCTATGTGATTGTAAGCAGGAAAGCAAGTCTACCACATGATGCTCTCCGTATTAAAACATGATGCACATTGTGAGACTATTTGCTGCTACAATACCCTTTCATTGCATTTCAGTTTCATGTTGAAGACATGCATGTATGTATGAATACCATGACCGCAAGCTGGTGATTGACCAGTGCGCTACCCAAAAAAGTGATGGATGGACAGAACAAATTCAAAGCCAGGCTCCTTGCCTTGGGGACCTTCCAGCCTAATTAACTTGTAGAGAACATCCGAGAGAGTTCCCTTGTCACTGGTGAGGACTGTACCTGCTCAGACTCCTATTTAACACCCCAGACTTTGACTGAACCAGAGGAGACTCTCCTGCAGAGGCCTGTGCTAGCTAAGCACTCAGCTCCCCTCCAGCTGATTTGCAGGATACGGCTCTGCCTTGGGGAAGGTCGCATCCGAACCATCCCAGCGCCAGAGCGTCTAGTGCAGGGGTCTGCAACCTGTGGCTCTGGAGCCGCATGCAGCTCTTTGGCTGCCCCCTTGTGGCTCTGGGCTCCCCAACCACCAGGGTACCCTGCAGGAGGCCCATGCCTGGCTCTGGGCTTCCCCCAGCCACTGGGGACCCCACGGGCAGCCCATGCCAAGCTCCAGGCTCCCCCTCCCCTGCATAAGGGGACCCTGCAGCAGAAATCCTGGCTCACCTCCCACCAGGAGGCTACACCCATTGTGGCTCTCAAAACACTTTGTTATTGAAGGAATTTTCAAAAATGGCTCTTCTTATCTTTTGGGTTGCAGACCCCTGCTCTAGAGCAGCAGGAACTGCCTGGACGGGCGATGCCTGGCTTCAGCTGGCGGCTGCTACAGAGACACCCAGGCCTGAGACAGAGCCGGGCTTTCGAGCCCACAGTTCGGGCTGGGCTCAGCGGAGACTCCTGCTCCGTCCCCACGTCGGGACTGGCCGGAGCCGCGTTTGCCTGCCCTTGGCCCGGACCCTTCTGTCTCCGCGGGCTGGTGCCTCGCTGCAGCAGGACCTCCCCGCCACCCGCTCGGCGGAGCCCAGCCCAGCCAGCCGGCGGCCGAGTGGGCGGGCCGGGAGCCGAGCTAGGCCTGCCAGCCCCCCAGCCGGAGCCGGCTAGACGCAGCGCAGGCGCGGCTCCCCCGGAAGCGGGCTCCTCCTGGAGCCCACCCGCAACGCGCCGTCGATGAGCTGCGAGGTGCGTAGCCTGGCGCGGGCGGTAGGTGCTTTCACGGCACCGAGGCGGATCGGGAACGGGGCAGGGGCAGCAGCCGGCTCTGGGATCTGGAGTCAGGCTACTGGCGAGAAGCGGCCCGGTGCAAACGTGCCACTCGGGCCCGCCGGGACTCGCTCCCGAGAGCAGCGCCTGGCCGCTCAGTCCGTCCCCGGGGAAGCCCCCTCGCTCCGTGCCGCCCCTCGCCGTGGTCATGGGGGCCGGGCCGGGCAATGGGCTGCGGGGCGCCAGGCTGGTCCTTCGCAAGTTGCAGGAAGCGCTGAGCTTCCGCCCCGCTCTGTGCTGTGAAGGGCAGCAGGGCGGAGAGGTGCTGGGCCTGGAGGACCAGTGGCCAAGCCAGGTTTTGGGGGCTGGTCTGGAGAAGCTGAGCCAGGCGGGTGCTGCCTCCTGGGTCTTAGTGCTCGATTGCTTCCCGATCTGCGTGTGTTGGGCTGCTCAGCTTGGGTGGACATGAAAGAAATCCAGCACTAGGCCAGGGGCAGCATCTAACTGCAGCACAGTACTCAAGGCTGGTGCAGGAAAGGAAGCTAAGATGGTTCTGATTTAGGGAGCCCCTCAGAGCTCTCTTCTCTCTCTCCCCCCCCCATGCACCATGAAGGGCAACCTGTCCCTTCCTCTCCTCAGTAGAGGGGGGAGGAATGGGGCTGGACTGGAGCAGGGGGGAGGGAGGGTGTGTTGGGCTGGTCTAGCCCTTCATGTGGGGGATGCAGGAGGTGCTGAGTGATGCCACTCAGTGCTCCACGATGAAGAGCTAACCCAGCCCTCTTCTGTCCTCAGGAGGGGTGGGAGGTGAAGCTGCCCTGTCCTGGCTGGGTTGCAGGGAACCAGCAGCCACTGCATGCTGGATAAGTGGGGGAAATGCCCCATCCCAGGCTCACACCAGCCCTGCAGGTACAGACCTCCCCTCCCCCCCCCAGGGCAGCTGGGGTGTGGGGCCAAGACCCTCCTGCCCTGGGGAAGGCATGAGGTTTGTGTGTGTGTAGCACAAATATGGGCTTGGCACCAGACACCCTCTATATGTCATTGCTGTATGGAGCCCTTCCTGCTTCCCAGCAAGTGGCTGCAGGCTGCATGGGGTTAAGTGACCATGGGACCCTTTGCACTGGTAATGTGACCTCCCCCAGGCCTGCTTCTGATTAAGACACCATTCAGTCCTCTCTGGAACTTGTCACTATTCAGTTAGTTGAGAATATTGCTGGAGTCAGAAAAATGCTGCCTGCCATCCTAAAGGCCCCAGACTCTGTCTCAGCCTGACAGCCAGGCCTGGTATTAATCATTTAAGGGTTTCTGGGAGTCTTGGCTGTAATAAATGAAATGAGCTCTCATGATTATTATTCCTAAAATGAGATCTGGCATTCCCCTGAAAAAGGAAAACTAAAATTGAGAACTACTCACTTCCCTTTGTTTTGTTTTTTTAAATTCTAACAATCTACCACTTTTTTTTTTTTTTTAATGAAGCTGAGGTGTTAGGGCACATTTCCTGCACTATAAATGCTCACTGAGGAAGAAGGAGAGAAATGGTGTGTAATTTGTATGGCGATTTGTCTTTAAACAGGTTGTCACCTTGTACTTTGCCAGGAGTGCTGAACTGGCAGGCGTTCGCTCTGAGATTATTTCTGTACCACAACAAATAACATCTCTGCAGCTGTGGGAAGAAATTGTTAAAAGGCATCCAAGGTAGTTTTAGCACATACTTCTGGTGCTATCATTTTTTTAAACTGTTAATAGAGTTACAAATTAATATAGTTGAATTAAATGTGCATGTCAATATTTCAGTATAATAAAAGTAGTAAAATCTGTTTTAAATTTTGCTACTTGTGATCTTATTTGCTCATAAATATGTTCAGAAGAGTGAGCAATTCACTGATTTTTTGCATTAAAGTGGCTAGCATTAGTAGCAGCAACTGAAGGCCATAATTAAATATTAGAGTTGGGGTTTGGCTCACAAAATCAAGTCAAACTGGGTTTTGTGGTAGTAGCAGTAATTATTCAAACTGGAGTATATTTTACCACGCAGTCTGTTACTGGATTAGATACCAAACTACCGTCTTTGATCATTCTGTGGCCTGTAGTTTGTGAGTTTTATTCTCCCTATGAAAAGCAAATTAAATTATGTTTTACAGTAGCAAATTGTGCAGAGTTCTTGGAAATGTTACATAACTTACCCTAGCTTTGCTGGAAAATGAAATTGTGTCTTGCCATTCTGTCAGCAATCGCCACCAGTTTTCAACCACATCAGTCAGACATTGACAGTTTTACTTGCTCAGCTGGCACATCTACTTGCTTCTGGGCAATAGCATTTCCCCAGTTTGCACTGTACCCTATAAGCACAAAGTATAATTCTTTTATTATGATTGTCTTTCTCTTTCTAAATAAAGCTTCACAACTCTTTAATACTGTACTCATGTTGTTCTCATGTCCATTGTATGTAATTTATTTTGATGTAATGCATCTTTGAAATTTGTATTGGGTTGGTTTACCACTAGCTTTTGGCCATGAAAAGATAATCACTATGTTCAAGGGCATGCAGCTGTTTGTTGTGATTTTTTTTCTTTTTTTAAAGAAAACAATACAGTTGCAATTGTGGAAGTTGTGATCTTACTGACTTCAGCTACCCTGGACTGTGTACCAGTTAATTGTTCACATTTAACTATGAGAATTCAGGTAAACATTTTATTTAAACATATTTATGCTACTGCCAACCCTCCTCAGACTTGCTGCCATTGAGGATCAAGTGGTCTTCGCAGTTCGTCAGCAATACGTGCTCCTTGGTGATCAGCTTCTGGTCCTACAGTCAGGTGACGAGGTCGCCATTATCCCTCCTATTAGCGGGGGCTAACTCCAGGCAAACTTACATAGGTATGTATAGTTCTTCCTATAAATGGCCTGTGGAGGTTGATTGTGCATTGAAATATTACTTGAATTCTCTTTTCAATTTTCCTCTTTATTTAGGTCCAGTGCTTTGTGGAGGACTTTCCCCTTTTGTTGGAACTCAGAGGGTGTAACATGCATTCCTTGCAGTAGATTGCCATTATGCTGACTCTGAGGTATAAATTGGTGCAGGAATAAATTATGAATAGATATGCAACTAAATGGAAAAAGCTGCCAAAATATTAGATTCACAAAGAGACTTGGGTGCCTAGACAAATCCCTGGGATTCACAAAACCTGAGTTAGGCACTCAGGCTTCCTAGACAATGAATAGAGGGAGAGAGGCACCTAAGAGTAGGATTTACAAAAGCCAGCATACTAGACAGGGAGTCACATATTGGCCAGTGGTAGATACCAAGGAAAAGGATGTTTTCTCTCAGTGAGATCTGTGCCTCTTCCTGCTTGAGATTCTCAGCTGTGAACCCTCTCTCATAGTTAGGAGCCAAAAGTGCTGGTGGTAGAGGACCATCTTCCTCATAACTTTTGGCTCCGCAATTAGGCTGCACCCCTGAGATGTAGCAGAAGCTCCTCTGCTTGAAGGATAGTCTCAATAGATGAAATTCAGCTCATCTTCTCAGCAGTGTAAATTGGGATACTTCCACTGAATGCTAGTGCAGCTGAGATCAGAATCCAGCTAACTGTTGTTAAACAAACTCCCCCTTATACTTCACAGGTTAAGTGATTTCTCTTGTTCCTATGGTAAGTGGAGGTGGCTGCTACTCTATCAATATGAGCTCTGTTGAAAGAGGGGAGCAAATCAGTCTTTTGGACCAATGCTCTAGTTGTTTGTTTTTCGATTGTAATAGAATTGATTTCCTTGCTTTTGCTAACTCTAGCAATTTATAACTGACATTTTCACTATCGCTGGTCATATAGGGGGATGTGCTAGCATATGGGTCTATACAAGCTGATCCCACTTCAGACTGGGCCCTAAAATTGGTATATTAAAACAACAGAAACCCCATATCTCCAGAAATTGCCAGCACATAGTGCAATTAGTGTTCTCTCAGCAAAGGGGCTAAAAACTAATTTGGTATGGAGACTGACCTTCCTTTTAATCTGTACTGGTAAGACCTACAGCTGAAGCACATTAGTGCTTTACGTTTGCTTGATAAACTCATGCACCAGGGCTGTTTAAAAAGCAGCTTGCAAATGGTGAATTTAACTATAAAAGTAATTTATTGAATCTTTGAATTCTGTGGCTTTTTCCTTCCAGAGAAGCCACAAATAAAACAGAAAATGAGCCCAAAGATTTCATCAAACTGAACTATGAAAAGCTCTCTACAGATGAAGTGTCAGAGCTGGTGATTTCTCCATTCTGTGGGGCTGTGTCCCTGTTCATAGGTGAGTTTAATGCTCCTAGACTAACTCCCTGGATGTATAAATACATCAGACAATAGAGCACAGGTTACCTCATGAGTTCAACCTCATGCTTCTCAAACTAACTACTTAAAAAAATAAGCATGTAGAACAAATCAATATTTAGCAAAGTATGTATTAATCATTTAGTACAAGTTCCTGGCCAGTCCTCTTGCAATAGGGAATGGGATGCTAAAAAGCCTCCTTGCTGGTATAGTCAGCCTCAAATTGCAACCCCTATGTTTGGGGGGAGCACAGTGACTGCTATGGAGTTGCTTCCCTCTGGAGCAACTGATCCAAAGGGAGGTGGGGGGGAGTAGAGAGAACTATGGTTCTGCCAACTCCATATGCTGACCAGCAGGGCTGTCCTCCCATTGCCCTTCAGTGTAGGATGGGAGTTAAATGTTACAGTATAGCCAATACAGAACTTACCTCTTCATAAAATAGTACCTAAAGAGCAGAAGAGATGACTTAGCTCTAACCTTGTAGTTAGTGTCTCAGGACCTACATTTTCAGAAGTCTTTGGGCTCAGAAGTGATTACCCGGTGTGCACCTAAATTCCAGACAGTTATTCATGTTGTATGAGCAGTTGTATTGACAGCATGCACAATATTCTCAATATACAGAGCCAGATCTGAGCCAGTGAAGATGTTGCTATCTTGGGCATTGCTAACGCCAGGCATGTAAAATCAGTGTATAAAATTCTGTCCTTTTTATACATTAAGAATTGCTGACATGCTAAGAAAACCATAATTTCCAGCTCATTTCAGTAAACTGGTTGAACCATTTCTAGAATAAGAAATAAGTAGTTCGCACATTGTTAGAACATAAGCTCTTTGGGGCAGGGAGCATAATTTTTGGTTTGAATTTGTACAGTGCCTCACCTATTGGGGGTTGATCCAGGACTGGGGCTCCCAAGTCATACTGCAGTAGAAGTAACATACTTGTTTCTAATAATTCATTTAATTTTAGGTACTACAAGGAATAACTTTGAAGGAAAAAAAGTGATTCATTTAGAATATGAAGCATATGCACCAATGGCAGAAACTGAAATGAAGAAAATCTGCAGAGATATTAGACAAAAATGGCCTTCAGTCAAGCATATAGCAATGCATCACAGACTTGGGTTTGTATGACCAAGATGTATCTAGCGTAATTTGAATTAAATGTCAATATGGGGCTGGCTGTTCATGCGGTATAGCCAGGAACCTGCATATTCCCTGCTGTGAAACTTGCTCCTGAATCCATCCCTGGCTGCAAATTTGTGCTTTAGTACCTGGTCAATTTTAAAAAATCCTTTTCAATCGCAGAGTGCCAAAGTAAATTTCAAAACACAAACCAAGTGCAAACGAGCGTGATGATGGCTGCTTGAGTCTACACATAGCCTGAAACAAATCTGTTTTATTTTAATGTATCTGAAGCTTCTATTCTGTTGATTTTCTCTTGCCCTGGAAGGAATCCAAGTCCTTCTTCGCTGCGGGACTTAAGTTTACTACAGAGCATACAAGGTCTAGACTATCAGCCCTAACCTGGAATATTTTTAAAATAGGAATTGCCAGTCATGTTGAATGGAAATTTATGGTTTTTTTCCCCCAAGACTTGCAGATCACCATTTTGTTGAGTTTAAAATGCAGATCATTTGGAAAGTAATGGTATTTGATAGAATCTTGCCAGGTCAATTCTGTACTTGGATCTGCTGGTGAGGATGATCTCTCTGCTTGTGCACCATTTCATTGAAAGCAAGGAGTAGATGTGTAGCATTTGGTGCTGTTGGAACCTGTTTTAAGATTGGAGTCTAATTTCAGTCTATCACAAGTGTCTGTCACCCCATCTCTGAGCAAAAGCAATACTGATCAAGTGGTACTGTGACACTTCACTTACTTTTTACAAAACCAATTACATTTGATGAAAAATATAATCATACTTTGAAACTGAATCTTTACACATTTAGTGTGGATGCAGAATCTGGCTATTAGAGGGCCAAACTTTACTGTCAGGAACAAAGAGTACTAGGGGCTAGAGCTTGCCCTTACCAATTTGACCTCTGTTCATTTGCAAAGCTCACTCCCTTGCGATGTATTTCATGATCAGTTTAGGAAGTTACTAAAGTTCTGCTCTATGCTGTATTAGCTAAGACAATTTTCCTAGCTAATTCTGTAACCGTTTTTTTTAAAAAAAGAGGAATTGTGTGTTTTAACAAACAGATGTTAAAATTCTATGCTAATTCATTTAGTGAGTTTTTTTCCCCTGAATATAAGTTGTTTGAGGACCAGAATGTTCATTTACCGTGTTATGTACAGTGACTTGATAAAATGGGTCATAGACATTATTAAAGTCTTTAGATACTAATACACTGTAAATGTTAGTTAATTCGGATGTCCTATTTGTGTCTTTTCCTAGCTTAGTTCCAGTAGCAGAAGCAAGCGTGATTGTAGGAATCTCCTCGCCTCACCGTGTAGAATCTCTTGAGGCTGTGCAATACTGCATCAACACTTTGAAAGCAACAGTTCCAATATGGAAAAAGGTGAATTTAGGTGGCTTACAAAAAGTGTCACCTCTGGTCTTTGCTTTCCTCTTTCCGTCTCTGGGGGTTGATATTTGGACTTGAATTAAGTGATCCACTTCTGTGATTAGATATTGCAGAGGGATGTAATGGATTGTGGCTCTGGTCTGGAAAAGGATGATCTGTGCTCATTGGCTTCTTTGGGAGAGGACTGGTGCTGGGTAGGGGATGATCAGTCCTGAGGACTTGGCTATTGATTGTTGGCTTCCAGTCTTTTGAATGTCAATTGTTGGGGGTTTTTTTAAGCACAGCAGTTTTTTGCACATGTGAAATATCCTTCTGTCTAAAGTGAAGGTTCAGTAGTTTAATATGTAATCACGTAGAAGGCAATTGCATTAAAAATTTGACCATTGCACGCAGTATGTTTGCTATAGCTCATGCTTTTATTCATGAGCTCCAAATAGGTGGACCCTGTGTGGAACTCTACTAATCGGTGTGGATCCACAGAGGCTTAGGTGTATGCCTCCATGGAATGCACTGCAGAGTCAGGGCCTGATGCTGTATGCATCTCCAGACAGCGTCCCCTTTTGTGTGTGTCTACCAAACACCATGCAAACTGATGATAGCTGTTGAATTTTTGTGCACTGGTTATATTTATGTGTAACAGATTCCTGAAGCACTTCCCTTAATTTGTTTTTGTTTGCAGGAGATTTATGAGGAAGAACATTCTTGGAAAGAAAACAAGGAATGCTTTTGGACGAACAGAAAATAACACCACCTCCGAAGTCACTTAAACCCAACCCCTCACTCTACAGTGCATGCAGATCAGCTTTTAGTTGTAGTACTCTTCAGTAAATCTAACAGGTAAAAGCATAGGCATTATAAAAACACTTGAATCTAAAAAACTTATGTTGGCCTAGTAAGACAGAGTGAAATAGAGTAATTAGATTAAGTTCAAAAATAACTTTCATCTTCTGTAGTCACTCAGGTGTGCTTTTTAAAAATAGCTAAATGTTTTTTTTTAAAGTTTCCCCAAAAATTATTGATTGAAAGGAGTCTAGTTTTATATACTATATGCAGCCTTAATACCTTTATTATGGCAGTTTGAGGGTTCGCTGCCCACAGTGGAGGTCACTGTATGACAATCAGGTTTGTGGATTTTTTGGTGGGTTTCTTTTTTTTTTAAATCTTAAAAAAAGCCCTTGGATAATTTTATTACTGCAAAAGTAAACACAGTGGCTTTAGGATATTTTTGACATTAAGTAGATTAAACATTTTTATATAAACAGGAAAAATATAAATTAGATCTAGTTATTAATATTTTACTAATGGTTACTTCTCAGTAGCTGTGTTTGATAGAAATGTTTTTACTATACAGTTTATTACAGGCCCATAATATAAAAATATACTCCTTTAGGTTATTCACACCAAATTTATATTAACAACAAAACACAAACTTAACTAAACTTCAATAGATGTAAAGAGGTGATTAGATTTGAAGCACCTTTTGCAGCAGTCTCATTCTCTGGTATGATTAAAAAGCCAGTCATTGTTACAAATTAAACCAGTAACATTACTCACATTCAAATATAAGTTTGTACTACAATAGTGCCATCAGTTCTCACCCGAGATCAGAGCCTCATTGTCCTCAACCCTGTACAAACCTAATGCTAGATCGTCCCTGCTGTAAAGAGTTTATAATCCTAAATAGAAAATGGATGGAAAGGGAAAGTAGTACAGGGGTGAAGTGACTTGCCCAAGATTACACAACAGACCATTACACACCACTTGGGTCTTACTTGTTTCAGTGTTTCTGCAGATGAACAAAACCAAACCAGAAAAGACAGTTGTCTCTGATCTTTCAGTCACAGGAATCTTTGGTGTTTTATTTTAACTTATTCTGATTAAAACAATCAAAACTTCAAAAGAGAACTTCGATTAAACTGGGTCTTTGTACTGTTTAGTGGTGTATTTCCTACTGATGGCAGTGGGGCTGGAAGAAGAAGAGCCACTCTTTCATGTATGCATCTGTTATGAGTGTTTTCCATAGCACTTTGGCTGTTTTATATTAAGGTAGAGAGTTAATTTTCCTTTTTTTGGATGTTCGAGTGAAGAACTATGCTATTTGGAGGTGGCTTTTGCTGTGTGGATTATTCAGTGCTGTCAGACCTATGAATAAATATCATTTCCACAGCGATCAGTATTTGTTGGGGTGGGTTTTTTTAAGTGCAATTATTATACCCACAGTGTTTCAAATAGTAAGCAGTGATGGCTCCATGTGAATCTGTTTCTGGAAGAGGCCTGTTCCTGGGATCAAGCAAAAAATGGAAGTTACCTATAAAGAGAGTTATAGGAGTATTGTGCCATCTTCTTGGTAGCCTGTGAACATGGCAGGACTGATGCAGTGTTATGTGCTAGCATTGATATGGAAAACTATCTGCAAAACTTAACCTTAGCTGCATCAGAAGCACCTTTCATGGAATTTATGGATTTCATTGGTTTTTCTCTAACTGATCTGTAAGGAGAACAGAGGGCAATCATTCACACATCCCCATCACATAAGTAGCTGGAGGGAGAGGGAGAGAGAGGACTGCAGCTACAGAAGAATACTTTCTTTCCTCCCAGCAATTAGGAGCAAGACAGACCTGGCATGTTGTATTACAATCTCACTGCTAAAGATCACCACAATGCAACACTGTTTGGGGTCTGACCTGCAAGACACAGATGTCACAGTCAAGAAACTGTTCTAGAACACTAAGCCTTGATTTGGAAATGTGGTTCGTTAACTAGACCATGACATTGAAAAGCTCCAAGAAACCTTATACACATGCAGTTGAAATAATAGTGGGAGTAATAATAAAGACATGAAGTTAAGATGCTTGACACATTCAAGCAACTTATAAAGGCCATTCAGAACTGATCAATACTTCCTTTGTCTCTATCCCATAATATGACAGAGTAAAATCAAAAAGCACCATAACTAACATTAATGAGAGTTAAAACTGCTGTATGCAGCAAACAAACAGCATTGGATATTCGTGTGAAGTGTTTTAAGGATGTGACAAACCCCGTGAACTTCACTTCTGCAGATCAGTTAAATAATACCCCTGCATAAGGTAAGTAGCTAGAACCATTACTGTCATTAAGATAATCAAAACTGTTGCAATATGTAGATCCACCCTTTGCAGTCATGAAGAAAAAAGTTTAAACCATGCATTGTATCTAACCACACAGACGGTTTTTATCTAATCACACATACCTGTGATACCAAGCTGATATGATAGATCATTTACAGAAAGTGTAAGGCACAAAGAACAACTTGAAGACAAGGAGCTGACCTATAGAAGCAGGAAAGGGCTTACAGCAGGGAAGCAAAGCATGGACTTTGATTGCAGAAGTTCTCCCTTAGGAAATATAATTCTCACTTATAGGCATGCACTGTTTGAGAGTATAAACCTGTGCTTTGGCTGGATGATTAACTTGAGAAACTTTTTCGTTTTGCTGTGGCCTTCACAGTACTGCATCTGTTATGTTTTCTAAAGTGGTTTAGATTGGTTTTTAACCATTAATTACATGTTGGGAGATGGTTACAAAATTATGGCTGGTGCAAGGATTTGGATCAGGATCCTACCCAGTAGATGTCAGCAGAGAGACAGCTGCAGGTGGTAGCGGACCAAAATTAACTTTTCAGAAAGAACTTTAAGAATGACTGTTCTACATTATTAAAAGAATAAAGCCATTTTTCCTTGTTTTAATACATGTTATAAAATACAATATAGATGTTCAGTTATAGTATAAATCACCAAACTACTAAAGGGACACAGCCATCTTCAAATTAGATGGAAGACGAGTTATAAAATACTACCTTTCCTGAAGCTATCTTGCTAGCTTTTGTGGTTTTACATACACATTTACCTGCCTTCTGAATCAACTCCAGTCTCTTGTGTTGTATGAAAGACTCACACACACAAGATGACAGAGTCCTGTGACACTTTTAAAGACTAGCAGATTTATCGCATGAGCTTTCGTGGGAGAAAATCCCACTTAAATCTGTTAGTCTTTAAAAGTACCACCGGACTCTGTTGTTTTTCTACAACAGACTAACACGGCTACCCCTTTGGAACACAAGAAGACTGACTATACAGGGAAAGCAGTGAAACTGATAATACAGAGTTATCAAATACATAAATTAAGAAATCTGAAAAGACTATTTTAAACTTTAGTAATACTAATCTTAGGGGTTCACTTGTATCAATGGTAGGATTAAAACATTATATGTGTGATTTTAAAAGTCACTGATATCCTTTTAAATGTAACCAGTTTGGTAAAGATTGTCAGTCTGGTATTAACTACTATGTACAAGTTAGCATCACAATATGCTGTTTTTAAGAGCAGTTTTGTTGTGAGTGTACCCATACAGTAGTGCTGCTTTTATTTTTTATTATTAAACAAAACTCCAGGACAGTAGTTGCTATGGCATTCTGTCCCAAAGTGCAACATATACATAGTAGAGGGTAGAAAGTTTGAACTCCATTTCTCAGTGAGAACATCATCTTGCTATATAGTTCATTCAATGGGGAAGTTGGTTACTTTTTAATTAAACTAACAACATATGTAGCACTTGGTGATGTTTGATTGTATTTACCTTTATTTTCATAGGTTGCTCTTTCAAATCCAAAACTGGGCTGTAATACTGAGTGAGTCACTAGCTTAATGAATCAGGTGTCATAATTCCACAAAACATCTAGACTGGTTTAAAGGTACAGCTTTATGCACAGAGGTTTGATTCATCTTCTGCATAAATATTTCCATTCATTTCCTTTTTTCTGATTCTCTGCTCCAGGAATGTTATGTTTTGCAGCCAGAAACTTTTAAGAGGAAAGTAAAATTCTTCCTCTGCAATTTGATAATCTAATAACCCTTATGAAGCTAGCTGGTGGTCATCAGCCGACTGGATGATTTCTAGGGTTTTCCACAAAGATGTGATATGCTGTAGGGAGACTATCAATACGAGGAAGCAGGCCAAGTTGGAATTCATGATTGCCCAGGTCTCCAGAATAACAGCAAACTCCTCTTTTCCCCTAGGCAGCATGTCCTCTGTGAAATGCCAGTGCCTGCTCTTTCCATTATGTGGGAATCTAGTGGAGGGAGAGCAGTGAAAGTACTAAAGTTTGGGGTCAGGAGACAATAGGTCCATGCTCAACAAAGATGAGTGGAGGGTCTGAGGATCACTTGCTGTCAACATGGAGGGTGAAGACTACAACCTGCTGCAAGATGGAAAAGCAAATGAATTGTGAAGGTGTAATTGAGATTGGAAAGACCAGGTAGGAACTAGCTACTGTGATACAGCTGCACTGGTGCAAACCGCCTGGGGTAGATGTGCTGCACGAGTTTAAACTGCATCTTAGCTTAGCTGTGTTATTACATCAGTGGCTAAAACCTGTTAGGTCTGAGCATAGCCTCTTCGGACCCTGAACTCCTAGTTGTCAGCACCTTGCAATATTATAGACTCAGGATTCTTCTGCTCTAGCAAAGAAATAGGGGGCTGCATTTTGTATAGCTGTAAGAACTTTCCACTCTTCAAAACCCTGTTTTTATTACCTACCTACTCTGTATTCAGATGTGCAACATCAAAGTTTTTATCATTTGTATTACAATAGTATCCATAGGCTTGAGGGCATCATTATACCAGTCACTGTACAAGCATGTAACAGATTGTCTCTGCCCCAAAGAGCTTACAATCTAGTCCTAAATCTCTCATTCCCAGTTGGTGGTGTCCCATCTGCTGAGTGGTTCTCAGCTGGGGTACCTGTACACAGGAGGGCATGCAAAGGTTTCCCAGGGGCACATCAATTCATCTAAATATTTGCCTCATTTTATAACAGATGACATGAAAAGGATTAGCAAAGTCAGTACAAACTAAAATTGCATACAGACAATGATTTGTTTATATTGTTCTGTATATCAGTGGTTCTCAAACTGTGGGTGAATTCTTTTTAATGGAGTTGCCAGGCCTAGGGCAGCAAGCCCAAGCCCCACGGTGCGGGGCTGAAGGCAGGGGCGTTGCTGGACAGCAAAAAGATCCAGGGCTGTGGCCCCCAGCCCACCCCTGCCCCCAACCCCCCACTCCAGCCCTCCTAACTCCCCAGCTTCCCCCATCTTCACTCCAGCCCCCAAACCCCCTCCACACCTCCCCAGGCCCCTCTGTCCCTAACCCCCACATCCCCATACCTCCTCCATCCCTCTCCAGCCCCCCACCTAGTCCCCCTCCAGCCATCCATAATCCCCTCCACCCCTCCCCAGTCTCCTTGTCCCCATGTCCCCTCCACCCCTCTCCAGGCCTCTAACTCCATCCATCCCTCCCCAGCCCCCCACGAAGTCCCCACTCCTGCCATGCATAGTCCCCTCCACCACTACCCAGCCACCAGCCAGTCTCCTTGTCCCCTCCACTCCTCTCCAGGCCTCCCTCCAGCCCCTTCCCAGCCCCCTTACCTGGCCGGAGGCTCGGAGCTGCAGGGACGGCCGGCAGAGCTGCTTCTGGGCCAGGCCGCTCCCACCCTGAGCACGTTCTGTCTGAGCATGCTCAGGGCGGGAGATTTGAATCTCCCCAGCCTGGCCGCAGAAGGAGTCTGCGGCTTCGCTGGGGCCCCTGGGTGGAACGCAGCGTTCCGCCTGGGTGCGCATGTGCCTGCTGGGGAAAATAGATTCAGGGCTCGGACTTTTCTACCCGGGGCTGGCGCCCTGCCAGCCCAACGACAACGACGCCTCTGGCTGAAGGCAAAGCTGAGTTTAAGAGAGATAAAAGTTGGGGTATGCAGATAAATCAGGCTCTTAAAAGGGGTACAGTAGTCTGGGAAGGTTGAGAACCACTCTCCTATGAGACTAATTTTTGAGATTTACAAAAGAGTCAACTCGTCACCTAAACCTCAGCCAATCTGATTCAGATCTCTCACAAACTTTACGCTGTGTAACTCTTTTGAAGTTATTGGCATTACTCCTGACTTCTGCTGCTGCAAGCAAGATTACACTCAAAGCTCAGCACCATAAAATAACACGTTGGCAGTAAAACTAGATGTCTTTACAATGTTACACAAACTAAAAAAAACCCCAAACTTATGCACAGTACAAAATATACATCACATTTCCAGCATTATTTTTCAGGCTATGCCCATTCAAAAAGTGCAATAAAATTATTTTACAAAATAGAATTAACTATTTAAGTAATAAAAAATACAAATACAAAAAATCAAAACACAAACTAACCAACCCACCTAACCTGTAACATTAAATGGCTAAATGACAGATTCAAAACCCTATTTATTGCTATACTTTTCTTGTAATTTGATAACAATACAATTTCCAGACTAGGTGAAAAACCCTATTGTCTGGTGCAATAAAATACCCAGTGAAGGCAAGTGAATTTAATCACTCCCTGCCTATTCAATAAGCTGCTAGCTCACCTAAAACCCTGGATGTATGACACTTATCTGCACATTCAACTTGTGAATGATAAAACTGGCTGCCTGCTTGTATTTCCATACAAGCACCACCAAAAAAGCACAAGAAATGAAAAACTTTATCTCTCGCTCCATTGTTAAATTCCTCCTCTGGCTTGGAATGCACAAGGCAACATGAGTATTCTGCAAGCATGATCTGGGAGCACTGTTTTGTTCCTCCACTCACCCCCAAATTGTTAAAAGAGAACTGAGGCAGGAGACCAATTTTTATCTTTAATCTTATGTTGCATGTGCTAGTCAAAACACCCAGGGTTTATAACTGCAAGTCCGAAGTTTGTTCTTTAAGGAATTGTTTAGAACACAACTTAATTTTTAAAAACTCAGTTTAGCCACAAACAACTGGTAGCAACTATATTTACTTGTCAGACAATCGAGTTTGGGATCTAGCTTATCTTTCAACACATCATAAAATAATAGAATGTGAAAATATAAAAAAGCTTGTAGAATAAAAACCAGATATACTGAAAATAATTCAGCTGTTATTCCAAAGGCACCTCTACCAGCCAGGAAGATTGGTGGCTTGGCTGATCACTACTGACTGAGTGAAAAGAATTTGGGTAAAAAATTTTAAAGGTACCTAAGTGATCTAGGAGCCTAAATCCAATTTTCAAAACTGACTTGGGTCCTTTGGAGGCTAATGGTAAAATTTTCCAAAGCCCCATTCCCATTGATTTCCACATTCATTGAAATCTTTGCCTAAAGTCGAACTAAAAGTCAACAGGACTTAAATTCCCAAGGGCCTTTTGAAAATGAGACTTAGGTCTTTTGAAAATTTATCCTCCAGGTAATTGCCTTCCGTGAGATACCACCTTATTTACAATACAGTACATGTAAAGAAAAAGCATATCATGACAGGCAATGGGCTTGTGAGACAACTACGTGTCATGATAGTGAGGCAGCTAAAAGTTCAATCAGCTCATAAGCCTTATGGTGTAAGCTCTTTCTTTAATATGGAGATTCTTAGTTTTTAAAACTTAAGATTCAAAGATTTTGTTTTAAAGCAAAAGGGGTGTATGTGTGAGTGTGTGTGTTGTGGAGAATTTGAAAACTGCCACAGTAGCACCTAGTAATGACACAGCAAGTCTCAGGTGGGTTTTCAAATTCAGATTTCTGCCTTTAAAAGAGACAATATATGCAAGGCTGCACTATGGCCTTGTACACACTACAGCTTATCGCGCGGGAAGGCTGTGAGCATACACACACAAATGTTGCTTGTTGCATGGCAACAGCACTCTTGCTGCACAACAGGTAAACCACCCAAACGAGGGTGGTTAGGCTTACCACGAAACAGCTGTTCCACAACAGAGCCTGTGTGTATGCGCCTTCCGCATTTGACAGCCTCCGGAAATGTCCCAGAATGCCAACCAAGGCCACTCTGGGACACCGGAGCCTTCAAAGTTGTCAATTTCACTGCTCTAGCAGAGCAGTGAAATTGACAAGTAGTGGCTTGCGCTGGGGTCGCTGAGCCCCAGGAACCCCAGGGGGATTCCCTGAAGCCACCCAGCTTCCCGGCTCCCGGGGCAGCTACCGCGCTGAAACCGGGAGCCCAGCAACCAGCTGCCCAGGTTGCCGGCTTCAGCTGCCATTGCCCCAGGAGTCGTGAAGCCGGGCACCTTGAGGGACTCCCCATGGGAGCGAGAGGCTTGAGGCAGTGAGAGGCTAGAGATCCGTTGCCACTGGGGCTCCCCTGCCGCCGAGAGGTCTCGGCCGCTAGAGAGCCCCGCTGCCAGCCTAAAGCCTGGATGGGCAGTGCATGGTGGGATAGATGCCCACCATGCACTGCTCCTTCTAACAAAAACGCAAAGGAGTGTGTGAACCCTCCTTTGCATTAGAAGGATTTCTGTGTGGATGGGGGAAAGTGTTATAATTATAATGCTTTGCTTGTCCCGCAACAATTTATTGCTGGGCAAGTCTGCCGTGTGTACATAGCCTAAGGCAGAAGCACTTCTCATTTAATTACTTTCCAAATGCCATACACTAAAAATGTAATTTTTGTATTCTTAGTAAAAAGAATATGGTGGTGTACTTTAGTATGGTGTATCCATCCAGACATCCTATACTATATAGTGGGGAACTTTCAAACCCAAATCAGAATGCATTGCCCATTTTATAATATATAAAACCTGTAGTGTTATAGATTAGCTAAGACTCAGATTTTATGGGAAATGTGAGTCAGTTTTTGCAGGCAATCAAAAAGTAACTAATAAACAGTAAACTGAGCTTTTCTTTTCCTGTCCAGAATCAATGTTCATCATGCGATGATTTAATCTAGATTATTTAGTTAGTAGAAAAAGTCATTTTACCAGAATGCAGAAGGCTATTAACATGGACTGATTTTTTTCCAAAATAGTATTAACAAAAAAAAGTGGCTCCACTTTGCTCTTTTTGGAACAGGAATGGGATTTCTGGCACAATGTGTTACTGTGTACTCCAGACCTGCCAATTTCAAGGACTAATTTGTTTGCAAGGAGAAAACTATACAAGAAAATGCACTATAAATCATTTGTGAAAAAACTGACCTGCAGTTACTCTTACAATACAGAAAATTATGTAAAATATTTTCATCCATAAAAAAGCATTTTCATTAATTAAAAAACAAGTTGAACAGTTATTGAATTTTAAGGCACTCCAGCTGAAGAGCTGATTGGACAAAGCCATTGTCTGTGGCTCAGAAGGTTAGTTCTGTATTTCCATCACTGTTATCTTCAATCTTTGTCCTTTTTGAGTTCTGTAATTTCATCAACATCTTCTATATCCTTTGTCATTTTTTCATATTTTCTCTTGAAGAAGCCAAGCTGTAAGAAGTTTTGAAAATAGTTTGTCATCTATGTATATTGTCTATTTTGTGCTGCCTAGTAATGGAAGTTGCTAAAACTAGAAGGTTTATACATGCCATTTATTTAGTCATTTGAAAGTACATTTCTCTGCTGGTAGAAAATTTTTCGAAGAACTTTTATTTTTATTAAAACTTTTTTTGAGAAAAACAGGTTTTATCTACATTTTTCAGGTTGTAAACATTTTTGTTTTTTTGACAACCTCCTTCATTAAAAAAAATAATGAAAACATTTTTTTATTTTTTTTTTGCTTTCATCGGTATTTTTTGGTGGCAGAAAACTAATGATTTCCTGACTCACTGTAATTACCAAACTGTTAATTCAATCCTGATTCTTGATTCATATAACAAATAGCTTCTTCAAAAACAATGGAAGAAAAATACTCAAAAGCAGAAGGTGTGTCTTGCCCCTTGCCCCTTCAGGTTCAAATTGCTATGCTCTCTAGCCCCAAATCCAAATCATTTTAAAAAAAATGAAAAAAAGGAAATAAGATGCTACTTGGTACAGTCTAATTCCAAAGCTGAGCAGCCAAATGTCTTTACACTGAAGTATTGGAGCTTGAATTGCTCCTCAGAGGATTGGTGCACCACAGAGCTCTTCAAACACCTAGGCTTTTGTGCAGACACAAACTGTTGCCTTTCCCAAAACCAGGCACCCTGTATTCCTGCTCCTTGGTAGTCCCACTCCTTCCTACCCCTGCAGGCGTCTTCCTTTCTCTCACTCACCCTGCCTGGTTTTTCTATATCCTTGCTCTTTCCCACAGTCCACCCGCTATCCCTCCTGATGCCCAGCCTGCCCCCAGGGAATATCAGAGGTCTGTGCAGAACACAGCTGGTGAGTTTTGGAAGCAGGCTGGCAGCAGATCAGAAAACAAAAGTGCCATGCTTATATAGGAAATCGGTGGTAAGTCACTGCACCAAGTTGCTTGTCTATTAAATCTATTCTAATAATACTCTCTTAAAATCTAATATCTAATAAAAAATCTATTCTAATAACTTTACATATTTCCCAGGGCTATTGCAAGGATTATTTGAGATCCTCACACAGAAGATGCGATACTGATAAAAATATTTTTACCCCCAAGTTGCAGATAAATAATTGTTTATTAATTATTATTATTATTAGACGGTAACTCTAAAGATTATAGCCTGGTGCATTCAGGTAGGAAATTCCATTGGTTTACTTTTAAAGAGATAAATATCTACTCACCTTCCATAAAGCGGCAATCAGAATTAACAGCAATATGAGTCCTCCCACTATACTTCCTATCACAACTCCAATTGGCACCTCCGCTTTCTCCTCAGGCTTCATTATTGTAATGGGGATCTGAAAGCAGACATTTTTTAGTTGTTTTCTATCAGCAACCACAGTCTAACCCCGATCTTTTATTCATCTGTAATAGTTGTGTGTATTCCACAGTGAAAGACTGGAGGACTGCACCAGAATTATTACGATCTGATTTGGTGGTGTCAATAGCTACGTATTAGTTAATTGCATCGTGATAGTGAAACAGGGGCCCCAGCTACAGATGACGGGGCCATCATACTAGATGCCACACAAACACATAAGAACAAGATGGTCTTTGCAGAGCCCACAGAATAAAGAGGAAAAGTAATCTCCTCTTCATGACCTCCTTTTCCTTTTACTAAAGAGAATCCTCCGGCAGTGAATCCATGCACTGCAGACAGACATCACTGCTAGAAAAACGACATATACCCACTAACACAAACTTGGGGTTGGGGCGAGGACTGGGATCGTGATGGCCCTTCATCTTCACAAAACAAAGGCCTCTGCTAAAAGAGAACTAGTTCAAACTGATAGTAATAGGTCCTTTATCATCATTCTGGGCCAGTCCCAAAAGGCAACATTACTCAAAAATACACACAAAAGTCTAGACATTATACCCACCCCCAAAGCTGAAGTATCCTTCTATGCCAGCAAGCAGAAGGCTCCCTGCTCTTTGCCTGCAGGTCCTAACTCCCTACTTGTAACTACTTTAAATACTCGTTCTTCCCCGCCCTTTATATCAGCCATGCTTCCATTACCAGTTCTTGGCCTGAAGAAATGGCAGCAAGAGGAGATGGGTCAGGTTGGAAGGACAGAAAAGGTAGAACTGTGCTGGGACCTGCTCTTCCTTGAGTTCCTAGACACAGCCATACTTCTCACTGGTCAGAAGATCTCCTATCATCTGAATATAGAGCTCCCAAAATATCTGGATTTCCAGGTGACAGCTACTGAGAAATTGGCTAGTTTTGCATGTGTTTAGAGTGATTATAAGCTTGGATGGATATTTGCTCTTCTAGAGATAGCCTAATGTTTATAAACTTCACATCTTTTTAATACTATTTGCAAATTTCAGGAACTTTAAACTTTTTGGAGGCACATTTTTATTTTCATATGTGAGGAGTTATGTTTACAAAGAGATCTGATGGGAATAGGTTTTACTTGCTGTGAGTGCTCCACTTGAGGTGTCGCATCCCGCGGCACGCAGGACCGGAGACTTTACAGCAGTGTGGATAGGAGTGCCGCGCGTGCACTGTTGCTGGCCCCAAAGCCATTGGCGCGCTTGGCTGTGTGCATACGCGGCCGAAGCCCACTATTCCTTCTCTACCACGAGGAACTCTGTGAAAAGAAAAGAATGAGAGAACCGTCGAAGCAGAGAGGAGGCGGTGGGTTGTGGAGCACCTACAGGGACACACATCTCGAAGAAGTCCAGTTACTGCACAGGTCGTAACCTCTTCTTCTTCATCGAGTGATGTCCCTTTGGGTGCTCCACTTGAGGTGACTATGTATTGGATGCACTGTCATGGTTGTAGGCATGATTTTTCTTTGTTTATTTTTAGGCCAAGAGCGCGAAAGGTTTGTGCCATGAGGAATGTCATGTTGCTTGCTTGAGAGAGATCCAGAGCTCATATGAGGCAATTGTCTAAATATGGAAATATTATTACTCCTTGCCTTCGAAGATGGGCTGTAGCCACTGCTAGGATCTTTGAAAAAACTCTGGGAGCAGTTGAAAGCCCGAAGGGGAGGATCTTGTACTGGAAGTGTTGGTCTGCGACCGTAAAGCGTAGGAAGTGACGATGTGCTGGGTGAATTGTGATTTGAAAATAGGCATCCTGGAGGTCAAGGGACGAGAACCAGTCTCCTTGTTTCAACGACAGAATTATTGTGCTCAGAATTACCATCTTGAACCTTTCTTTCTTTATGATTTGTTTAAGGGTCTTAGATCCATGATTGGCCTCTACCCTCCCAACTTTTTCTGTATGAGAAAAGAGCGGGAATAGAATCCCTTTCCCACGTATGGTGATAGAACTCGTTCTATGGTTCCTATGCACAGGAGATGGTGCACCTCCTGTAACTGGAGTTGTACATGAGTTGGGTCCCTTAAAAGGGTAGGGTAGTGTGGAGGAGGCGCAGTTAGAAATGGAATTGTAGAGCCATACTCGATGATTTGCAAGACCTATTCATCTGTTGTTATGGACGACCAGATGGTGTGGAACGGTCAGAGAATGAATTCGTATTGGTCCTCGAGTGTTGCTGCAGGAACAGGGAGGAGTCTTGAACCCCCGACCAACGCTTCAAAATTGGTGGTTGGGAGGTGGTTGATTGTTGCTGATGCTGCCTCCGGCGCTGAGGGCGTTGTCTTGATCTTTGATTATCGTACTGCCTATACCGGTTCTGTGGAGGATATCTGCGTTGGTAAGGATGGAATCTATACTGGAAGATATTATGTCTAGTGGAAGGAGTGTAAATGCCCAGCGTGCATAGGGTGGCTCTTGAGTCCTTCATCAAATGAAGGACCTCATTAGTCTTTTCGGCGAACAAATATGTCTTATCAAAAGGTAGGTTTTCAATCTTCGTTTTCAGGTCTCAGGGCAAACCTGCACTGTTCAGCCATGAGGCTCTACGCGTCACCACAGCTGTGGCCATTGCTCTTGCTGCAGTATCAGCGACATCTAAGGAAGCCTGGCAAGGAAGTGCGGGCCACTAACTGGCCCTCAGAAAGTAGTTTCTCATATTGTTCTTTTTTGTTTTCAGGGAGATGGTCGGCAAAGAGTGTTAACTTCTCGTAAATACCGTGGTCGTAGTTGAAAAGGAGTGCTCCGTCGTTGGATACTCTGGGCATCAGAGTCGAAGAAGAGTAAACTTTCCTGCCCAATAAATCCAATCTTTTCCAATTTTGTCATATGGAGATGATCTACGAGTTGTTTGTTTTGCCTTCTGCATCGCCGCATCTATTACCAATGAATTTGGGCTGGGGTGGGTAAACAGAAATTCCATATTCTTGGGAGAGATAAAGTACATCCTATCGTTACATATATTGGTGGGGGGTACAGAAGCTGGTGTAGACCATATGACATCTGCTGGATCCATGAGAGCTGTGGCCATTGGGATAGCTATTTTAGAAGAGCTGGTGGTACGTAGACTCCTTAACAACTTGTGTTGGGACTCTAACTTCTTCCAGGGGAACGTCATGTCTCGCGCGATTCTTTTAAACAGGTTGTTAAAAGACCTAGAGTCATCAATTGAGGAACTCGTAGAAGATATCACGACATCGTCTGGGGGTGAAGATGATTCGTGGATTTCTGGAGAGAGCTCCTGATATATGGATGAAGCATCATCTTAGGACTGCGCGAAGCAGCCTTTGGTTTTGCCTGCCTGAGAGATGGAGAAGGTGGAACTGAAGGTGGTGGTGGCTGGTAATGTCTGTAAAAGGAGTAGTAAGGGTCCCAATGCCTGTGGTATGATGGTGGATGAGGATACCAGGATCGTGAAACATAATGGTGATGGGGTGGGTGCTTGCTATGATGAAAGAAGTCGTTGGGTAGCATAAGTGGTCTGGAAGGAGAAGAATGCTCGGATGAAAGACAGGCATCTTCTGGCAAAGGTGACAGGCAAGGTGATGAGCAACCATGTGGCGGATGATGTAGTTTGGATGAGACTGATCCAGGTGAGTGATCAATATGCTTTTGTTTCAATTTCCTTTTCCATGAATGAGCTTTGTTGGTAACGACAGCCTCTCTGGTACGTGGAATGTAAGATGACATCCCAGGCGATTTCTTTCTTTTTGTTGGTGTGGAGACCGGCGATCTTGTTCTTTTTCTAGGACAGCGTTCAGAGGTTTGCTTAGGTGGCCCTGGATCAGAGGCTGGTCTTAGGGAGCTTTCCAGTAAGAAAAGTTTGAGACACAACTCTCGATCCTTGCAGGCTCTAGCACTCATGTTCTTACAGTGAATGCATTTAAAAGGGATATGGGACTCACCAAGGCAGCGTATGCAGGTGGAATGACCATCTGAGGCAGGCATGGCGTCCTTACAATTGGCGCAGGATTTGAAGCCTGGGGAATCCGGCATTTTGAAGCTAATATGGCACTTCCGTCTTTTTGGGGTTTTCTTTTTTTTGTGGTTTTCCGAAGGAAAAAAAAATATATGAGAAAAGGAAGGGTTGGGGTTTTTTTGGACAATTTTAGCGAAGAAGGAATGTTATCTGAGGGAATTTGTGGGGGGGGGGCGGGGGGAGGGAGAGGAGGAGGAAGGGTCGGAGGATCTGGAAACGGCAAAGTACTGCAATGGTTCCTGACCTAACTCTTCCCCATGAAAAAACCGAAGAAATAAAACCTAAATCTATTCTCGGTATTATTATTATTATTATTATTATTATTTAAAGGTTTAGGAAAATATCCATCAAAGAGAACTGCTGAGGTGCTCTGTCTCAGACCGGTGGTTGAGAAGGAATGGTGGACCTTCGGCCGCGCATGTGCACAGCCGAGCACGCCAACAGCTTCGGGAGCAGCAGCAGCGCGTGCGCGGCCCTACTATCCACCCTGCTGTAAAGTCTCTGATCCTGGGCGCCACAGGACACGACACCTCAAGTGAAGCACCCCCAGTGACATCACTCGATGAAGAACTGGATAAACTATAGCAACATATTTTTTTTTCAGGGTTGCTTGCTCTCAGTTTTGTCTTACGGAATTTAGCCTCAAGCTTTCTCAGAAACCTAACCTGACACATCAGTGATTTAAGACTACCACTGGAATCCTGTTATTATGTTAGGTGTGGTTATGTATATCCATTTCACTGTAACAATATTCATGAATTTTTATAACTCAATAACCACAATAATGATCTTAGCAGGTTAACATTCTGTACTTTGTTCTCCAACTGGCAGCCCAAATACATCTAAAAAGTTTCTCCACCCAACAACATAGGGGTAGCATTCAATTCATTTATGCTGAATTCAAGTTTCTTTAATTTGCAATAAAGGAAGAACTACTTTTATGTGGGGGTTGACTGGTTTTGTTATGGATATTAGAAAAATAGTGACGTCACTTCCCTTTCAAAGGCAGATCTACACTTTGAAAAAAACTCACCGTGTGCAAATGGTACTCTCTTTGGACCAAACTGAGGCCCAGCTTGCCTGGTGGCACAAGGGAATGAGGACAGATAAGACATCTCTGTACTGCTTTACTCTGGCTACTCACATTGGGCTGCAGCCTGGGACGGAAAGCAGGATCTGCAAAGCTGCTATATGCCAACCCTTGTGCAGGTGAGCAAGAAGGGATGGGGACTGGGAGGCTGCACTGGCATGTGGGGAATGTACCCAGGTACCCCACCCTGGGTGTAGACTCCCTCCCCAGAGCAGCTGCAGAACTGCTTTGCTCCGGGAACAGCACAATGCGCTGCCCCTGCGCCCAGGCAGATGGTAAGGTCAGGCTACCAAGCAAGAGATCAGTCGTCTCTCCCCATATGGATTACAAATACAAGGCATTGACTTTACTTCTCAAAACACCTATTTATTCTTGTGAGCTCTGCAGAGCCAATAGAGCTCAGAGAGTGGGAGTTCGGCTCCATTCTGGCTTGAGCCTCATCATCACAACTAAGTCCAAATTGCAGATGTATGAGCCAGTGAGAATCTAGCTTAAAAATGCAATGCTGGCTTTTAGAAGAAATATCTTTTTAGTTGTCCAGTTAATGGATTTAATCCTGAGTCTCTGAGAAAGAACAGACATGAGGGATCAAATCCTGACCCCACTGAAGTCAGTGGCAAAACTCCCATTCACTTCAATTTCACCCAGAATCTCCACAATGTCATTATAATAAAATGACATTTCAGAACAGAGCTACATGTTAAATATGTTCTCTACCGGTCACTAAAGCATCTTGAGAATGTGGATTATGCACATTTTTATTTTTATTTTGAGTCATGTGATTCTAAAAGAACAAGATTTGCGATGAAAATTGCATTTTGCCTCTAGAAATACCTATTTTGTTTTCATTGCTTTTAATGTGTCATGTTAGGACCATTAATGTATGTATGATATACTCTATGTACGATTATTGTTTGTCTTTACTGATATTAGAAGATCCTCTAGGCAAGGACCAGGTATTTCTCTCTTTGTACATGGCTGAGCACACTTTTGACTGTCAACAAATAAAAACATAACTGCACTATAAAAAAAACCAAACCTGAAATATCTCAACAAAAGTATCTCATGGAAATAAGAGACTTTAAATTATTTGGCCAGGGATTCTCAGCCAGCCATGCTTCCATCTGCTATAGAAAGGGGAACATTTGAGAAGCGAGGGAAAGAGATGGAGAAAACCTGAATTCACATATAAACCTTTGGTAGCATGGAGACTTGAGTGTCCAGCTTATTTGAAGGAAATGTCCTTTAAAATAAAAACACTGAAATCTACCATTTCCCCTCCCCAAAATCCTACAATATGGCCCAAAGCTCACCTGATGAATGAACCATTCAAATCAGTGTAGAGCTCACACTGATTTCAGTTGACCAGGATTTCACTTTAAGAGAATTAAAAATTGTATTTTTTCCAGCTGATCTGGAATCACTAAATTGTAAAGGATATAGGCACTTCCAACATTCATTTTTAAGGTGGACAACAAGATTCTGCATACCAAACTTACATTCATGCAGGATTAATTTCTTAATCATGAGCAACATCTTCTACAATCAATTTTCATTATCTTGTTTTGCTGGTATACTTAAGATACAAAGCAATTTTTGAGATAGACACATTATGTGATCTCAGACACTCCAAATATCATGCCAGTCCAAACACTGGCATCTGCTTTTTTGAGGGATATGGTGAAATTCTGCCAAACCTACAAATATACTTTTCTCTTCTTTCCAGAAGTTCTTCAGGAACCGAATACATGCCTGAGTACAAATGATCCCATTTAGAATCTCTTTACAAAGTGCAATGTTCCATGGGAACAATGATGACAAAAACAGTACTGTACTTTAGCCTTATTTCCACTTGGAGATAGGTCAGTCAATAAGTGCCCTAGTACATATTTAATTGGATTTTCCATTAGCTAGGACTGGGTGCTGATGCACATTGTCATCATCAATCTGACTCCCTTATTAACTTGTTTCTTGAGTTGCATCCCGATCCCCAAAGGCCTTGCAACAGATCTATTTTTTTTTAATCAGATGGGCTACGAAATTCTCTGAAAAGAAATACATAACCAGTATTCCAAGTGGAGGCGTGTCAACCTACACCCAGATCAAGGGAAGGAGATGTTTTTATTTCTATTGAAAGGATACTGTTGCAGAAAAGAATTTTTCCAGTACTATTTACATTTGCATCTTAATGAATGTAATACTCAGGAGGAAACATTCTAACCCACAGCAGTGCACACAATAAAGAGTATTTAAGAGAAAAGTCACTAAAACATCAAGATTATTAAATACATCCATATTGCATCCATTCTAAATTAGAGAACACTCAACATATTGCAATTTAGATGTGACTTTGATCACCATCTGAACTGTGCAAAACATTCACAATTAAACCAAAATGGATCTATGAAAACAGAACTTAAAACTCAAGATGGGATTTGCTGAAGTGTTTCCTAAAGTTCATGAATCCAGGTCAATTTATTGTTTTGAGGCAAAAATCAATGCAAAATGTGACATTTTTAGCACAAAACCAATTGAAGCTCAGAGGTTTCTACTGAGATTTGCTGGTAGTTTTGAAAATCATTCACAATAAAACTTGGGTGTGAAAACCTATATAAATTCAACGAACTGTTTCTAGGAACACCCGATAGCTGAAACGGGCATTTTTAATAACTCCAGAAATAGAGAAGTGAAAACAAAAAACAAAAAACCACAACATATATAAGCAGATATACAGATTTTCTGTGACCTTCCCAATACCCTCTCAGTGACATTAAAAATCAAATATTAGCCCTAAGATATAGTAAAATATAAAGAGAGGAAGCATTTCCATTGAACAACACTCACAGTTAGGGTATTCTCTCCAATTACAAATATTTCTGGGTTGTGTGTATCAATTTCTGCACGTGCTATCAGCAATAACGTCTGGAAAGTTGACTGTAATAGAAAAATAAACTTGTTAATCATATTTTAATCAAGCATTCCTATAATGAAGATGTTTTAAAATAAGTTTCCTTAAAGTGAATGATGCTTCAGAGCTGAAGAAAATTATAGTATTGGGAAAACTATATTATTATATTATATTATATTAATTATATTCCCCACAGTTTACAAAGTCATAAAAGTCTTAAGATGCAGAAAGTAGTGCATAAATATGCCAGTAATGCAGACATCAGCCTTGCAATGTTTACAATTAATGCTATTTTTAAAAATCTATTTTCATCATACAGTTCAGATAAAAAAAGGATACTGAAGTATCAATTTTTTTGGAAAACTTTTGCTGCTGTTTAACTGTGAAGATGACCAGAGAATCTACGTACACACGGCAGACTTGTCCTGCAATAAATTGTTGCAGGACAAGCAAAGTGTTATAACTGCAACGCTTTCCCCTGTCCACACAGAAATCCTTCTAACACAAAAGAGCGTTCGCACACTCCTTTGCATTGTCGTTAGAAGGAGCAGTGCATGGCGGGCACCTATCCCACCATGCACTGCCCCGCCAGCTTTTAGGCTGGCAGTGGGGCTCTCTAGCCACCGAGATCTCTTGCCAGAAGTGGAGCCCCAGTGGCAGCGGGGCTCTAGCTGCCAGGAGCCCTCATGGCTGGAGCTCTGCTATGGGGAGTCCCTCAAGCCATCCGGCTTCCCGGCTCTGAGCTGGGAAATCGAGCTGGGAAACTGAGCAACTTGAGGGAATCCCTGCAGAAGGGCTCCAGCTGCCAGGAGTGCGGGCACTCTTGGTTGCTAGAGCCCCGCTGCTAAGGGGATTCCCTCAAGCCTCCCAGCTTCACGGCTCCCAGGACGGTGGTGGCTGCCGCCCTGAAGCTGACATCCCAGGCAGCTGATTGCTCGGCTCCGCTCCCGGCTTTGGGGCAGCAGTTGCCCCCCACCCTGGGAACCAGTAAGCTGGGTGGCTTCAGGGAATCCCCCTGGGGTTCCTTGGGCTCAGCGAAGCTTCTGCGCTGGGGTTCCAGGAACACCAGCGCAAGCCACTACTTGTCAATTTCACTGCTCTGCTAAAGCAGTGAAATTGACAAATTTGACAGCTCTGGTGTCCCAGAGTGGCCTTGATTGGCACTCAGGGACATTTCTGGAGGCTGTCAAATGTGGAAGGAGCATACACAAAGCCTTACCGTGCAATAAGGCTGTAGTGTGTACAAGGTCTCAGAGTGAAGGGGGAAATGGAAAGGCAACATGACACAGGACAGAAACATAGCTCTGCTCTTTAAAAAAAGTGCAAAATGAGAGTCTGCTTTTCCTTTCCTTTTCCTCTGTCTCTCTAAACAAATTTTCTCCTCTTTACTTTTTTCTAGCACTATATATTCTTCCCCACCCCTCAGCAACTAATCCGACTCATTCTTTCTCTAATGAAAAAGGTAAAAAAATCAAATGCTTTTTAAAAGGCTTCTTGGGTCCGACACAGAGGTCCCATCTCCTTTCATTAGTATTTCCAATGCTAGAGGAGCCTGCGCAGGAATTCACACATTGCCAGTTCAGCACCGCTTGCTCTTGCAATGTGACACTTTCCACATGCGACTAACAGAACAGGGAGACCAGTCTACAACAGTGTGGTGGGTATGGGCCTGTTAGCTGAGGAATGCGGGCAGAAACCCAAACACTGCATCAAGCCTGGAGAACCTTTCCCAGATGGAAAGAACATTTGGTTCTTTAATCTCTTGAATCATTCCCTACTTGACTGTCGACTGCAGCATACTTTCCTTTCTTGTCTCTGTTTCACAGATGCATGCATGCCCTTCATCCTTTTCATACAGATTCCTGTGGCTGTCATGCTAAATGCAAAGGATTATGGGGTGCATTCCTGTCTATAAAAGGCTGTCCATGGTAGAGTACTGACAAGCAAGCAAAGGATATGTGGCCATGAGATGAAAGGGAAAATTGTAACTTTTTTTTTCCTGCTAGAGGGAAGCCAGCATTTTTCTGCTACCTCTCCTGCTCTCCCAATGCACAGCCACTTATCCTCTTTTTCTGTGACCTTGTGCATATCTCAACATCATCCAAGTACTCTTGGTCCAGCTCATCAAAAGAAAGAAAGAAAGAAAGAAAGAAAGAAAGAAAGAAAGAAAAAGTTCTTTAAAAGGACATTGTAAAAACAGGCAGACTCTTGATTCACAGAAAGAAAGTTCTTTAAAAGGACATTGTAAAAACAGGCAGACATTTGATTCACACTCACGTAAGCCTATTGCGCTACCAATCTGACCTGAGGGCCTTTTTTTTTTAAATGGTCAAAGTATTGACATTTACAAGAATCCTGCTTGCAAATTTCAATACCTAGTCACAAGACTTGGCAGACAGAACACAGACAGTGCGTCATGTGTCTGAGATGGCAAACAAAGCCAGAATGTGGGGAGAGTTTTGGTTGGTTCCCTAGCTGAGAAGCAGACATTGTTTCATATCAGAGGGCTGCTAATTTATTCATGATTAGCATTATGTCTCAGAGAACATATGGGTTTTAAGATGCGATGGAGTTATTATTCAAATGATATTTTAAACACACTGTAGAATTCAGTCTGGGGTCTGTTTCCTTGACAAGTGATCCTTTAAAAAAACAAACCTAAAAGGTTTTTACAGCTTTGTATTGAATGTGCACACCTTTTCTGAAGAAAACATTAGCAATATTAATCATAGCATCAAGTTTGGGGCTTTTGGCACTCTGAAATGATTTCTAGGTCAGCTTGGCAGGATTCAGTTCAAATCGAGTGATATCAGTAAATGTTGATTTCAGCCGGCATGCTGAAATTGACAAATAAAGCATCCATCAGTAACAGTTGGTGTGAACGCAGCCTGGCTCCAACACTCTGTTCCTTCAGGGATCAGGTGTCATAGGCCATGCAGCTGCAATTCCTCACTGGGCTTGTATCTCTATTTAGTATTTTTAAATGGTTTGTTATGCAGACCTAATGTCTACTTCAATTGCAAATTTCTGATTTAGGATAATTGACAAAATAACGTTAAACAAGAAGAGGCAGGAATTTTTATGGAAGGGGTGTTTTCAGTGCTAACTTTCGAAAATATCAACAAGCATGACATACATGGGTATATCGTCTCCTGTTAAAAGTTAGCAGATACTTACAGCTGCAAAGGTCCCATTCCAGATTCTGGTCGATACATTTACAAAATACTCTCCTTTCAGCGTGAGGTCTTGTAGTCTACATGTAATTGTATTACAGTGTGTGTTCTTACAGTTCTTTCATAGAAGAAGAAAAAGAAGTATTAGCATGATTTTAAAAAATCATATTTCACTTTAATAAATACTAGCGCTTTAATTCTAAAGCTTCTTGGCCCTGGCTGAACGAGTTTCTTAACTTAGGTATTCTGTGTGTATTCATTAAATGCATGCAATCCATGCTGGATAGGTAGCCCTTGTGGCTAAACTCCCCAGCTTATCTTTAGGACAGATACAGTATGAACAGTACAAGTGCAAGATTACTCATACTTCCACACAGACATCCCTCAGCCCTAAGCCAGAGCAAGACATCTCATTTCACATAGATTCTTAATGTTATATGAACATATTTTATGGTTATTGATGAGGACGTTTACATGAATTTAATCAGCATTAGCGACCTTAGTTGTCCAAACACTTCAACAATAAAATATATATTAACGGTCGGATGGTCACTATAGGAAAACATAAAATAAACGGAACTAGACAGACATGAGCAGCAGAAAGGTTTGAGTTTGAGCGAGCTACAAGGACTAAGACTTGGGATTGTTCTGCAAAGAAATAACCAACTGCACATACAGAATAATTCTCATACACACACACATACACAGTAATATGTAGTAGAAAAATGGACTGTGATTACTGTTCAGATATTTTAGCTACAGAAAGAAAAATATATATAAGAAGGAGGAAACAGCAACACAGTACAATTATAGGCCCCATCCTGCATTGTGATCCATACAGGTGAACTGCTGAGCCTGTGTGGAACACGACTGATGTCAACAGAGCCCTGAATAGCACCCAGGTCTCCTTACATAGATTACAATGTGGAACTGGGACCACAATGTTATTAGAGTCACCACTTTTCCTCACCAGTTCTTTTACAGCTCTGAAGTTTTCTTTCTGGAAAGATGTAGGAGGAGACGTTTTTCCTATTTGCAATGGATTCGTTTTTGCCTCACAGCTGACACCTCTGGTCTAGAAAGAAAATGCAGAATTTTACCAACTGTAATTTATGATTTGAAATGGTCCAGTTAAGAAGTACATGCCTTTTGACCCAAGTGCAATGTCTGAAATATTTGGAAAACATTGTCTAAACTAATAGTGAACCGTGGTTCTTCTCAGCATGCATAAAGGACGTACATTCAAGACATGGCAAGTTTTCCTGAGAGCAATATTCTGTGGGAGTACTGCATGGAGAATAATGAAGGGGCCGGTTCCCTTTCTGACAGTGTAACAGCACATTCTTAAATCTACTCCCAGGTATAGGGCTAACTGAATGATCCTGACCCCACTGAAATCAATGGAATAACTCCCATTTGGAAATCACTTAATTAATTATGACACGTACTTTAATTATGTGTTCACATACTGTTTTTTCCACCTGCCCTTGACAGGTATATTAGCCAATACTATTCTCCCAATTTGTACAGATTGGGAACAGATCAAGAGAGAGGCTAAATGATTTGCCCAAGGTCACATAAGAAGCCTGTGGCAGAGCAGGGACATGAATTCAGGCTCCCAAATCCCAGGCTAGTGCCCCAACCACTGCAACATCCTACCTCTTTCTCCCACCAGCTAGGTCTGAAAAGAAAGAAAGGACAAAAATTCCCTGCCTCTCAGGATGGGGGAGCCACTTCCCCAGTTAATGGAGTTGTAAAGACACTGAAATGCAGTCTCAGGACATCACATTATGACTGCTTGTTGGCCATGTGATCCTAGATCTCAGCTCTTATACCATTATTCCAATGAGTCTCCATTACATTTATTGCACAGGTTAAGTTTTTAATTGATATAGTTCAGTTCTTCACCTGATCTGTGTCCACTGCAGTTAGATACATCAGGGGATTGTCCTCTTTGGTCAACTCTGGAAGCTGGATTTTTACAGATGCCATCTTTACAGGAATACTTCCTGTTGTAACCTACATGACACATAGCTATTTATTTATTTAGCTATAATTGGATAAGAACAAATTAGTCAATTATCCCAAGAAAGTCAGAACTTGCTAAGACTAATTCAAGCTCTCAACTGCTTTCACTGCAATATTTTTTCCTATAACTACATTTATCTCTAACTGGGCAGAAATTGCATTATACCAGCATTATGTGTAAAATAATTTATACCATACAATTTTGACTTCCTGGCTGCTTTCTAAACAAAGCTTTCATCGGTTGAATAAAACACTCCTGGAAAACAAATATGTTGTCACAGCCAGTAACTCTGTTATACAAGATAGGTTACATTTAAGTTATATTTATAGGCCTTTAGTTGTTACCATTTAATTTAGGTTTCCTCCATGTTGCATATTTGTAGCTAAACTTTCTGCAGAGTTACAAAACCAATGCTGTATCAATAATCAGACATCTTCATATGATTCCTTGAACATTACTCTGAGTATCAGTCCTTAGCCAAACAAAAGATATCAGTGTGTCATATTTCAATAGTCCTGCAAAGACTTACAAATGTGCTTAATTTTATGCACTGAGTAGTCCCATTGATTTCAGTCTGCAGAGGAACCCATAGTCTGACTTCACTCCTGAAAGTGCATAAAAGTAAGCACACACATAAGTCTTTGTAAGATCTGGACTAATGTGAGCAGTTGGAGAAACAAACCTGTGGATAGGATCACCCATCACTAAATGAGAATCTTACCTTTAAATCAGTGAAGGTTGTGCACTATGGTAGAGAAGCATTCATGCTTCTGCCATTTGGAATAATTTCTCTCTTTGATCAAACTCATAAATTAGCAAAGTAAAATACATCAAGGACCCTTATTTTGACTGCTGTTTGGATACATATTATAGACAGCAAAGCAAGATCTAGTCTCCTCCCCAAAATGTTTACTAACCTTCACTGAAAAATTGAATGCAGGGCCAATCTCTTCAAAATTATTCACAGTGGAAAAAATATTATGATCAGAGTATACTTCATAGAAATTTATGCTTGTAAGCCTGGCAAACAACAATAAAATCATAAATTTTATTTGGCAGCTATATAATTGGATGTTTTTTCATTCTTTATAAGTCAGCGAATCAGAGTCCAGATGTATAAGAAGAAGAGATTAAATTATTTGTATCCTTATTTTTAGTTTAATTTTAAAAAGGTGTTTAAAAACATGACATTTCTTATTGGAGCCCAAATCTCTAAGAGGATTTGAAATGTCGTACAGCAAAGCAGTATTACAAAGTGGGAAAAATTTGCAGGTGATGTTAAAATATACACACTAACCCAGGACTGTATTATTGTTGCTGTAAACAAAAAAATGTTTTTATCCAGGGATTTTTGGAAATGAGTATGATGATTGAAAAGATAACAGAGGACGTGTCACATACATTTTAACACTAATTTTGCTGCTGAGCAGTGGTGTTTTAAAAGCAAATGTCTGCAATGGAATGATACAAATAAGACTGACATTTTTGGAGAAGTTCCAGAGGGGGAGCTGTGTTAGTCTGTGTGCAGCAAAAACAACAAGAGTCCTGTGGCACCTTATAGACTAACAGATTTTCTTCGGCATAAGCTTTCATGGGCTTGCATCTGACGAAGTGGGTTATAGCCCATGAAAGCTTATGCCGAAGAAAATCTGTTAGTCTATAAGGTGCCACAGGACTCTCGATTTTTGGAGAAAACTCATGGATTCATCTTGCTGTTGGGATGTAGAAATTAGCTCACTTGATGAGGTATCAGTTCAGGGTCATTCAAGATATTGTGATAGTTTTTGTAAAAGTGGGGCTGTTAATCACAGTATTTGTGGGCCAAATTCTTCTAAAATGCATGTCTCAGATCTTATCTACATTTGCCTATACCTGCGATGGTGTGTAAGGTATCTGCAGTGAAAGGCAGGCTGTGTCCACATTCGCTGCAGAGAGTAGCTACATGTACCAGTGAAAGGCTCTGGCGGTAGAAAGGCAGTGGGAAAAGGCTCTGGCATTCCCCCGTTGCTGGAGCCTTTCACTGTGGCAGGGAAAGGCTCTGGTAAAGAAAAGCTATTGAAGTCTTTCCCCACTGCAGTTGAAGGCTGTCCTGATGGAGGCTTTCCCTGCTGCCACTCCTCTGCCAGACTTTTCTTGTTGCCGAAATCTTTTACGGAGGGACAAAAGCAGTGAAGTCATGGGAGGCATGGCTTGGGTGTGCAGAAAGCTGTGTATAGTATTGCACAAGGGCACAGGTGTGTCAGGCTCTCTCCTTGCTGAAACAATGCTTCAGTGTCTACACTGTTACTTATATTTGTGTTAGTGGGGCGTGTTTTCTACACATCACGATAAGACTAGTATCTTCAAATTCCTTGTTGTGCACTTTTAAGCAAATGCCACCTTTCACCCCAAACTGGTACCTTTATCTCAGTGATGTTTGGAATGACTGCGATATATTGTTTTCTAGAACTATAGAAAGTCGTAATATTTATTCCTGAACCTGCAGCTGGCTGCATGAGCATATTATATATAACCATAAATAGTTTGTCCTAGATAATGACGATTTTCCTTGATCCTACTCAAACTACCCATTTTGAAAAGGGCCTTCAATACATTTGAGCCAATAAGCCCATTACATTATATACCAGATGTGGCCAAACTTACTGATCCCCTGAGATCCTCATCCCCGCTGGGCAGAATCCCCTAGTCTCACCACCCTGCTGCAGGGCAGAAGCTCCAAGCTACTTACACCTGTCTAGGACGACAAGGGGTCAGGAGCACAGAGGGCTCCATGGGCCACACTTTACCTTGAAAAGAGCCCCATGCAGCTCACAAGTCACAGCTGGCCACCTCTCGTATATACTGTACTGTAATTCTATCATTAAAAAACACAGCACTTTTGTGAGGGTTCTTGTACCGAGCTAGTTAGAATACAAATGTTAACACCAGGGCCGGCCCACCACAGAGGTGAACTAGGTGGTTTCCTAGGGCGCCAGGCTTTAAGTGGTGCCAGATTACACAAAAATGATTTTTTCCCTCTATTTAAAAATATATATTAATATGGTACCTCATATAACGTGTTGGGTGGGGGCGCCAAAGTCATAGTTCGCCTACGGCACCAAAAACCCTTGGGCCGGCCCTGGCTAGCACTAACTATGTGATTTATGCCATCATGTGCCGGAAATGCCCCTCTGCCTTATATATTGGACAGACAGGACAGTCTCTGCGCCAAAGAATCAATGGACACAAATCTGACATCAGAAATTGCAACACTGCAAAACCTGTAGGGGAACACTTCAATCTCCCTGCTCACTCCCTTGACGACTTGTTAATAGCTGTGTTGACACAGATGAATAACAAATCACAGCTTCAAAGAGAGTCTGCAGAACTCAAACTTATATGCAAATTTGACTCAGTTGTCTTGGGGTTAAACAGGGACTATGGATTTTTCTCGCATTACAACAAGTGATTTGACCTCCCCCTCCTCTATGTGCTGTTCCCCAGTGTTTTGAATCCTAACACCTATTTTGATTTGCTGTTACAGCCTGACCTGATGCTATGTCATACACTCCCCTGCATTTAATTTCCTCCCACTCTGTAACTTTCCTATCTTCAAAGCGTCTGACGAAGTGGGATTTTCTCCCACGAAAGCTCATGCGATAAATAAATCTGTTAGTCTTTAAAAGTGCCACAGAACTCTGTTGTCTTTCTACAATAGACTAACACGGCTACCCCTTTGGAATTTATCTAGGTAATTATATGGTTGTCATCACTGCAGTATCTGAGCAGCTATAAAAACTGTACCTGGATAAATATATATTTAGCATTGTAGAGTTATACTGCTTTTTTTTTTTTAATTATTTTTCTTTTTAAAAGAAATGAAATAGTATATAAAGAAAATAAGATGAATTTTCCTGTACTCGATGAAGCAGGAATTTCTAAGAGCAGCCGAATAAAGATAGTGAATCTAAAGTTTCTTAGAGGCATCTCCATATTCTAATACTTTTGACAAAAATTACTGTGATTTTTTTCTTTATTAATCATACCTTGTTAAGTGAATTTCTGCATCATACCGCAAAGGAATTGACAGGGAGACCTGGTTGTCTGCTTCTCGCTCTTCAGTACTTTCACTATTTATCAAAAACACAGTTTATTAACTCGTGTGTTATAACTCACAATTATATTTAAAACAAATTATACTGCCAAAATAGTTAACTTATTATATTTTAACTGTGCAGCCCTGGCAGAGGATGCTTTTTAAATGAAATTATTATATAAGAAGGTACTTTACCTCAAAGCATGAAAATTTATATTTGCCATATCCTGAAGATTTTTTAAATTAAAGTCAAAATTAATATCGAAATATACCTACACAAAAGACAAACGAATAGATTATACAACAAGCAAATCTAAGGTGCTTACAATTAATTATAATAATTATTCTTCTGCACATGAAAGTCTTGAGTTTGATTTATAAATCAGAATATTCCAGTGCGCTGCTGTGTATTGTAGGATTGTTCTCTACATCATACATGCAGGGTCATTCTGTTCCTCCCTTCACCTACAGATATTTATATCCTTTGGCAAACACAAGCCATGTGCATGGTTTTAACCAGAGTGATATAATTGTTAGGTTCAGAGTAGAGAGCATAGGAATAAAGGACTGGAAGAGACCTCCTGGGTCACTAAGCCGAGTCCCTTGTGATCCCAGACAACTCCATTTATAAGCCCATTCATACACTTACCAAGTTCCATCTAGAAACTACCTGGGCTGTTTGCCTTCACTGTTCAATTTATAATTTCTCACTTTCTAAATTCCAACCTAAATGTATTAATAAGCAGTTGATATCCATTTGTTTTTGTGCCAACAATGTCCTTTAGCTTAATTACTTCTTCACCCTCCTTGTTATTTACCCTTCCTCCCCAGCATAATACCCTATATATTTCTGATGTAGTTAAAGAGAGCACTCGTATTCCCCTCAGCCAGCACTCCAAATAGTGTATCGTAACCCCAGCCAAAATAAATTTTCCATTTTCCTGCATTTGATACAGATAAGTCACAATTTCTTCTATATACATATTACAGAGCCACATCCAATTTTTAGCTTATTAAGGGCGTTGGGTCACCCTGGGGTTAGGAGGCTGGGGTGCAGTGACATTCAGTGAAACTGGGGAGGATCTTTCTTGGGAAGGAGGCTGAGGTATACAGAGGGACTAAGGACTCTGGAATTTGGTGGTCTCACTGGGGTTGGAGGTTCAGTTAGACACAGCGCGGGTGTGGGATGCAAAGTCTGGGGGATTCAGTGAGATGCAGTGCAGTTGGGATTTCTCTCGGTATAGGGGACAAAGGTGATATTTAGTGGGACTGGGGGGTCTCTGCGATTTGGTGGGCTTGCTGGGGCTAGAGGTGGGAGGTCAGAGATTGAGCAGGATTGGGGTCTCTGGGGACTGAGGAAATTCAGAGGATTTGGGGAGTCTCTAGAGATGGGGGTGCAGTGACAGTGGGGATTTCAGAGTTGAGGGTGAAGTGAGAACAGGACTGAGAGTCTCGGGGTTGGGGGGGTTGGAAGTGTGAAGTAACAGTGGTGGTTGACGGTCTCATTCAGGGGAGGGGTACATTAACAGGGGGCCTGGAGGCCTCTGGAGTAGAGTTAATTCCTAGGCCCCATTCCAGAGGTACTGCCTCTGTCCTCTTGTTCTATCCCTGCTGCTCCCTGTCGGCCTGGCTCTAAATCAGTCCCCATAAGGTGCCAGTTGGCTGGCAGAGGAGTGTTTGTGCCCCATGTGGCTTCTCTCAGTCTCACCCCAACTTCTAAGCTGTGCCAGAGCCCCACAGTGCTGCTTCATTTGCCGCACCCCAGGCTCTGCCCCCAATCCCCAGTGGCATAGGTCCCCCATGTGTGATGGACGGCCC
Source organism: Pelusios castaneus (assembly GCA_007922175.1). Taxonomy (NCBI): domain Eukaryota; kingdom Metazoa; phylum Chordata; order Testudines; family Pelomedusidae; genus Pelusios; species Pelusios castaneus. The sequence continues at coordinate 15,645,977 of ML685768.1, forward strand.
AATGCCTGGGTGGCATGGGCCCATCGGGCTGTGGGGCAGAGCCCGGAGCACTACACGAGGCAGTGGCAGGTGCCCAGAACACAGTATGAGGCAGCAGCTCTGCTGGAGACTCCGTGCTTCTCAGCGACCTGCCTTTGAGCTTTCATTTTTTTCTTCCCCAGGACTTCAAAGTTCAAGCACATTCAGCCTTCATTTTTCTAGGCTAAAGAAGCCAAGCATTTCTGTCTCTTGTCAAATAAGATCTCCATTCCCCTGATCTTCCTAATAGCTCTTCTCTGCACCTGTTCAAATTTAAATTGTACCCATACCCTAGATGAGGTCTTACCAGCACCCTGTTAAAGGGCATTAGTTCTTCCCTATCTCTACTAGAAGTACCTTACATAGACATCTTAAGACTTCATTTGCCTTTTTTATGGCTGAACCACACTAGTGGCTCATAGCCATCTTGTGATCAAACTAAGGCACCCAAATTGTTCTTTTCCTCTGTTTCCAACAGATGAGTCCCCCATGCATCACAGAAATTCTTATTAGTCCTTAAATGCATGACCTGGCACTTCGTACCATTACATTTTAATCCATTTCTATTATTCTGTCCTCAGAATCCTCCAATTCTCTCTGTATAATACCCCAACACCCCTCAGTATTAATGGTGCCTCCCCATTTTGTGTCATCAGCAAACTTCATTAGCACATTCCTACTTTGTGCCTAGATCATTAATGAAATAGGAAAGTGTTTGGGTTATATATCTCCTTGGGTTTAATACACAGATGAATGAAGATTCACACTACCCCCTATATTTATTCTGCTGTCTATAATCCATAACTGGTCCAATTTGACCAAAAGTAGGGGTCTCATTCAATCCAGTGAATTTTTTCTTGAACTTTGATCATGTTTCTTTTCTACTTGGCAAGCTTCTCATTGTTCCAAATGATGCTGTAATGGTGATTGTTATGGGATGGTTCCCTCCTGCCACAAGGGAACAGAGAAAAGGATGGGCTTTCTAAAATCCTGGCTACCCTGACATTTACACATATTCTTTCAGGGGCTGAGCAACCCCCTTCCTTCCATGGCAGCACAGCTCCCACAAAAGAGTTATGCTTGCAGCCCTGAAGAGGGAGTTTTTGACTGAACCAAACTGGAATTCCTATCTCAACAAACTGCTCTGGTTGAAGTCTCTGATGTCTTCTACCTATCCAAATCTCACTTGATCTTCATCCTCCTTGAAGTCTTGTCCTTCCTTGGCTTCCATGACTTTGTCCTTTTCTGGTTCTCCTCCAATCTCTCTAACTGGATCCTTCTCATCCACCCTCCAACTTTCTCTGGAGGTTCCACAGGACTCTGCCTTCTCTTCCCCTCTACATCTTATCTTTGGATAGTCTTATCCACAAACACAAATTCAACTACCACCTCCATGCTGATGACTTAAGATCTTTCTCTCTACTCCAGACCTGTCTCTTTCCTCCAACATAAAATTTCAATCTGTCTTTCTGAAATCTCCTGGTAGGTGTCTAGCTGTCAGCTCATGCTAAACATGGCTAAAACAGAGCTCTTCATCTTTCCCTCACCCTTTCCCACTACCTCTTTTCTCAATCACAGGGGACACCATCACTGCTACGCCTGGAAATCTCTTCAGTGCCCAAGGGACAGTGGCTGCTTCCCACTTTCTGTCCCCAGGCCCCCACCCTTGCAGAGATACAGCGTTTCAATAGTGTGGTAGGGAGAAGCAGATAGCTGAGCTACTTCCTTCTCCAGCTTGGTGGGTTTGGGGAATCTTTGGGCCATAGTCTGTTACCATCACAAAGATGATAGCTAATCCAAAACAAGGTTTGAATCTACAACGTTTCCTGTTACTTGTGTAGGGGCACCTGTTTAAAAGCATTGTGATAGGTATAGCTTAAATAACAAAATCTGAGCAGTACCTGTTGTCCCGCTTTAAAAACTGGATAGTTGATCTGGCATATGACTAATTTATGGCCAGTGCCCATCTGGCATGAGACTTCAGTCCCATCAGCCTGGAGGGGAAAAAACAAAAAAAACAAAAAACAAAATAAAACCCAGATATTAGCTTCTGTTACAAAACCAGAGAATTCCCTACATTACATTTGCAATGCAACATCCACCATGTAGGGCCAAATCCACCCCTTAATCCAACTGTAATTCCACTGTGGACTAAAAGAGCAAGCTGTTGAGAGGCTGTGCAGGGGAGATTTGGACTGGGTCGGGTGAGGAGTGGGCACTGTGACTAAATCCACTGGCAAACTGCCTCTGTGCAACTGCTCATTGGCTGTAATACTCCCAGGAGTGGGTTGTATAAAGAAACAAGGAATATAGACGGGAGGCCACAGAGGACCATGACACCTACAACATTGACTCTTACTGTGCTTTCAAGCACAGACTGGGGATTCCATTCCTAAGCACTCATACAAAGCCAGTGTCAATGGGTTTTGTGCAGGGGATCAGATGTGTCCCTTTCAGAAAATTAACCTAAATGTGAATTTATACAAAGAATCACTCAGTTCACATTCCCTTGTCTAGTTTCACCTGGTTCACGTTCTAGGCCCCTTTCTGCTCCAAGACAGTTTTCCCAAAAACGGTTTCTAAATTCCCTTGAAGACTGAACTCTCTCTATACCAATGGAGATCTAAAGCAGGGGATAAATCCGGTTTTTGTTGTGGATGAAATCACTGTGATTCTCCTGGGCAATGGGGACTGGATGAAAGGTTAATAACATGAGTGCTATATAGCCCAACTACTTGCAAGCCCATTGTGTAGCAGCATGCAGGAGGACATGAATCTTGATTGGATCAGGGCTGGGTCAAGGGATTTGTCTCTCTCTAAAATGTTCCCTTTCCTTCCCTTCCCACAACAGGCAACCATAGAAGCGCCTTGCAGAAGATACTTCAACCACTAGATTCCAACCCTCCTCATGCACCTCTCCAGCAGCAACTTTGTTACAGACACTGGGGTCTGGATTTTATCCTGTATTAACTGATTGGGAGCAAGAGTTCAGATAAATGATTTATTTTAGTCCCCCAAACAATTTGTAACATTCCTTTCCTTTTTGCAAGGAAAAAAAAGCCATTAGAAGCATGGTTTCTGGTAGAACGATCATCCCTGATCTGACTAAGTGTCTAGCTGAAATACATGACCTTGGCAGTGATGCTATTCCTAACTCCAAAGTCTGTGTTTTAAAGTTCTATCCATGTTGCACACTTGATTTATCAAGTATAAACTCTCTGTGGCACAGCAACAGCATTCAGAAGTGTTGCTGTGGGTCAAGCAGTAGATACGGGATGCCAAGTTCAGGATAAGGAAAAAATGACTGTAATAGTGAGAAAGAATCAGAAACTAGATAGATTGCCAGCTTTTTTGTGAGCTGGCTGTCTCTATCCTTGATCTAGAATACCGATATGCTGCATTTAATTCTGACTGATGGTAAGACAAGAGCTGGAAGACAATTTTGGTATCCCAGGGAATAGCTGAGAGGGAGGGGTAGTTTGCACATCAGACTTTGCTGGGAAAATGATACTAGAAAGGAAAACATTCCTTTGGGAAGACTGAAAAAACAGCAGTAATGGTAGGAAAAGTTGAGAGAAAGTGAATATTTCTACATACTGGTAGAGAAGATGAAGCAAAAAATAAGTTTTCTGAATATGTAGCCTGGATTCTGGTGTTGTAGGCATTTTCCTTTTTGTTTCTCAGTTTCACACTGAATGTTAGCCTTCTGTTCTTGCTGCTGACAATATAGGGCTGTTTGCTGTTGAAAAAATGGTTTGGTATTATAAATACAAGTGCAACTGTAGGACACAAAAAGACTGTATATATCCATTAAGCAACAATTCCTCACATCCATAGCATTATCAATTTTACACGTTCTAAATCATTACAGCTGTAGCTTTACAGATATTTTTTTACAATGGTTATAATGCTGTGAATTCATCTCTTAAAACTGACCTGAACGAACACTTTTTTTAAAGCTGATTAATCTTAACTATGGACTACCACTATGACATCACTAAGTTTTAACAGTGGATATGCTATAACACTCTTCAAAAGCAAAGAAACAGTAAGAATTCAGTTGACTTCCAGCACTGTCATAATCTGTGTATTACAATAGTTTCTCATCCTCTATTTATAGTAGAAACTGAAACACACTATTTATTTTTTCAACAAATATTTGCTGCATTGCAAAGAAACTCAAGTTTTCATTCACAGTCTAGTTGGCCAAAATGTCCCTGATGAAAAACTCACTTTATTTAACACTTACCCATCATCTGTTTTCTGTTGAACCTCAAGAACAAGATCAGAGATGCAGTGTTCATCCTCACCACAGTCTTTAATAAAAGGGATCTACAAGAAAGGAAAAAATTATTTTCTTGTAATTTTTTTAGTTTCAAATTACAATTTGAGGACCATCCCCAACTATATATCTAATTTAACTTAAACACCTTAGAGGTATTAGAATCTCCATTTTACATATATGTGTCAGTCAGGCCTAGACACTAAGGCTATATCTACACTGGCAAGTTAGTTCGAATTAAGGAGGCTTAGTTCAAACTAACTAAAGCCATGGCTACACTAGGCTTTAGTTAGTTCGAATTAAGGGCTTCCTTAATTCGAGCTAATAAGTTCGAACAGGGCTTCAGAAGTAAGGCTTTAATTTGAACTAACTAGTTCGAATTAGCCAATGTGGCCATGTTAATTCGAACTAATTTCTTAGATGGAACTAACCGGCCATTGAAATGAATGGGGATCGCTAATTCGAACTAAGCAAGTGCCATGAATGTCACTTGCTTAGTTCGAACTAACTTTTTCTAGTTCGAATTAAGCTAATTCAAACTAACTAAAATTAGTTCAAATTAGTTAGTTCGAACTAACTAATTCGAACTAATTTTAGCAAGTGTAGACATAGCCTAAGAGACTTTCATAAACTTATAAAATATAAAATTGGGATCCCAGGACTTCTGTCATCAGCACAGTGCCTTAACCACAAGGGTATCCTTCAACTCTGCACAGTCTGTTGGTGTCAATGGGAGCTCTGTTGTGGGAGCATCTGTACATTTTTAACAGTAAAGTTCTATACTTACATTATAGGCCACAGCTGCAGGGGAATATACATCAAGGACAGGACTGGAGCCAGGATTCGTGAGACTAATGTCAATGCGCAGACTAAGGGAATTTACAGCATCAGAAGGTTCCTATAACACATGTATCTATTCAGCTAGCAATTGGCTGTACATAGCAGATACTTTTAAAAACAGTATTATATGTTGTTTATTAATAATATTTAACCTGGTGTAAACAACAGATACTAACACAAGGTGTTTCTTCTCTTTTCCTAATACTGCAGCATTGCTTCAAATAATGACAGAGAGCTGAAAAGTGACAATTTATTAAAGTGCTTATATAGAAATGCCAGAAGTCCAAGTACTAAGATGGGTGAATCTGAGTGATGTGTATTAAATGAGGATATTGATATAATAGGCATCACAGAAACTTGGTGAAATGAGGATAATCAATGAGACTCAATAAAACTAGGGTACAAAATATATTGGAAAGACAGAATAGACTGTACTATATGTAACAATATGTGGGAAAAAAAGCATAGAGTCAAATGAAATAAAATTATTAAAATATTAAATGATCCAAACCGTGTCATAGAATCTCTACGGATAGTAATTACATGCTTGAATAATAAGAATATAGCAGTAGGGATCAACCACCTGTCTAGGATGGTGATAGTGATTGTGAAATGTTCAGAGATTAGAGAGACTATAAAAAAAATCAATAATAATGGGAGATTTCAACTATTCCCATATTGACAGTGTGTATATATATATATATATATATATATATATATCTCAAGATGGAACAATGAGATAGTTTCTTGACACCTTAAATGACTGCTTCTTGAAGGAGCTAGTCCTGTAAACCACAAGAGGAGAGGCAATTCTTGATTTAGGCCTAAGTGGAACACAGGATCTGCTTCAAGAAGTGAATATAGCTGAACCACTTTGTATTAGTGACAATGGCATAATAAAATTTAACATCCCTGCGGTGGGAGGGACATCAAAGCAGCCTATCATGGTAGCATTTAAGTTCAGACAGGAGAAGTACACAAAAATAAGGAAGTCAGTTAAGCAGAAATTAAAAGGTATAGTGCCAAAAGTGAAATCCCTGCTAACCGAGGAAACTGCTTTTACGTGAAAGTTGTTCAGTCGTCTATGAGATATGAGCTGGTGTCTCAATCAAGTTCTTAATGCACACACATTACCAAATTCAGCAATAGGGTCAAGAGTCACTTAACAGAGAAACTCAACTATCCTACAGGTAGTCTTTTCTTGTCAGGGTTAAGTCACATTGTGGAAGTACAAGGAAGTTTCCCCTATTACAGCATAGGTTGTACCTATTCTGTTGCTGATCAGAGAACAGTACTTTCCAATACTGACAGAACAGAATCTTACAGAGGCTCCACCTAAATAATTCTACAGAAATGTGAAGCAAGGAAGAGAAGGAATCTGAAAAGCAACTAACCAAAGACTCAAAAAGTAACAGCAACTTTTTTTAGGTATATCAGAAGCGGGAAGCCGTCTAAGTAACCAATGGGGCCACTGGACAATTGTGATGCTCAAGGAAGATAAGGTTATTGTGGAGAAACTAAATGAATTCTTTGCACTGAACTTCATGGCTGAGGATGTGAGGGTGATTCCCAACCTCAGCCATATTTTTTTAGGTGACAAATCTGAGGAACTATCCCAGATTGAGGTGTCATTAGAGAAGGTTTTTTAATAAACTGATATACCAAACAGTAATAAATCAGCAGGACCAGATGGTATTCACTCAAGAGTCCTGATGGAACTTAAATGTGAAACTGCAGAACTACTAATTGTGGTATGTAACCTATCATTTAAATCAACTTCTGCACCAGATGGCTGGAGAATAGCTACTGTGATGCCAATTTTTTAAAAAAGACTGCAGAGGCAATCCCAGAAATCACAGGCCAATAAACCTAACCTCAGTAGTAGGCAAATTTGTTGAAACTATAGTAAAAAACAGAATTATCAGACACATAGATGAATACAATTTGTTGGGGAAGAATCAACATGGTTTCTGTAAAGGGAAATCATGCCTCAGCAATCTACTAGAATTCTTTGAGAGGGTCAACAAGCATTGATCCAATGGATACAGTGCACTAAAATTTTCAGTTGACAAGGTCCCTCATCAAAGACTCTTAAACAAAGTAAGCTGTTATGGGGTAAGAGGTAAGGTCCTCTGCTGGATCAGTAACTGGTTAAAAGATATGAATAAAGGGGTAGGAATAAATGGTCAGTTTTCAGAATGGAGAGAAGTAAATAATGGTGTTCCCCTGGGTCCATACTGGAACCATTACTGTTTGACATATTCACAAATGATCTGGAAAAAGGGATAAAACTGTGAGGTGGAAAAATTTGCAGATGATACAAAACTACTTAAGATAGTTAAGTTCAATGCTGACTGTGAGAGTTGCAAAGGGGTCTCAGAAAACTGGGTGACTGGGCAACAAAATGGCAGATGAAATTCAATGTTGAGACATACAAAGTAATGCACATTGGAAAACATAATCCCAACTATACATATAAAATGTAGCTCTAAGTTAGCTATTACCACCCAACAAAGATCTTGACGTCATCATGGATGGTCCTCTGAAAACATCTGCTCAATGTGCAGTGTTCAAAAAAGCTAATAGAATGTTGGGAATCATTAGGAAAGATATAGATAATGAGACAGAAATAGCAGATTGCCTCTTTATAAATCCATGGTACACCAACATCTTGAATATTGTATGCAGACCTGGTAGCCCCACCTCAAAAAAAATATTGGAATAAGAAGAGGTACAGAAAAAGGCAACAAAAATTTTAGGGACCTGGAAAAAGTTCCATATGATGAGAAATTAATAGGACTTGGACATTTTAGCATGGAAAAGATACAACTAAAGGGGGATATGATAGAGGTCTATAAAATCATGACTGTTGTGGGAAAAGGAAATAAGGAAGTGTTGTCTACTCTTTCTCATAAGACAAGAACTAGGGGCCAACAAATCAATTTAATAGGCAGCAGGTTTAAAACAAACAAAATGAAGTATTTCTTCATATAACACATAGTCAGTCTGCGGAACTCGTTGCCAGAGGATGTCATGAAGGCCAAGGCTATAAGTTAATGGAGGATAGGTCCATCAATGACCAACAGAATGGATCATTTAATGATTACTTATTCTATTCACTTCTTCTGAAGTAAGTGGCATTGGCCACTGTCAGAAGACAGGCTACTGGAATATGATATTGGTCTGATCCAGTATGGCCGTTCTTATGTATGTTATGTTTTAAATCTGTTGTTTCTCCCTGTGCTGAACTGCTAAGCACTATTACAGTAAAACCTATCAATGCCAGCATTTCCATTAAAACACCCAAGGATTCATAGTGACTGTACTTGTTTCTGTGACGTCACTGCCTGGAAAGTCTCTGAAGATGCAGAGGCTGCTTGCTCTTCAGAGAATGAAGTTACCCTTAGAAGCAGACATATGAGACCTGTGTAGGTCTAGCTTTTCCCCAAGCATGGATTCACAGATCCTACCCGCACTTTGCCTATCCACCATATATGGCAACTGAGTTTAGGGGAAGTAGTAACATGTGAAGTATGTCTCCTCATCATCACCCCTCCTGGATTTCCTAGTAGTGAATGGGTTCTTCCCAGCTAAGTGACACACTGATGAAAGCTCTCTAGGCCCAATCCCTCTCTACGGCTGACAGCTCTGAAATGAGGCTGAACCAAGAAGAGGTGATGGATATGACCCACTGGCCCCAAACATTTGCCCTAGTGGCACCTACGTGTATGAGGAAAGGAAGAAATCCCCAGCTCTAACGAAGCTAACTATAGGTAAATATAGTGGTTTGGTTACTTTTAAAATTCTTCATTGAAAGCAGGAATAAAAGAACCAGTTTACTGTTCACAGGACCACGTTGTTATAAAGGATAGTTGAGTTTATTTTATCCCTGTATAGCAGGTTGATTTACTTCCTGAAAAGGTCAGCCTATTCTGCAGCCCTCAAGGACTGGTACATACAGAAGACTGCCTACATTGTTTATCTAGGGTGGGTTTTTTAAAATAATAATAATAATAATAATATTAATAATAATCACTACTTGTATCTTTGCTAGCTATGAATAGTCCATTCTGTGAGTTAAAACTTGACCTCACTGAAATCATGGACTTGATACAGAAATTATTGGATGACACTCTTTGGTTTGTGTTATGCAGGAAATCAGATTAATTGATCATAATGGTCTCCTCTAGCCTTAATATTTATGAATGGGAGTTTTGCCATTGACTTCAATAGGGCCTGTATTTTTAAACTATTTGAGATGTCTGAGAAGTCAAGTAGATTTGGTTAGACATTTAGTAAGTTATTGACTATATCACATGAATTTCTCATTTTTTGATATAACAGTCCCCCATTTATCTCTTAGATGACTATTATTTACATGACAATGACTCATGAGGGCATTTGAGATTGCTTACCTGGACATTAAAGATGTGCTCAAGACAGGTCTCTGCAGAATTTACTACAACGTTTTTCTGCATATATCTCTCATTATTTTCTTTGAATAATCCTCTAGAAACTACTCTAGATGACTGGAGATCAGCATCCAGGGTTGCATTGTATCTGATGTCTGCAAAAGAAATGGAACAAATTTTTGTTAAGTCCAAATTTCAGTGCAACTTCCACCAGAATCAGACTTCAGTATTATACAATGATTGATTTTTTTCATAAAACCCCCCAAATCATTTACTGCTTCTGTAGCTTGCTAAACATGAAGCCTTGTCAAAAATGGTAATCAATCCAATATCTACAGAGGATATGAATCAGTAACCTGGGCCAGAGGTCATTCTGCAAGGTCAGAAGTACGCCAAATACAGACAGCTTAAAATCTTATCCCAGAACTTTAAGTGAACAAATCTATAAAGCATTCTGCATCTAATCATCCATCAAGCAGTATTTTTAGCTTTAATATTTTTTCAAAGTTTACTCTGATTGTCTTACTATAGAAATTCATTGTTATTTTGTTGTTCAAAACCAGTAAGCACTGAAAAGGTCCAATATGCAGTAGAGAAGTGGTCGAATTTATTTTGCCAGTTATTTGGTATATATATAAAATTGATCAGGTGAGATCTTACAATATTGCACTGTAATTCCTAACGTGACACTTGGATCATTTCGCTGTTTCCCTCGTTTCCTAAAAACTGTGATGGACAAGTCTAGAGAAAGACCCAAGTTTGGGCTTTAAAAAAAAATTAAAAATCATATTGTTTGGGCTTATCTATAATTCTCTTCTTTTTCTATTACCCAGGAAGAGACTCTGTCTGCTCATATCAGAGGGAGCAGAACATTTATCATGTGAGATATAGCAGAAGGAGACATCATTTTTGTTGAAAAGAAAAGATAAGGTCGCTGCTGCTGCTTCTTCTGAAATCATCTTCTGTAGTTACCTCTTTACTCCTTCGAAGTGATCAAAGCTGATGACAGTATTGGAGTGCAGCTGAAGGACAACAGGAGAGCTCAGTGCAGTAAAACGAGCCTCTGAGCTTCCCTGCCTCTTCTCTCTGCCTGATGGCACTTCATGGTGCTATCAGGAGAGGTGAGAAGTCTGCACTCTCTTTTCAGTGCAACTTGTCTTTCACCTTTCAGAGACAATTCAGTGATGACCGTTGTGCTTTAAAATAAGACAAAGAAGCGATGTTTCAGCTGCTATTAAAATTTATAGTGATTTCTTCTTTTATAAGTTTGTAATCCAATATTTATTTTTAATTTTCCCCAGTGTATCTGAATTGCAACACTTTCAACACAGTTCGCGTAAGCAACACTTTAGATATTCTTACCCACTTGATTTTTTCTATTAGGAGGTCTAAACTTTGCACTGAAACATATTTTGACAGTTATTTCAGTGTTCTTATTCAGCAGACTGATTTTCTCGGGTGTAAATGAGGCTCTTAGGGATACAGTTGCAATGCTTTGTGACCTGAAACAAAAAGAGATGGCTTCATGTGATTTCAAGGACTCTCAGTAAATCAGAACCTTAGTTCTGGGACTGGCCTATCTGTGACTATAATATTTTTTAGAATGGTCTCCACTATAAAATTTCCCAACATGCTAGCCTGGTACAGTTATCTTTCTTTGATTAAATGGTTATTTTCCATAGCTAATTCACTTTTCCAAATCTCTTTTATGTTGTCATATTGTAAATCCCCATTGTATTGTGTCACTCAAACAGTTAATATTAATAATCTTAACATTTTAAATAATTTTTCAGTTATACAGACTCAAGGTTTTATTTTATTTTATTTTTTTAAAGAAAAACTGCTGTTCTTTTAGGAAAGTCACGGACCTTAATGGGGGAAAAGCAGAGCAGTTATATTTCTTTTTAATTAGGTTTTGTGAAAAAATAATGCAACTCTCATATTAAATGGTCACGATTAAAAAATATTGTTTTGAAGAACTAAAAAATATTGCCAGAAAAATCCAAGATGATGTTTTGTTAACAACTGATTTTCCCCTTTGCATTTTACAATTTGCATATGTACTTTAATGAGCTTCACTTTTTTGACAAGCCAGGTCAAATTCTAGAGCAAAGCAGAGATATGAATACATGTATTGATCACCCTAAAATAAATGCAGGTATCAAACAACTTTCTAATTTACACATGGAACTCCTGCTGACATCAACAGGAGTTCCACTGTGAATGATAGGTACTAGATTGCCATTCATTTTTAATACTAGATTATTTGTTTTTATTATGCACATTTGGCAATTTATTTATATTTTTAATTCTGCTACCACTGAAAACTCATGCTTCATAAAGTGTCTCTACAATATCCTTGGGGAGGCCTGGTGAGAACAAGGGTAACTGAGCAGTGAAGCTATTTATCAAGCTGTGTTTCAAGTTAGCACCATGCAACGGGAACATCTACATGGCAAAGAAAAACCGTGAATGGTCTGTACCAGTCAACTCGGGTTCATGGCGCTTGTGATGCAGAGCACCACTCCTGTGTAGGCATCTGGGCAGGGGCTATAGCCCAGGCTCTAGGACCCTGACAGATGGGATCTAGCCCCACAGTCAGCATGGGCTAGCCATGGGTGGCTAGTTGCTGTGAAGATCTACTTAGTATGACTTTCGGAAGCACCTAACATGTGGCTTGTGATATTGTTCTTTTTTCATGTGATGAGACTTGTACACTGTGTTGGCAGATATGCATTGTTCATAGGACAGAAAAGTTTTTTTTTTTTTCAGAAGTAGGTGCCAATTTTATTTCATTGCTCTATTTGCTCGCTTTATAGATCAGCTCTTCCAAACACGTCAATACATGAAAATGTCACACATTAGTGGCAATTGAAGGTAGTGTAGCTCAACACTATTATTCAGCTAGATACTTTATTAGCATAATATGAGAAAACAACTGCATTAGTGCCAGATACATACCAGAAGTAGGGACTGGGGGAATTGTGGAAGGGGGGTGGGGTTGTCTTGTCATTTCATTAAATAAATGCACTACTTCTCTACAAGATATTAAAATATTGTCTGACCAAGATCATTGACTAACCAGAGTTGAACCACAATTCCGTCAGCACCAACAGATACATCAGTAATGTTATCATCATTTAAGTCACTATGGCCATCTACTGATCTTCCAAAGTACTGGAGCTGCTGTCTGAAAGTGGAATCTGATCCTAAAATTTTCTTTAAAAAAACAAAAAACAAAAAGAACTTGCTTATTGACAAACAGTAGTATAAGCATTTGATTTTCTACTAGTATGCAACATGCTCTCTCTATTATATTAAGAGTTCCTTTTTTTCTGTGACAGCAAATAATACACCTCCCCCCCCTCGCTCTCTCTTTTATATCTTGGAAGTAAATTGACCAAGATGACAGATTTCAGTAATGACTAGTTGGCATGCAGCAAAGATTTATTTCCATGTCACATCAAGCAATTCTCAAGGATTAGGAATTGAAACAAATTGTTTAACAAATCTTTTTGGCATCAGGAAAATTCTCATGAGAAAAACATATTACAATATCATTACTTTAATTTAGGGGATTTGGGCACCTAATTTCCATTTGTGCCTTGAAGGCCTGCTCCTTACATTCAATACTGTTAAGTTTTCAGTTCTGGAATTAACCCAATATTTTCAGGTGTACATCAACCCTTAGAAAGCTAAGTGGTGAGCTGCAAATTATTCAACCTGGTGTAAAGGAGTAAAAATATCAATATAGATACTGTAGGGTCTGCCTAGGCTTACCCCCATCAAATATTCATATCACTGTCTTTGTACCCCAATTATCAGCTGTACAATGTTATCCTGGAAGTGTCTAGGACTAACATATGTGTGAAGAGAAAGCAGTAGTGCTGAAAGAAGCCAATAAAAACATGGAGAATGACACATTATTTAAAGGGAATGGAATATCAGACAACAAAAATCCTTCATTATATTAAATCTCTCATTTTGAATCTAGCTAAATTTTTGTAACTCATCACAAGTCTTTGAATACAGAATTATGTAATGAAGATATTTACCTGTGAATACTTAGTACGTATAGTCCTTAAATGACCATTATAAATGTAAACTGCTCCCGAATTGTGATTTTCTAAAGGTGCACCTACTATCACATCATTAAAACCATCCAAATCAATATCTGAAAGGGTCGCGACAGCAGATCCAAACCGAGCATTTTCTAACCCTTGTGGACCTTCTAAGAATTCTTGTTGATCCAAAATTTCCTTTTAAAAACACAAGAAACAACAAAATTATTCTGTCAATAGATTAATGAAAAAAATATCTACATTATTTTTTTTTCCAGTGTGCATTACCTTGGACTTACCAACACAACTTCATCTGCCATCATATTACCTATTCACCAGGCTTTGTTAGGTCCTTTAGTCATGGCAAATGTTATAGCATAAATACCTTTATATGTGCAATTAATACTTCTCTTTGCACTGCATACTTTAATTTTTCCGAGTCTTTAAAATCCTCAGTTTACTCATTTGATTGTTCTAAATATTTCACAAGTTTTCAAATGTACATTGATACATTTTTAACAGCAAGAATAATTAATCCTTGGAACACTTTACCAAGGGTTAAGGTGGATTTTCTATCATTGACAATTTTTAAATCAAGACTGGATGTTTCTTTGACTGATATCCTATAGGAATTATTTTAGGAAAGTTCTATGGCCTGTGTTATACAAGATGCGAGACAAGATGATCATCTTCTGGCCTTGGAATCTATAAATAAAATTTCCAGCTTTGGATTACCAATTTTTAGGCACAGAGAATGGAAATTCTTGTAACTGGACATAATTCTTTGAAACAGAAATGGAATTTCCTACTAGCTAATGCAAAACCCATTTGTAGAAACACTGTTATTCCTGACCTTCCTATTGCCAACTGAAGAAAAAATGTCTAAGAACCGTCTACATCCAAATGGAAAAAACTGCATTATCTATAGACTGTTGAAACAAATATTTTTATGCTTGCCATGTATACTCTTTGTTTTATACACATATATGCTAGCAGTGTTACTCAGACTCTTTATCCACAATGGCTAGCACATAATTGCTGTAGCACAGACAAATTGCATGAGTCCATGTTATTTTTAAATGACTTTCTTATGAATCTGAGAGAATATTTAAAAAAAATAAGTTAATAATTTGTCAAAAGCACAAAATGTTCACTTCCTAATCTATTTCAATTTTCACAAGTGAAAAAGCCATATTTTTTTTGCCTATTATCGAAGTGAATTGTTGAGTCATGCCTCAGCAGTAGCACCTTTGTCCTGCTTAACAGCTTGGGAGATAATGTTATTGACAGGAGCAGAATTAGGACTCTCAGCAATCTGAATTCTTTCCTGCCACTCCCAGTACATTCATTTTTGCTGCATACATGGGTTCCTATTCCACCTTCCTTGAAAATGTATTTGTTTCTCAGGCTCCCAACCAGGGGCCACAGCCTGATTTTAAAAAAAAATTAAATGCAGAGAAGTTTCAGGGCAGAAAAGGACTGAGACTTTCACCTAGCAATACAAGAAACAGCTTTCCAACACTTAATTCCCACTCAAAGACTTCAATATAAGGGCTGCTGAATATGGTCCCTAAGTACCAAATGCACTAGCTTTAAGTGGGGGCACCAGATAAGCAATTCTAACTAGAACTAGTAGAACAGAAACATTCCCCACCCTTTGTTGTTTTTCCTGTGGTTCATGGAGCCAGACTATTCCTCTACCATAAATATTAAGATGTCTACCATTCACTCATGAAAAACTGTTCACAAATGCCAGGCATTTCGGAAATTTTACTGCAAACACATATTCAGCTGAAAATATCTACCCTATGTTTGTTAATCTCCGATTTAAATAATTTCAGCTGGTCAGTCAGGAGGCAGAAACCATATAATGTGGTTTAGGTGACAAATCAAGCAACAAGGAACTCTGAATCTCTTCAGCAGTACTTCTTTCCACAAAAATCACAGCAAGACCCTGGTGCTAGAATTAAGAAAATCCTGGATCTGTCATGAATGTGGATGTCAGATCTCAATGCTAGCAACATGTCCAGAACATGAACTTGGGTCCTTAGTCCTTCTCTCTCCCTTTCCCCTCCCTTGCTTGCCTTTTTTTTTTTTTTAATTACCTTTGTGATGGAAAACATATAAACTCTTCCTTCTTCTTTCTTTAGGTCATTCATGTACATTGGTGCACTTACTAGCAGCACATCTGTAACTGAATCTCTGTTAACATCCACTGCACACACCACACTGCCAAAATAGGAGCCAATCTGGAATTGATAACACAAGAGTAATTTATTTATGTCTTTTGTAAACTACACTGCTTTGCACCTTGTTATGCAAATAGCTGCATGAGTAAACAGGCCAACTGAATTAAAAGGGACTGCTCACAAGAAAAGCTACTTATGAAAAACCCCTAGGTGTTTGAAGATTCAGCCCCTTACTAATTATTCATTATTTTTTGTATGCAGCATTGCTGTTTCTCTAAGATCCTGGAACTGACAACTACAAAGTGGGTGAGGTAATATTTTCTATTGGATCAACTTGTGTTGTGAGAGAGACAAGTTTTTGAGCTGTCTAAGTAAGGGCTCTGTGTAGCCAGAAAGCCTGTCTCTCTCATCAACAAAAGCTGGCCCAATAAAGATATTACCTCTACCACCTTTTTCCTCTTTGTTATTTTTTGGACATCTTTATACTTTTGCTGCTATAACAGTAACACAGCGTAATAAGACTACAAATGGAGAAAAGCGTGCCGTGCAGTGAATTTCTTTTTTATATTAAAATGTGCACATGAAATAGCCTGAGCTGTTATTTACTTTTACATTTGTCATCATAACAGAAAATAATTCAAATTTTCAGCACCATGACAAGACTTTCACCATGGAGAAAAGGGGATGTCACAAACTTGCAAATCAACCTTACATTACCATCCACCCTACAGACAATCTCACATGAAAAGTGGATGTCCATGGAGTCTCCCTTAACTACAGGTATTTACATAGAGGACTTGACAGATTCTACAAGAAATAATATGAAAGTCACAGAACAGCTAAAATTCATTGCAAGGGTATAGTTATAGGGAAAAGGATAGATATGCTGCTTTTAAATGTTTTTCAAGAAAAAACAAATTTTAAGAAGACATACATTGCCACAGCCAACCATGACTAACCAGTTTCAGTGCTGTATCAGTGAAAATAGATATCTATACAATTTATGTCCAGGAAGAAAATTATTGTACTTGCCTGATCTCCTTTCTGGGACTGAACAACTCTGACTCTGCCATGCCTGTCAATGTCATAAACCACTACTCTGCCAGTATAGTTGGATCTTGGAGCACCAGCAACAAAATAGACATTATTCTGAGTTGAGATAACAGCAACAGAATAACCTAGAAAAAAAGCGAACATGATAACCATGAGATATTATCTAGTAAAAGTAGGCAAAGTTAGGGCTTGCCTTCCAAGGTAATAAAGCTAAGGCGTGAATTTAAAGTACAATAGCTATTCTGCACAAGTTCGCTGTGTGAACATTCTCATTCTACACTTCAAAAGTGGATTAAGCAAAATCACATAAAGGCCCTTTGAGTGTAAAATAAGACCAGGTCTACACTACAGACTAACATCAGTATCACTATGTTGCTCAGGGGTGTGAATATACATTGTTCAAGGGCTCCTTAGCATAGCCCTTTGTACCAAACTAACCCCCCAGTGTAGAAGTGCTATGTCGATGGAAGGGTTTCTCCTGTCAAGATATCTACCGCCTCTCACACAGGTGGATTAAATAAGCAGTGGGAGAAGCTCCCCGCTCAGTATAGTAGCATCTCCACTGAAGCACTACAGAGGCGCAGCTGAACTGCAGCATTTTAAGTGTAGACCTGATCTAACATTGCCTGGAGTTAGTGAAGAATAGCTATTCTGCAATAGCTGTTCTGGACTATTTCCCCGCATACACAAGCCCTTAGTTACCCATTTGAAGAACAGAAGATGAGACCACCTGCTGTTCTAGATGCAGAACATTGTGCTGCCAAGTCAGAAATTTAAGTTGGGAAGTCACAATGTCACTCATACACGTAACTCACTTACACTTGCGTTTGCTAAAGAGATGATTTCCAGGGAAGGAGAGCGAAATGCAACAGTTGACACAAACAAACTTGACACAATCAGACTGGGTCTGAAGAGGGACTTGGAATCGTTATGGCATTACAAAAAGTAATTGTCCCCGTTTACATGTTCTCACCTTCTAATCAACTATTGTGAATGGGCCTCATCTACCCTAACTGAATTGACTCTCTTAGCATGTGCCCTCCCATTGTAGTGTTTCTCCCACTTCCCAGTGTAAATATACACCTCCTAACTGTAGTTTCCACTTCATGCATCTTACAAGTGGGTTGCAGCCCACAAAAGCTTATGCCCAAAGAAATTTGTTAGTCTTTAAGGCATCACAGGACTTCTGTTGTTTTTAATTAAAACAATAAATGTCTAATTCAGTTTCAGTGAATCCAATGACTAGTAAATGAAATCCATTTACTTATAGAATTCCTTTTTTCTGTCCAATTAGTTCTTAACAGGAAATTGCTAGAAAGTAATTTGCCACATTTGCCTGTACTTGATTAGCTTTGAATATGCTACATAACAAATGTTTCAGCTCCTTACCTAAATAGGAGCTATGGTTTCTATCTTGTAAAATTTTTTCAAATGCTTGATTAGGGAAGGTAGTCACTTCTTTTGAGGTCTCCTGAACTACAGTCCCACTCCAGTCATAAGCCCCAACAGCACCCAACATCAGAACATCCTTTAAAAAAAATAAAATGAGATTATAGCTACTTACTCTTCAATAAATACAAGGGAAGCAGAAGTTACAGTATACGTATGGTATAATCCATTTAAATTAATGATGTTTAGAACCTATTACCCTCAGAGGTGAGTTAGGTGACATAGTAATAACCTCCCTGTAACCCCAGTCCTGATTCTTGTATATACAATAGCTTCAATCATTGGAAACAAACAGTGGTGTGTCAAAAAACATTTACAAAATTTTGCCATGTGGGTGGACCCCTAAGAGAGGTGCAGGCTTCCTGCTTATCCTAAAGATCTTTTAAAACATAATACCCAATTAAGATTTTGCTCATGCATAAATAGTTTATGTATGGTAATATCTTGCAACACCCTCCCTCCCCCCCCCAATCAGTTGGACTATTCAAATTTTTAATGTTACTGAACTGAGATTTTAGAAAGGAAAATTTTAACAAAAAATATATGTATATATGCAACTTCCCTGAATAAGCAAAGAAAGATTATTTAAATTTTTTCTTATATCCTGACTATAAGTGTCTCACACAAGCTTAATGTTGCATTAATAGTGGGGTTCTTTTTATTCATTTAAGCTTCTCTAATTTTTTTGGAGGGAAAAATTAAAAATGGATAGAAGTATTAGGTTTGCAGTACCTGAAAACCACTTGCATTGCAACTGGGCTTTTGCACATTTAGATTAGACATTCTTTTTTTGTGGACAAGTTCGAGAGGGGTAGCCATGTTAGTCTGTATACACCGAAAACAACAAGAGTCCTGTAGCACCTTAAAGATGAACAACTTTCTTTGGGCATAAGGTTTTGTGGGCCGTAACCCACTTTGTGAGTTGCATCTGACAAAGTGGGTTACGGCCCACAAAACCTTATGCCTAAAGAAAGTTGTTCGTCTTTAAGGTGCCACAGGACTCTCAGGTTTTTTGGATGAAGTATCCTTAAAAATGTTTAATACCAAAAAAAGTTTTAAAATGTGTGTTGATTTTAAGTCATATGTGAAAGGCGTCAAAAATATATTAACTCTGAAAATACAACACAAACTTTCAATTTTCTGAGTTATTCAAGCACAACAGATCAAATCAAAACAGAAGAATTGTTCATCTTTAGTGAACTAAAAAAAATGGCTGAACTGATTTTTACCAGAGTTAAAATAATAATGATAAAAGAAATCCAAACTAATGTGCAGAATTTGTTGAGAAAATTATAAGCAGATGAAAAAAGGACAAGTTAGTTTAGAAACCACTACTCGGTGTTAATTATCGTTTTGAAAATTGCGGTAAGAAAAAGCATTATTCCACTTTTCATCATGGTATATTTTCCCCTCTCTTTTTTTATGAATATACTAGAACCTCAGAGTTATGAGCACCGGAGTTATGAACTGGCCAGTTAATGACACATCTCATTTTGAAATGAAAGTACACAATCAGACAGAAAAGAAAAAAAAAAAGACATACAGTACAGAACTATGTTAAACATGAATTAGTAAAAATTAGAGGAAATTAACAAAGATTTGACAAGGTTCAGAAACTATTTCTTTGGTTGTTTCATTTAATTTAAGCTGGTTAAAAACAGCATTTTTTTCCTCAGAGTAAAATACCAAAGGTGTGTTAAGTCAATGTTCAGTTCCAAACTTTTGAAAAACAGCAATAATGTTTTGTTCAGAGTTACAAATGTTTCAGACTTATGAACAGCCTCCATTCTGGAAGTGTTCATAACTCTGTGGTTCTACTGTATATGAATAAGCCATCTTCCATCTATGATGTAATTTAGTTTGTGGTACTCCAGATAAACCACTTGTGCTCTCCACTTTTCTGGTTTGTATTATAAGAAAATATAAATGAAATTAGATCTGTATACTGTATTGTTGCTTATTCTTATTTTGTGAAATACACACACATACACACACACTCATGTATATGTAATTATATCTATATATTTCATTTGAGAGTTTTTATATTTTAACAGCATTACATGCTAAATGATTAAATACACATACCTTTATTTGTGAGTAATACGCACTGAAGCCCACTTGTGACATTTCCATTTTGAATGTATCACCTTGATCTGTACCTGATGCAATAACCATTATTTCACAAGTTATTCATATGTTAGTAAGTCTGTTGAACATTATTGTTCCCACACACTGGGCCAATCCTTCTGCCACTGTAGTTAGCTGAAGAATGACTGGACCTACTTTTCAAACAATCTGCTTCCAAAAGTTCATCTGACTCTAATTAAAATATATGCAACAGTTGTACAATATTGAACTCTAGTTGGTAAAAAAGTAATAATGTTTATTGAGATTTTAATAATGAATGGATCACATCAGCATTTATTACATATTCATACAAGGACCAACTGTGAACATTAATAATAACAGGGAGCAGATCATCAGCTGGTATAAACTGTCAACAGCTCCTCAGCCTCATTGGGTACATTACCTTCTATGCTAAAAATGCGTTCTCCTAGTGTTCCTGCTTTTTCCAATAATGCAGCCTCAGACGACACATTAAAAAAATACTTCTCTGTCGGAAGACTAGCAATTCCTTTGATTTCTTTAATTAAATTTTTAGTATCAAGTTCATTTCTGATTAAGTATCCCAAAACCTTGAGGAGGAAGAGAAAGAAAAAGAAACCTTAGTGTGGGCTCTATTTCCCCAAGTATTACACACACAGATATTTGATACGTGACAGGAAAATGGAATTAAAGTGCACACTTCAGGCAAAGTTTACGGTTTCCTCCGATCCTTCCCACCATGGATTTTACATCAGCTTCCTGATATCTGTAGGTAAGGTGAACTGATAGGAATGCATATGAAAAATGCAAAATATTCTGCCATTTATAAGAAATATTTTAGTCAATAAACTGGATCTGAATTCTCCAACTTCACAACTTTCCACTCATGCCAACTGAACATGAAATGGGTATGTAATGCTAGAGAAGCAGAATGGTAGCATTTTCCAATCCCTAGAAACCTGGTAAATTATTATGGTGTAGGACATTGGAGAATCAAACTGTGTATTCTGAATTCATTTTATTAAACAAATTATAAGCATTGAAGTATATCTTGTATTTCATATACAATGGGAATTAAAAAGAATATCAATGAGGGTAGACTAATCCTACTTAGGACGGAAAAATCCCATGCACTGCTACAGGCTGGGGACCGATCAGCTAAGTAGCAGCGCTGTAGAAAAGGACCTGGTGGACGGGAAGATGAATATGAGCCAACAGTGTGCCCTTGTTGCCAAAAAGGCCAATGGCATATTAGGCTGCATCAGTAGGAGTATTGCCAGCAGATCGAGGGATGTGATAATTCCCCTCTATTCGACACTGGTCAGGCCACATCTGGAATACTGTGTCCAGTTTTGGGCTCCCCACTACAGAAAGGATGTGGACAAATTAGAAAGAGTCCATTGGAGGGCAACAAAAATGATTAGGGGGCTGGGGCACATGACTTATGAGGAGAGACTGACGGAACTAGGCTTATTTAGTCTACAGAAGAGAAGACTGAGGGGAGATTTGATAGCAACCTTCAACTACTTGAAGGGTTGCTCCAAAGAGGAGGGAGCTAGGCTGTTCTCGAGGGTAACAGAGGACAGAACAAGGAGCAATGGTTTCAAATTACAGCTGGGGAGGTCAAGGTTGGATATTAGGAAAAACTTTCTCACTAGGAGGGTGATGAAGCATTGGAATGGGCTATCTAGGGAGGTGGTAGAATCTTCATCTTTGGAGATTTTTAAGGCTCGGTTAGACAAAACCCTGGCTGGGATAATTTAGGGGGAGTGGTCCTGCTTTTTAGCAGGGGGTTGGACTAGATGACCTCGTGAGGTCCCTTCCAACCCTATTATTCTATGATTCTACTTCTTTCAGCTAACAAATGTAAACATAAATGGATGACAATAATAATTCAAATATATGGAAGCCTCCCCTTGCCAATCTTGCTGAGTTAATGATGCATGAACAATACAAAAACTTTTAATAAAATCACTTCTGCCAAAATTAACAGTATTAATTATAGTATAACTTACAGCTATGCCAAATCTGGTTATTTTGTCCTCATTGCATTTATCTATCACTGCTCTCAGCTTTGAACCATCATGCGATTCACCATCTGTCACAACGACCATTACTTTTGTGGCTGTGGGCCGTCCACCAGATTCAGTGGAAAAAGCATGACTTCTGTAATAAATAAAGCACTAGATTTATTATAGGTGAATATATATTATGCATTCCATTTTATATGCATATTTTAATGAATGCTTACATCACTGATTCAGAACAAAATGTGTCTGGAGTGCTTTTTTATTTTTAATGGTATTTAGGTGTTATGAGCTCAGTCTTGAAATGTCTAACTAATTTCAGAGCCTAAATCTCATTTTTAAAAGGGATTTAGGCATTTAGGAGTCTAAATCCCATCAACTGCCAATGCAATTTTGATTCCTAAGTGCCTAAATCCTTTTTGAAAATTAGGTATAGCTCACTGACATCTTATATTTGTTTAAAAATCTTGGATAAAGTTTTTAAGTAATAGTAGTTTAGCATACATTATACTTTTGCCTTCAAAAATATTGTTTAAATATTAAAACCTGAAAATGTTGGGGTCAAAAACTGTGAAAAATGTAATCTGGAATGAATGTAATGAAAATTGATATTTCCTGTGGAAATTCAAGTTCTGATAAAATACATTTTTTTGTCCAAAAAAGTTTTAAATAAGAATTTTTGACCAATTCTATTCAAAATACTTCTGAAAGGCAAAAAAAGGTCAGGGATTAGCTCCATTTTTGCAGATAACAATGGAAACTAAAACCAGGAAGGTCCCTGTTACACGTCTATAAATTTGGATCCCATTGTATTCAAAATCTGGCCCTAAATGAGCTGTCCAAGATTACTAAATCAGTGATCAGACAACTATTAAAAATGAAGTTATATTTTGAAAAATGATTGTGTAAAAATAATGCTTGCTTGCTTAACACATCATTACTTGTGCGTGTATTCAGAATTACTTTACTGCCTAAAATACATTTTTAGTACATTCTCCTGCTCTTAACACTGCAAAGCCAAAGTGCCACTGGAGAAAAGGTTTGATTCTGTGCTGGTTTTCTCACAATCAATCAAGGTCTTATCCTGCAAACTTTTAAATGTGTGTTGTCTCATCAAGTCAGTGAGTAAAATTTTCCCTTTAAGTCCTTTTACATCTTTCTTCGGAACTGATCCTGCAGGGTAGTGAAAACCTCCTGAATGGTTCTAAGCACTTTAATTCCTAATGGGACCAAAGGCTGTACTAACCTCTCAGGAGAGTACAACACCTTCCAAGAACAGATCTTTAGTTACAAAAGTAGTATAATAATTATTGGCACACTTTACCTTGCATAGTCAATTGCTCTGAAAGTATTAGTCAAGTCTCCCCCATTTTGATTGGTCTGTGACACTGCCTTAACAATATCCTCTTTTGTTTTGTAGGTAGTCAAGTTGAACACTACCCTTGGCTCATTAGCATACTGAATTAAGCCAACCTAAACACCATCATGCCAAAAAAGTAAATAAATAAATTAGATTGTAATGCATTCAAATCAATTACACAGAATTAAAATTCCAAATTATTTGTCAAACTGATGCACAGTATATATAGAGGATTAAAATTCAACATGATCTTAATAGACAGAAGAAATAATCTAAAATATGATGAAATTCACTAAGGACAAATACAAAGTGCTGCACTTAGCAAAGAATAAGATAAAAAGTGGAAAATGACTACCTAGGAAGGAATACTGCAGAAAAGGATATGTGGCATTATAGGAGACCACAAAATAAATGAGAGTCAACAATGTAATACTGTTGCAAAAAAAGTGAACATCATTCTGGGATGTATTAGGAAGAGTGTTGTAACCACAACACTTCTCTACTCAGCACTTATAAGGCTTCAACTGGACTCTAGTTCAGGACACCACACTTTGAGAAAGATGTGAACAAACTGGAGACAGTTCACAGGAGAGCAACAATTGTAAAGGTCTAGAAAACATGACCTATGAGGAAAGACTGAAAAAAAACTGGGATTTTTAGTCTGGAGAAGAGAAGATTTGTGGGGGGAGGGGGAGACATGATAATCTTCAAACATGTAAAAGGTTGTTATAAAGAAAAAGCCTTTGTCACGCAGCATGGGCCCCCCCCAATGCAGCCGCGTGGGAGCGGCAGCGCAGCAGCATGGGCAGCCTCGTCGCTGTGGTGAGCCAGCCAAGCCGCCCCAGGTGGAGCGAACAGGGGCTGGCTCCCCCGCTTCACCCCCAGGGGAGGGCCAGCTGCCACAGGGGTGGAGCAGAGCACAGAGCCTGGCTTCTGGCTCCATCCCCTCCTCCCTCTGACTCTTGCCCTACTGGCGCTGAGCCGGACAGGGACAGATTAGGGGTTTTAGGGGCTTGAGCCCAGGGCCCCCTTTTTGGCTGGGGCCCAGGGCTTAAGCCCCCAAAGCCCCAGTGTTAATCTGGCCCTGACTGTGAGAGTAGTTATGCACTGGAACAACCTGCATGGGGAGGTTGTGGAATCTCTGGTCACTGAAGGTGCTTAAGAACAGGTTAAACAAATGTCAAGGGCTATGTCTACACTTGAAAATTTAGGTCGACTTTAACTAAGTCGACTTAGTTAAGTCAACTTAGTGAGTCTACACCTACATTGTAAGTCGACTTTGGGGGGAACTTACAAAGTCGACCTAGAGCATCCACACTGGACGCCTAGGTCAACTTCTAGGGGCTTAGGGGGACCTAGGCTAGGTCTATGGGGGCAGGGGGTACCCAGTGCCAGGGGGCTCAGCCTTTGCCCCATTGTACATGGGTACAATGGGGCAAAGGGGGCCGGGGACCCTGGCAGGGCATAGGGGTGCCACCCCTGCCCCCGTAGACCTAGCCTAGGTCCCTCTAAGCCCCTAGAAGTCAACCTAGGCAGGGAGGGCATTGGTGTAGGGCATTGGTGTAGTCCTGGGGTAGCCCTAAGTCGACTTAGGGCTACCCCACATCTACATTGGCTTAAGTCGAATTAATTCGAGGTTTAATAAAGTTGACTTAATTTTCATTAAGTCGACTTTATTTTCCTTAAGTCAACTTAAGCAAGCTGCTTAAGTCGACTTAAGGAAACTGTAGTGTAGACACGGGGTAAATTAAGTCGACTTAAGCAAGCTTAAATCGACTTAATTTACAAGTGTAGATGCACCCAAGGATAGCCTAGAATGATCAGTGGTTTTCAAATGTATTTGATTGCATCTTTCCGTCTTTGAGTCTATAGTCATCTATGTCCACTCTCCTAACCCTGCCACAAAATTATACATGCTCCCCAGCTCTGAAGGCAGCACTGAGCCAGCAGCAGCGGCACAGAAGTAAGGGGGGGCAAGGTGAAAATGTTATTTGTCAGCATCACTTTTCAGAGCAGACTTAGCACCCACTGCCACTCTTACTTCTGCACTGCTGTTGACACCCCAGGACTCATAGCTGAAGCCTCACCATCACCTCAGGTGAGATATTGGAGCAAGGGAGAGGAAGGAGGGTCCAAGCCCTGGCTGCCTCCCAGCGAGGGAATGAGGGTGCTGAAATGGAGGAAGAGAGCCCAAACCCAGGCAGCGGGGCTTTGGCTGTCAGCCTTGTGGTGGCAGGGCTCCAGCTGCCCTCTTTATCCCTTTCCCCTAACTCCTGGGCATGCCCAGACCTTCTGCTGAAGCCCCAGCCGCCAGGAGCTGGCAGCTGGAGCTCTTCCCCCGCAAAAAAGCCACATAGCTCATGCCTCCCTTGACACATTCCCACACCTCCCAATGGAGTTGGAGAACCATTGTTCTTGATGATGCTTAGTCCTACCTCCGTGCAGGGGACCGGACTTGATGACCTATCAACCTTCCTTTTAGTTCTACATTTCTATAGTTCTATATACAAGGTGATATATTTTTCCTTTATCACAGCCCCGATTAACATTAATACCCATGTTTAGAAAGTAAAAAATGTTATAAACTCATTCAGTAATTTACATCTTGTTTCTTATAATTGATCCCACTCAATAATAAATGAAGACAAGTTCTAATTGCTTTCACTATTTTATTTTCTCCAAAGAAGTTCCCAATACAGCTTCTACCACTGCATTTCCACTGATGGGTGCTCTAGTACAGATAAGAAGCTGTCAGCAGTGAATGTTTTTATCATTATCACATCTAGACCAGCTCTAAAGAAATTCCAAGGAAAATTACTTGATAGCATTGTACAGTCCTTTTATTTTATAATATAGAATAGTATAGTTTAATAATATATTAAGACTTACATTTAACAAAGTGAAGAAGAAATGAAGCTACTAAATATCTGTGATATGGCTGAACTATAATATTGTCAATGGGTTTGGATTTTCTAAACATTGAGTGATTGAGCTTGCAATATTAATATTGTGTCAACACCAGTATTTTGCATTTAGTTTTCAGGTTTTAAGGGGGGAAAAAAACCCCCAAAATCCCAGGGATATTGACTTGAGCAGCCTTGAATATATCTTGTGCAGCTCAGAACCTTCAAATAAAGCTCTTAGATGCATAACTGGTGGTTCAAATTAGATGCACCTCTATTTAACTGCATGCTCTAGACTTCAAGAAAATTTCTACTGTTTTCATGTACTCAAGTTATTTCGAAACAAGAAAGGTGCAATCCCACTCTGAGAGCTCTACTACAGACAACAGCAATGTTTGCTAGAGCAAATTGTCTTCTAAAAATATATGGTTAGAGGTTTTTTTAAAATGGGGGGGAGGGGGATTCCTCTTCCTCCTCAATTTAATAAAAATCCAACTTCTCAAAATCATCCCTTTCAGAGAAGAAACAAGCACAGAAAACATTGCACCAAAGATGTAGGTTTTGGAAAGTTCGGATTATGTAAGAAGTGGGTTTAAAATGGAAAAGGTTTTACAACTTTAGTCACACAGAGAATTATGGGGTGGGGGGCAGAAGATGTGGTCTGCTCTCCGTACATGCACACAGTTCATGTTTTAATAGTTGTTACATATGATCAACCAATAGAGAATAGATCTCTAAATATATCAGAAAAACCTCCATTTGTCTTTTGACACCATCCATGTACTGGATTAAATTCATCCAAATGGGAAAATTTCCTTCTGGAGCATTATTTAGCTTTCTGACAAAAGCCCTGATCCAGAAAGGTGCCGAACAACTGCAGCTCCCAGTGACTTTTACGGGAGATACAGATGTTCAGGGTCTCTCAGAATCAGGCTGTGGGTTAGCTATCTGTGACAAAGCTAATACAACTCATTGCTACCCAACTTCTCTTTCCAAAGATTTTTTTTAAAACTTACCTGAGTTTTTGTGGGGCCTAGATCTAAGCCTTGCACAAATTTTTTCAAAAAATCACTCACTGATGACCAGGGATAAATGCTGTTTGACTCATCACACACAACAACAACATCTATGATGGAGGAACAGTCTAAAATAGAAAAGATGATGATTGATAAGAGGACATTGAATTCATTTCCAGTACTAACTTAATTTATTTACAACTCATGAGCCAAATCCAGATATCCGTATACAAGCAAACTTCTGTTGATGTCACAGGTGGTCTGCCTGAATGAGGACAGAATAAAAACCCAGACTGATACTGAGTCTGCTTACATCTGTGTTTCACAGGTGTAAATGCACCAGAATCTGTGGAGTTACTACTGATGTGCACCAGTTTACATGAGATCAGAATCAAATGTGAACCTTAGGATTTGGCCCTTTGTAAACAGAATTTTTTAAAAAAAATCCAAATGTAACCACATCATGATTCCACTACATGGCATCTCTCTTAATTTCAATTAATTTATTTATTATTGAATCAATTTCACATGCATTGTCTTACTTTGAAGAGCAGGTGAAAAGCTTCTTAGGATCTGGAAACTTCGACTGATTTCAGAACAGATTCCTGTTGCATAGTACTGGCTTCCACACTGCTGAGCCCACAAGGGACCGCAAGTCTTTAAAAAATAAAATGAGGAAAACGTAAAAACAACGTGTCCTATCATTGCACCCCTTTACGGAAGGTCACTTTCGCATAGAGCACAGATGATCAGGGGAATAGCTCCCACCTTGGTAGATATAATTTTGTCCATGAGGTGGCACTGTTACCATGAGTTGGTTCCTATATATACACACACATACTAGGTACACCTACCTACTTTTACTTACTTACTTACTTACTCACACACACACACACACACACACACACACACACAGAGTCAAAATGTTTTCTGTTGGCTCATGAGTTGTTTTTGTGCATCTACACACCATGAATTAAAATAAAGCTTAAAAAGTAACGGATTTACTAATTTGAGAGGTCTTTTTTCCCCTTAGAAAATATTTCAAAATGCTGATTCAAATATTTATAAGTTATTCGTTTTTTAGTTTCTCTGTACGAACTCCTGTCTTGATTACAACAGAAATTTAAAAAAAATAAGTAGAGAAAGAAAAGAGTATCTTTTTTGACTTCTGTCCAATAAAAGATATTATCTCACCCACCTTATCTCTCGAAAAAAACAGTTCTCACATTTGTCTTTCTTGACTTATTTCTGAAAAAAATCCTTTTGTAAAAATCTTTTATTGGATAGAAGTTGGTCCAATAAAAGATATTATCTCATGTACTTTGTCTTTTTAATATACTGGAACCAACATGGCTATAAACTATACTGCATATGTCTTTTTTTTTAATTATTTAGGGTCTTTTAGACTCAGGAAACTACTTTTAGATGAATATTGTTCAGTTGCCTATGAGACATGAGCTGATGTCTCAGTCAAGTACTTAATACATACACACTACCAATTCACCAATAGGGTCAAGAGTCGCTTAACGGAGAAATTGGACTATCCTAGAGTTAATCTTTTCTAGTCACACTTGAGTCATGTTGGAAGTGTAAGGAAGCTTCCACTGTTGCAGCTTAGGTTGTACTTATTCTATTGCTGATCAGAGAATAATGAGTGGCTACACTTAATACTGCTTATGGGTACTGTGCCCTCATGATGGACTGAGGGGGAGGCTAAAAAGGAGTGCCTCATGACACTGAGTGGCACCACAGTGGTGGCAGGAACACTCTAGCCGACACTGCTAGAAGACATTTTACTGTAAGGCACCACAGGGTGGTGTAGTGCCCATAAGTGGGAATATGCAGAGCGTGACAAGATTCTGATGATCAACATGTGGCTCAGGCAATGGTGCTATAAAAGACCTTTGGGATGTATGGTCACTGGGAGGCATTCATGGACAGAGTACTGTTTTCTGGGGATGGACTTCACCTGAATAGGAAGGGAAATAGACTTTTAGAATGGAGGTTAGTACAACTGATTAAGAGAGCTTTATACTAGAGAGTTGTGAGATGTCCTGGTAATCCCCATGCCTGATTTTAGCATGGGGGGAGGGGAGCGGGGCGGGAATGAAGAAAGAAAAGGACCCAGCAGTTGGGAGCAGAGTAGATGTTGAGAGGAAGGGTAGTATAAACACCAGTCTAAAAGGCAATATTGGCAGTAGAACAGGTGTGCCAAATCAGGTAAGGAATGTGAGTAAAGCCAAAGAGCAAAAATTAAAATGCTTGTATACCAATGCAAAGAGCCTGGGCAACAAAATGGTGGAGCTAGAGTTTCTGGTAGAGGATGTGAAACCAAGTCTTATAGGTTAGCAGAAATATGGTGGAATAGTAGTCATGACTGGTGTACAAATATTGAAGGGTATGTGCTGTTTACAAAAGATAAGATATAAAGACAGATGGTGGAATAGCATTGTATATCAATGATGACGTAGACTGTAAAGAAATTAGAAGTGATGGAATTGATAAGACAGTCTGTCCCAGTAAAAGTCACATTGCAGAGGAAAACTGCTCAAATTTCCCCTGGGATAGTGCTTGGGGGGTACTACAGACTACTGGAATCTAATCTGGACATGGATAGATGCCTCTTGAAGACTTTTAATGAAGCAAATACTATTGGGAACTGTATGATTATAGGAAACTAACTTCCCAGATACAAACTGTACGACATGTGCTAGTAGTAATAACAGGGCCCATATTTTCCTGGATGTGATAGCTGATGAATTCCTTCACCAAACAGTTACTTAACGAACAAGAGGTGATGCCATCATAGATTTGATATTGGTGAGTAGTGAGGCCCTCATAGAAGAATTGGTCATAGGAGACAACCTTGCTTTGAGTTACCACGAGCTAATTCAGTTCAAAATAAATGCAAAAATAGATCCGTGACTATAGTCTTTCACTTGAAATGGGCTAACTTCAAAAAATTAAGGGGATTAGTTGGGGAAGTGGATTGGATTGGAGAACTCTTGGATCTAAAAGTGGAGAAGGCTTGGAATTATTTCAGGTCAGAGTTGCAGGAACTATCTGAAGCCTGCATCCCAAGAAAGGGGAAAAAATTCATAGTCAAGAGTTGTAAACCAAGCTGTTGGAGTAAACATCTCAGATGAAGCAGAAAGCCTACAGTGAGTGGAAGTTGGGTGGGACCAACAAGGAAAGCTACCTCTTGGAGGTCAGAACATGTAGAGATAAAGTGAGAAAGGCCAAAAGCCATATATACTTTGCCTCCATTTTTAATGAGATTAATAATGAGCTTCAGGATAATGGTAGGGTGGTTAATGGGAATGAATATATAGAGGTAGAAATTATCACATCCGAGGAAGACAACAAACTTGAACAGCTTAATGGGACTAAATTGGAGGACCCAGATAATTTCCATCCAAGAATATTAAAGGAACTGGCACATGAAATTGCAAGCCCATTTACAAGGATTTCAATTGAATCTGTAAACTCAGGAGTTGTACCATATGACTGGAGAATTGCTAACATAGTTCCTATTTTTAAGAAAGGGGGAAAGGTGATCTGGGTAACTATAGCCCTGTTAGTTTGACCTCAGTAGTATGCAAGGTTTTGGAAAATATTTTGAAAGAGAAAGTAGTTAAGGATATTGAGGTTAACGGTAATTAGGTTAAAATACAACATGGTTTTACGAAAGGTAGATTATGCCAGACCAACTGGATCTCCTTTTCTGAGACGATAACAGATTTTTTAGACAAAGGGAATGCAGTGGATCTAATTTACCTACATTTCATTTAGGCATTTGATACAGTTCCACATAGGAAATTGGAAAAGATGGGGATTAACATGAAAATTGAAAGGTGGATAAGGAACTCATTAAAGGGGAGACTACAACGGGTCATACTGAAAGGCGAACTGTCAGGCTGGAGGGAGGTTACTAGAGTAGCTCCTCAGAGATCGGTCTTGGGGACCAATCTTATTTAATCTTTTTATTACTTATGTTGGCACAAAAAGTGGGAATATGCTAATTAAAGTTTACAGATAACACCTCCCAATTTTGTGTATCAATACAGAGAAGGATCAAGATATCTACAAGAAGAACTGGATGACCTTGTAAACTGGAGTAATAGGAATAGAGTCAAATTTAATAGTGGAAAGTGCAAGGTCATGCATTTACAGACCAATAGAAACTTTTCCTATAAGTTAGGATGCATCAGTTCGCAGTGAAGGAGGAGGAGAAGGACCCGGGCATACTGGTTGATCACAGGATAACTATGAGCTGCCAACGTGATATGGCTGTGAGAAAAGCTAATGCAATTCTGGGACATCAGACAAGGAATTTCCAGTAGAGATAGGGAGGTATTAGTACCATTATGCAAGGCACTAGTGAGAGCTCATGTAGAGTACTGTGTGCAGGTGTGGTCCGCCATATTTAAGGAAAATGAATTCAAACTGGAACAAGTGCAGAGAAGGGCTACTAGGATGACCTGAGGAATGGAAAACCTGCCTTATGAAAGGACACTCAAATAACTTGGCTTGTTTACTCTAACTCTATCCAAAATAAGGTTGAAGGGAGATATAATTGCTCTCTATAAATACATCAGAGGGACAAATACCAAGAATTAATAGGAATTATTTAAGTTCAGTGCCAATGGGGCACATGAACAAATGGATATAAATTGTCGATCTGGAAGTTTAGATTTGAAATTTGAGGCAGGTTTCTAACCATCAGAGGAGTGATGTTTTGGAGTAGCCTTCCAAGGGGAACTGTGGGGCAAAAAGCCTAGCTGGCTTCAAAACCGAGTTTGATACATTTGTGGAGAAGATAGCGTGATGGAAAAGCCTGGTTTGGCAACTGACTGATCTTTGACTACTAGTGGTAGATATGCTAATGGCCTGAGATGGGATGTTTGATCGGGTGGGTTCTGAGTCATTACAGAGAGTTATTTCTTGGGTGTCTCGTTAATGGGTCTTGCCCATATGCTCAGGGTTTAACTGATCACCATGTTTGGGGTCGGGAAAGAATTTTCCCTAAAGGTAGATTGGCAAACTCTCAGGGTGGGGGGGGGGGGTGCCTTCCTCAAGAGCATGTGACATGGCTCACTTGCTGGTGGATTCTCTTTACCTTAAAGTCTTTAACCCGTGATTTGAGGGAATTAATAACTCAGTCATAGGTTAGAGGTTTATTACAGGAGTGGCTGGGTAAGGTTCTATGGCCTGCATTGTGCTGGAGGTCAGACCAGTTGATCATATTATTCCCTTCTGACCTTAGTGTCTGAGTCTACTGATCCCAATATTCCAGCAGAGCATAACAGGTACAAATGTATAAACCATACAGCACACAAAATTAATCCAGCTGTTTTACACCTTAACAAAATGCTGGGGGAGGGTTACTTTTCAATTTGTTAAAACATAAAAGAACATTAGTGGTCTATTGAATCCATTTCCTGCATAAGAGAGAGAGCAAGTAGGCAACAGTTGATAGAGGAGTTAAAGTGGAAGAGATAATCTGTCCTTCTCTTCCATGGTTCACATTTCTGTAGAATTATTTAGTTGGGGCCCTTGTACGGTTCTATTCTGTCAGTATTGAGACGTATTGTCACACTGTTTGAACTGGGAAGAAAAAACTACAGTGGAGTGTCTGCTTTATATTTACTATTTCATTACATTAGTTACTGAACGTGGGTATGATATATGAATCAAACTCGAGTATGTAGGCATCACTACAGTGAATCAATATGACACATAAAAGTGTTGATCAATCACCATTTTGTAAGCTCTACCACTGCAACAATGGATCTCTGAACATAACTGTGCATAGTATATAAAAAGGTTGTACACAGTGCAAGCTATACGGAATTGTTTTTGCAGAATCTGCAGAAGACAAAGCTGGCATATGATAGCTGCATTTGGAGATAATGGAAAACTAAAGCTTTTAAAAGGTATCTGAGGCTATACGTTCATACTTCATTTATCAAAAACCAGAGATGATATTTCAGATGGCCACAAAAATGAAACAGTATATATTTCCATTCCAATGCTGTTTTAACTGCCAGAAGATTTCATTTATCAACAATATTTTAAGTGAATATCTCATTCAGCTTTTCCTCTCTCTCAAGTGTTTTTTTTTTTAAATATATACTTGCATATTGGAGATTAAAAGAAGAAAATATAAAAAACCAAGTTTTTTTTAGAACAGACGACCTTAAAACCAGTGCACTAAAAGGGACAAAACAAGTACAGAAGTAATTCAGATTGGTCAGATTTCTTGTACGAGCCATTTTAAGCACCATGTATGCATTTGTTTGCAAAAGGTGAGTGGCCACTGTACATGCCACACAGGCCAGCCGACCTTTTGCAAACAAATGCATCCACGGTGCTTAAAATGCCTCATACAAGTCTGACCAATCTGAATTACTTCTGTACTTGTTTCATCCCTTTTTAAGGTAATCTGTTCTAAAAAACTTGGGCTTTTTATATTATTTTTTCCATCAAGACTGAAAATAGATCAAATCAAAACCTATGAACAGCAGTTTTTTCAACCCCAGGTGGGATTCAAACCAGTGACTCTTCCTGCCTTAACCCCTGTAGCTTTCTTCTGGGTGCAGCTTGCCATTAAAACCTATAAACATTATGCCATCTGCTGGAGAAAAGTGGGAAAGCACAGGGAATACATACCTATAGACAGACAGACAGCGAAGTTAATATAAAGGCTGTCTAAAAAGACAGTGGAAGCAATCTGAAACTGCTAATTCAAAACTGATCTGAATATTTATCTTAAGTTTTGTATTCTTAGCTAGAGAAAGATTTCCCAAGGCGCTCATTTCTTGGCCCCGGGATGTTATGGATTAATTCACATGAAGAAAGAGGCAGCCAAAAATTAAAATAAAAACACTTTAATTCTCCAGTAAGATTTAGTGCTACTATACAGTCTCAACCAAGTTAGCCTTGACTCCTCTCTTGGGCTCTCTTGTGGGTGAAAGAGAGCTGCATCATATCAGAGGGAGTTTTAATTGTCATTTTCACTCAAGTTCTCAGTATGCAGCATATCTGCTACTACATCTCTTTAGGGTACAGCCGGTCTTTCTTCACAAGCTGGATTGGTGAAGGCAAAACCATGAGCCCATACAATGGGAGCAGACCTTGTGCCCACCTTGGAAAAAAAGGATTTTTGTAAAAGGCACTGTTGCGCAAAATTAGTAAAGAGTACCTTTCAGATTAATGCAACAACCACTGACAAGACTGACCTATTGCAAAAGGAATCTAGCTTGTTTTTACTATAATCTACTCACATATAACATGAGTAATGTCAAAACGGTGCAATGAAGAAAAAGCTCAGGGACTATAGCCTGGGCTATCTCTTCTTTCCTGTAAAATACTAATTCTGCCCCCTTGGCACATGCTTTATTATACAGTCTTTAATTGTGTAATTATATACAAGATTTGTTTGTTTTTTACAGGACCTCTGGAAGGATGCACAAGGGAGCAATTCTTAACTTTCAAATGTTTTACTTTACTTTCCAACCTAAAAAACATCATTTAATAGATGTATTAAATGTAATATAAAATGCATGTAACACCATGTTTTATAATGAATTATTTTCAGCTCAGACTTCATTTGAAAATGTGGAAAATGCCAGAGGCTACATTTTCATCAATGGTCAGCAGTAGAAATGAATTTTTTACTACTTACTGAGTACAGCTTGGACACTTACCAAAAATCCTCCAGTTTTTGAGTTTCTTATCAGGGTCAAGCCAAGGTTCATCTCTTCCTTTATTTCAGTGACATTTGGGATGCTTGTTAAAGCTAAAAATAAAGGGATTAAATTATAGTAAAAACAGCCC
Organism: Pelusios castaneus; assembly: GCA_007922175.1. Taxonomy (NCBI): domain Eukaryota; kingdom Metazoa; phylum Chordata; order Testudines; family Pelomedusidae; genus Pelusios; species Pelusios castaneus. Next base: position 15,681,532 of record ML685768.1, read on the forward strand.
CTAAATTGCTATATGTTCCTCAGTTACAGAACTCAAACTTGAGCTAAGGAACCAGGTTTTGGAAAGGAATCTTTCAAATCCCCATAAAAGCTTCTGGGACAAAACAAAAAAGGCTAATTGGCATGAGAAATTTGTTAGGCAACATTAACTGGCCTTGTCATATGTCTAGCATTTATAAGTAGAGTACTCTCAAGAGCTGGAAATACACAAAGAAGCCAAATTCTTCCTGTGGCAGTTTAATTATATACTGTACACATGTTTTAGTAGGTTGAGTGGCTACTTTCATTGTTTATACTTGGGATATCAGATCTCTCTCAAATGGATCAAGCCCAAATCTTAGATACTTTAAACAGAAAATATTTGATGATGGGAAGACTTGGATGAGGAGAAAAATGCTTTCTTTATCCCATAGCCCTGTGAAATAGAAATTAAAACAGGGATCTGAACCTATTGTAATTTCGCTCCTACAACTGCTACTAATTATACAGTTAATATACAGCTGAGGAAAAAGCACTTAGGAAATCAGAGGGAAAAATAGATATAGGCAATAAAATAAAGAGTTATAGAGAAACTGCAGCAAGTAGCATAGAAGTCCTACAGTGAACTGGCTCTAGGAGCTAAAGCTGTGTAATAAATAAAGTAGAGACTAGAGCACTCCCCTCAAAAGTGCTCCTTTTCCCTAGATCTAGCAAGAAAACACCACAACATTATATGGGAAGCAGCAATAATAGCCATATACCTACGCATGCAGCTAATTTTAGTACTAAAAGAAAAATAAAAAGCTATGTTGAATGGACAAGAAAAAGTTACAGCCCTATCTTCTTATTAATTCTACTGTCCATATTTTTCAGATTCTTTTGAAAGTAAACTGGCCTGTAAACTGGATAGTAAACTGGCCTGCAGTGAAATGTAATCACAGGATTTGTTTTTCCCTCCCATACTGTAAGGTTGTTTTTTTTTCCAATATAGGTTTTCTCCACTCTGGCATCAGATGAAGTAGGACACTTTGCCACAAAAGCTTTGCAAAAAATAAATTTGTTAGTCTTTAAAAGTGCCACAGGACTCCTTGTTTGTTTTGATGGACAATATAGTGTCCTTTTTAATGTCATCAAAATCTGCTGTCTATGCTGATTGCTTAATTAGAGCTTATCCGATAATCTGGCCTGGTATGGAAGGGAGGCAAAATGGTCAACTGCAGAAAATCAGAGCTAAATTACAACTTACTTTGTAAATTCAGTTTTTCACATGTGGATTCAAGTGAGTCAACACGACATTTGTAGATATCACCCGTTCTTTTAGTTGGATACCCACTCCATGGAGAGCCAACAAGCAGCCTAAAAAAGTGAAGGGAAATTGATTAATTCTCTCCTTAAATTCTGATGAAAATGTAATATATTTATTTAAATGTGAACTGAAAATAAATGAGAAATCCTGAGCTCTCCTAGATAAATTAAATCATATGACGTAGCACATAAAAACTAGAAGAATTTCCTTTTCAAGTATTTCAAAATTAAGTTTTGCTCAGTTGTGACTTCCCAGGATGCAAGTATCATATCAGAGAATACTGGTGGAGAATAGAATGTGTGTAAGAAGATGTATATAGGAAATTTTCATCTATTATGTGGCTATTTGTATTACTTTTTAACACAAAGTCAAAGAAACATAGCAAAAGTACCAATAATCACAAATATATTAACAGTAATTAATTTTAACAACAAACATATAGAGACAAATAGTGAATTGGGAGATTATAATCTGCAGTTTCCTGACAGCAAAAAACCCCTGAAGAACTATCAGGTAATAAATTCACTGAGTTCTTTTAAATTATCCTTTTAACTGATAGGAGACATTATAGTCAACATCTAAATAGTGGCAGTATGTTGCCCATGTCTGAACTTGAACTCTGCTACTACACCTCGAAAACACTGAATCACAAAGGAAATACCATAGCTGATGATAACAGACTATTGCGTAGTGTCTGTTTTCTAATGCATTGTGTCTGTTTCACCATGGGCAAGAATTTTAAGATACATAACTTCTACTTGATTGGCTGAAAGTCCTCCAATGCTTCTCTCTCCTCTAATTCTAGGCCCCTAGCATCTGCCCACACACTCCCTTTCCAGCACTCACACCTATCTAGTATCTTCCATTTGGGGAATGAAAAATAGTTTTCAAACATTAACCACTTAATCCCAGATACCCTTGGGACACTGGCTATAAACACATACATTTCAACTTCACTTTTGGAAAGGCAGACGTGATGTAACAGTATGCAGGAACATTACACAATAGTTTAAGACAGGAAGTATAGAATTCCATATGCCATAGAAAATGCAGGGGAAATGTGGGTAAGCAGAACAATTTCCTTGGTTATGAACAGTGATGTTTCAAAGATTTGATTGTAAATCTGCTTAATTAATGATTAGAAAAGAAAGACCGCCTGTTTGTATACTCTCATATCCATCTATGACAGTCTGAATACAGAATATTAAGCATAATATGAATGGGGAATAAAAAGTCAAAGACACAACAATTACTCAGAATCCTAAGGAGAATTGCATCCCCCACCTCCCACTGTATTCTATAAGATAGTTAAAACAAAGAAAAACCAAAAATTATAGCAATGATATTTTCTATTGTGTGTCTTCAAAGCAATTTCTATATAATATTACTACATTTCCATTGGACCCACGTGACTTAATTACTATCCTATTGGAATTCAGTAAAATGGGATTGATAAAATTAAATTTCTTATATGTACAAGGGATGTTTCATGGTCAGTCAGTCGAAGTATTTCCATATACATCTTAGACAATGTAATTTCAACTCAGCAGAACAGTGTGAAGAACAAACACTATTTTATCTTACCAGCACTAGTGCATCAGGAAATGCATGAGAAAACTACAGAATTTAACTAACCTTTTTTCCTGCGTAGGAGTATTTTAAAAATAAATGCTTATTTCTCAATTATCTCTCTGAAAACAGTGATTATGCAACAAAAGAATTCACCGACCCCAAAACATCTGAAATGCTTTGTTTTGTAAGCAAACAGGATTATATGTCCTTCCATCAATTCCAAACCTATCATTAGGTGTTATAAATATCTCTTTATAAAAATGCAATGGGCCAGATTCTCTTTACAATCCTGAGATCAAATTTATTAGATTATTGACAAAAATCTATCGAAACCTAAAGAAAACCAGTTTTATAACTGCAGTAGAAAACCAGTAATCAGGCTGTTCAATAAAACCTGTAACTGGGATGGTTGCTGGCTTCCTCTGAGCAGGTTCATGGTGTGTTGTCATCCTCTACTCTGACTAAATACAGAAGTGGAAGGGTTTTGCGTGTATATGAGCAAGTGTGCACATAAAAAACCAGTGTAATCATTCAATATTCTGTTCAAGGCAAACAAAGATAATAAAATAAAATGGTATTTGTTTTAGATTCAATTCTGCTCCCATTCTAATCATGACAAAAATTTTGCTAGCAGGAAGACAACCCAAAAATCTTCACAGAAAGGGGACTGAAGTTACAATACAATTATTGTTTTGTACTTATAGAAAATCTATGATAAAAGGAAGTTTTAATATCAATTAAATTAATCAATTAAGTTTCTCTCTCTCCCTCTCATGTGTTTGACAGTCCATTTTCACTCTTTGTGTGGGCCTCTCATTCAGCAAAATAAATGAAAAACTTTTAAAACAAAAACATCATTATAAAACCAAAACGAAAACTGATCAAGAAACTTAGGGACATGAGTAGTATCTGAAACTAAATAGATATCTTTTGGAATTTGGTTTCGATTCGATGTTCTCTTTAAATATTTTAAAATACCCCTTGCATCTAATTTGTAAATATTTACATTGCTATAAATATATATTTTATGCATAGCTATTTGTGTGCTTTTTCTGTTTCTCAAAACACATTTAAATATCCTCAAGACAAGCTATTTATTAAACAAGACGATCATAATCAGCAGATCTTGGAAATACCCCACATACTACTCTATATGTGTCACACAGTTACTGTAATTAAATGTCTGGGCTGTGTTGGAGTCCTCGTAAAGATGGGTTATGTTTAAGTCACATATTTACAGTATGTTATTCAAATAGAAACTGACAGTCAAAATAAACAACATGCAAAAGAAACAATATTATAAAGATTCCACCACTCAGACCACAATCATTTTAATGCCTACTATGACCTGGCCATCCTGGGATAACCACCTGAGAACGCCAAGATCAGGGCAGGCTGCAAAAGGGAGAGCAGATTCCCTCAATATTGGTGGGTGATACTGAAATCAGGCTTCCCAGCCAGCCACAAATAATGCTTCTGACTCCCCACATTTGTTATCAAGAAGCCATAACAAAGTATAAACATCCCCCTTTACTGCATTTCAGCCACTGGTTCCCAAACAGCCAGTGGGTCTAATAAAGAGATTACTTAAAGAGAGTTACTTAAAATTCCTTGCTCTTTACCTAAAGGGTTCTCTTGACCCAAAAAAGATCAGCCATTTTACCAGAACAATACAAGTTTGGATCTAATCAAAAATAGTACACTGACAGCCAATTCTTTAGTAACTGAAACTAAAGGTTTATTAGAAAAAGGAAAGAAACAAACTATGACAAATATTAAAGGAGTAAAGCAAATCACATATATGCAATGATTTAAATGTTCATGTAAATCAAGTCCGGCATGTGGACAAGGGTGATCCATTGGCTATATTGTACTTGGATTTTCAAGAAGCCCCTGACAAGGTCCTTTTACCAAAGACTCTAAAGCAAAGTAAACAATCATGGGATAAGAGGGAAGGTCCTCTCATGGATCAGTAACTGGTTAAAAGACAGGAAACAAAGAGAAGGAATAAACAGTCAATTTTCACAATGGAGAGAGGTAAGCAGCAGGGCTCCACCAAGGACCTGTACTGTGATATGTGCTGTTCAACACACTCATAAATGATCTGGAAAAAGGGGTAAACGGTGAGGTGGTAAAGTTTGGAGATGATAAAAAATGACTCAAGACAGTTAAGTCCAAAGCAGACTTCAAGCATTACCAAGGGATCTCACAAAACTGGGTGACTGGGCAACAAGACAGCAAATGAAATTCAACACTGACAAAAAGCAAAGTAATGTACATTGAAGATCATAGTCCCAACTATACGTATAAAATGATGAGATCTAAATTAAATCAAAAAAAGAGATCTTGGAGCCACTGTGGATGAAAACATCTGCTTGGATGAAACACTGTGGATGAAACCATCTGACTGATGTGCAGCGGCAATCAAAAAAGTTAACCAAATGTTAAGAGCCATTAGGAAAGAGATAGTAAACATCCTAACGTCACTACTTAAATCCATGGCACACCCATACCTGGAATATTGTGAGCAGATTCAGCTACTCCATCTCCAAAAGATATATTAGAATTGGAAAAAAATGCAGAGAAGGACAAAATTGTTATTAGGGTTATGGAACAGCTTCTGTATGAGAAGAGGTTAAAAAGACTGGGACCATTCATCTTGGAAAGAGAATTAAGAGAGGATATGATAGAGATATTGTGGACAGTATGGAGAAAATGAATAAAGAGTGTTATACATGCCATCACATAACACAAGAACCAGGGGCACCTGATGAAATTAATAGGCAGCAGGTTTAAAAAAAAAAAAAAACAAAAAAAAAAACCCCAAACAAACAAAAAAAAGGAAGTACTTCACACAATGTACAATCAGCCTGTGCAACCCATTATCAGGAGAGGAAGAGAAAGCCAAAAAAGTTCAAAAACATTTTAGATAAGATCATGGAGGCTATTAACCAAGATGGCTAAGCCTCTTATAACAGATGCTGCGACTGATGACAGAGGATGGATCTCTCAGTAATTGCCCTGTTCTTTTCATTTCCTCTGAAGCATGTGGTCCCAGGGAGTATCCTGATGAGCCATTGAGGACATAAAGAATACAACTATTGTATCCTTAATGGCTCATCAGTTTACTCCCTGAGACCAGATCACCTGGCAGATTCCTTAACATTAAGGAGACAATGGTTGTTCACACCCTCCCGTCTAAGACATTTGTCCAGAATGACACAAGTTAAAGTATGGATATAACATCAAATTCTTAACTTCTAATCGAAATAGAATTCCTAGACATAAACTATATAATCATTCCCCGCAAATTACTACCTTTCTATTGATACCAAACATGACATAGTTCCTATGGATTATAGCATTTATGAGATATCCATAGAAAATAATATCATAAATGCTTCCCTAAATCCAGACAGTGTCACACCGTGCCCACATGCCCTGCCCTTTGGGGGGCATGCCTACAAGTCGACTTAGGGCTACCCCAGGGCTACACTGGCTTAATTCGACTTTAGAAAGTCAAATTAAGCCTTAGGTCGAGTAGAAAGGTGGTTTAATAAAGTCAACTTAATTTTCATTAAGTCGACTTTATTTTGCTTAAGTCGACTTAAGCAATGTGTAGTGTAGACGCAGGGCAAATTAAGTCGACTTAAGCCAAGCTTAAGTCGACTTAATTTACCAGCGTAGACGCAGCCACAGAGCCCAGTGTCCTGGATGGCGAGAGATTCCTATTCATGAATGGTTTGTTCCTTCCCGCTGTGGTTCAATTACTGGTGTCTCGTTGGGAGAGGGAACGAGTATGCCTCAGAGCCAGCAGTTTATAACAGGATGCTTAGAAACTGGCCTCTACCAGTCTCTAAGCTCTCTGTGTACGTATTTATCTGCAGACTGGTCTGGCCTTCACAATCTCCTAAAAAGATTTTTTATTTTATAACAGAAGAAAAACATATCATCTTTCCTACATATGAGAAAGAAAATATTCTGGAAATGAAAAGATGAAAATAAAAAAGCAAACAATGAGAGCCTAAAGTTAGAATTTCTAATGACTTCTTGAGAGAAAGACTGAAAGAAGGAACTTTTCACTTTCTTCATTGAATAGACAGTGATGGATCATGATAAATAGAAAGGGATGTTAAAATTTCCCTTGGCGCATACAGGACAATGGTTGACCATGTTGCAATAAGATAACAAGTGATGAAAAACCGCACATCTGGAGTGGGAAAAGCATTTGCAGATTTGTAACATTAATTTTCTATGAACTTGTGGAATAGATGGCAAAAGTTATATGCCAATAACCCTGTACTCTTTATGAAACTCTGCTTAGTTCCCACCAACTACAAATGAAAAACAGTTACCGTTGCATCAACAATGGTGTACAAGGAAGCATAAAATAAAAATAGGTTGCACAAGCCTTGAGTCTAGTTCTTCAGTAATAAATTGAAATAAAAAACTTACAAAAGGACTGAACTCGTACTATACTTGGAAAATACTGGATCGTTTGGCATACAGAGGAATCAATTCATTTCTGGTGAATGTGCTTAGCTTCCTTCAGTACTTCTGTAGAAGGCTTAAATAGAGAACCACAGGAGCTACGTTGCCTAGCTACAGCAAGTGGTAAACTAAATAGAAACAGGATGGGGAACACTTTCTACAGTGCTACCAGAGCAAGGGAAAGCAGCTCTCTCCTCTGCTTTTAGTAAAGAAGGGGGAGTTGCAATCTCCCTTTAACCCCTCTTGGCTACCAGCAATACGTGATAAAAATGGAGAAATGGCATGATCTGGATCCTCTTCAATTTAAGATCATGTAAAATTGTAGTCAGAGGAAACAAACAGACATTTATTGATGAGATAGATTATTACATATTTTACAACTGCTTATTTTATCAGCTACAAATATGTATCTCTAAGCCAGTGTTTTATTACATTTATTATCCTCCAATACATTCCCTAAGAACCATAGGTGATGAAGCAGGATTTGTAAAGAACTTTTACCAGAGATAAATGATAAAAAACCAAAAATACTTTTGAACACTTTTCATATAATAATTTAGCATGTAATTATGAAAATATTTGGTAACTCAAAATATTGCACATTTCAGTCTTTTGTATTTAATAGAAATATATATGTTTTACATACACTTACAAGAATTTCAGATTTTATACATTATTTTCTTTTTACCAAAGAAGTACAGACCCTTAGTAACCTTCAGGCAATGTTAAACATAAACATATTTATTATTGTTTTAGTGTTCACTTTATTGTAATTTATTCAGAAGTATTTACTCAAACCATTATTTTAGTTTACAATAAATTAAGGGTTTCTTATTTACTACACAAAATGCCCTGGTGCATTATTAACAGCAGCTTGATACAGTCAAGTATAACTTAAATACTATACAGAGGGGTAGCTGTGTTAGTCTATTGCGGCAAAACAAACAAGGAGTCCTGCGGCACTTTTAAAGACTAACAAATTTATTTATCGCACAAGCTTTTGTGGGTATAATCCCACTTCATCAGATGTATGAAATGCAACCTACAGTATGTAGGTGAACATATACATACGGAGACAGATAAGTCACTAGGTAAGTTCAGACTTTTTCAACAAACAAAGCAAGTTGTTTTGATTCAAACAGCACAGAACAATAGATGAGAAGATGAGAATATGAATTACCTTTAATAATGAGTTTGTCATTCCAGGTTCCTATTCAAACCTCATCTGATTGTGTGAAATTTGCATAAGAATTCCAGCTCTGCAGTTTCACATTGATGTGTCTGATTTTAAAATTTTTTATGTTGGCACACTATAAGTGTCATGTCTTTTATACTTGCATCTGACAAAGTGGGTTATAGCCCACGAAAGCTTATGCCGAAGAAAATCTGTTAGTCTATAAGGTGCCACAGGACTCTCGTTGTATTTGATGTCTTTTACAGAATGTCTAGTGCTCCCCTATTGTTTTTTGAATATTACCATTCCTGCTGTCTGATTTGTGTCACTTGTTCTTTTGCTCAAAGACAGTCCAGTTTGGCCAATGTATAAGGCAGAGGGTCATTGTTAGCACATATCACACTGGAAGATGTGCAGGTGAATGACCCCTGATGGAGTGGCTGACTTCGTTAGGTCCTATGATGGTGTGTCCACTTGAGTATATGTGCGGACACAGTTGGCAACAGGGTTTGTTGCAGGGATAGATTGCCTTAGTGTTTCTATTGTATAGTGTGTAGTCCCAGCAACAAACCCTGTTGTGACTTACCCTTCTCTGCAGGTATATATCGCACCTACATACTGCAGTTTCCATTTCATGCGTCAGATGAAGTCGGCTTATACCCACAAAAATCATGTGAAATAAAGTTGTTAGTCTTTAAAAGTGCCATAGAACTCCTTGTTTGTTTAAATACTATATTCGTGTGTATATGATAGATTAGATAGATCTCTCAGCTATTGCAACTTCTTTAATTTAATTTGCAGTTAATCCGTTTGTTTTTTTTTAATATATTATTCAATACATTAGTTTACACTCAGTTCATGTTTTTAAAGCTTTTTCCACAACAATGAAGTTTAGAAACAGTTTTTTAAAATGAAAGTTCTGGAGTACAATTCTGTGGCCAGGGTGGATTCCACAAAAATTCTAAGGCTGTAAATGATAGATTGTACAGGGCTCTGGCAAAGGCTCACTCAATATAAGGTAGATATCTTACATGCTTCAAATGAACAGCTGGAAATATCTCAGGAACAAAATGGTTTAAATAAAAAATTGCATCATTTTGACATACATCTCTTGACAATGTTTGAATACCTCCAAACATAGAAATGTTCACTGTACTGCAAGTTAAAAGGGCATTCAATTAAGGTAGTGGGACTTGTATGTAGTGCTAGCCAGGAATTTTCTGTCAAAATGTCTTTTTTGCTTGCAAAATTCAGTGTCTGCAAAATCAAAACCTTCCAAAGGAAAATTTCAATTGTGATTAATTCTTTTGTTTTCCACCTGGAAAATCAAAACATCCCCCCAAAACTGTAATGTTAATATCAGCAACACTAAGATAAATAATTTCTAGAATGTGTGCCAGGTTGATCTACTGATACAAAACTGTCTGAGGTCACTCTTAAGATTTTGCACTAGAATTGCAAATATGAGGAAGTCATGGTATATATTGCTTTTGGTATCTCCTGGAAGTGTGAAAGTATATGGTATGTTGAAGTGTGTTGTTACTGTGATGCAGGCAATATTAAAGTGGCAAGGAGGCTTTTCTTTAATCTGTTATTTCTATCCTTTTCAGAGTTTGAGTTGGTGGGTGTGTCCTGATGCAACCTTAACTGTGATTCATATAGTATTCACTTTCTGAAAACAGGATCTTATGTTCCTTTCTACACACCTATGCCCACACAATATATAATACTATGCATCTGTAAAATTTTCCATATAAGGAGATCACTTACCTGTAACTGGATGTTCTTTAAAATGTGTGGACCACTATCTGTTTTCCATACATGGCTATGTATGCACACCATGCGCCTGAAACTGGAAAATCAAGTTGCAAGTAGTGTAAGTTGCTCAGCACAAGAGTATAAGGGAAGATTTCACCTCATCTGTTCCTTCTTTACCATGAAATCAAATCGTGAAGCAGAGGGGAAGGAGTGTGGGTAGTGAGATAGTTTAAATGGTCTCCAAACATGAACACACTAGATCTGATGCCAATCCAAATTTCAATTTGTGAGGTGAAGAGAGTCTGGATTGGGGTGTCTGATCCTGCTGTTCTTTCCAGACCTTCTGGCTCAAGAGAACTGAATGCTGATGGATTGACATTCATAGGAGGATGGGAAACCAGAATCATCTGGGCTAACTCTTTACAATGACAACAGAGTCTTGTGGCACTTTTAAAGACTAACAGATTTATTAATCGCATGAGCTTTCGTGGGAGAAAATCCCACTTCATCAGACGCTTTGAAGATAGGAAAGTTACAGAGTGGGAGGAAATTAAATGCAGGGGAGTGTATGACATAGCATCAAGCCAGGCTGTAACAGCAAATCAAAGTAGGTGTTAGGATTCAAAACACTGGGGAACAGCACATAGAGGAGGGGGGAGGTCAATTCACTTGATGTAATGCGAGAAAAATCCATAGTCCCTGTTCAACCCCAAGGCAACTGAGTCAAATTTGCATATAAGTTCGAGCTCTGCAGACTCTCTCTGAAGCTGTGATTTGTTATTCATCTGTGTCAACACAGCTATTAACAAGTCGTTAAGGGACTCGTGTTTTGTCATGAAGCATTTTCTTAGAACCTGGGTTACTAGTTGGATGGAGGGAAGGTGTATCACACATAGCTTGTCCCAGATAGCAGGAGGGCATTGTCATTGGAGTTCTGACCCTGTGTTGCTCTGGAACAATATATATTGAATTTCTGATTCATTTGGGAGGTGAACAGATCCAGGATGTTCAGCATTGAATTGTGTAACTGCCACTCATGACTGGTGTGATTTATGTCTGTGATTAAAATGTCTGTTGAAACCAACCACCAGTGAATTCTGAGTGACTGAGAGGTACATTGCAGAAATTGTGATATGATTCTAGATATACCAGTTCCACAAGTTGAATGCATCTACATTCAGTGGGAGGAACTTTTTGTTTATATAGAAGATGGTCATCATATTGTCTGACATTATCCAGACATGATGGGATCATATAAATGGGAGGAATGCATTGCATCTAGTCTTACTGCTCTTAGTTCCAGAAGACTCATATACAACCTACTTTTCCAGGAGTTCACATATCTTGCACTGGGTGTGGGCTCCCCAGCCTATGAGGGATGCATCAATGATTAGTGTCATGTTGGCTGTGGGAGGTAAGAAGGGGACTCCAACGCAAATATGGTCTAGATTCATTTAACAGGGTGACTGTCACTATAATGTTTATGCTGTGTCTGTCTGGTGTCCATATTGACCAGAGCCAGGCATGCAGATAACGGAGGTGCAGCCTGGAGAACTGAATTATGTAAATACAGGAGGCCATGTGACCTAGAAAAGAAAGACAGATTTGGAATGTTGTTCAAAGTTTGTGAATGATTCAGTTTACCAAAAACTGCTCATAGCGGGAGATCTCTCTACAAGGAGGTAACACCTTTCTGAAGTCAAGTCTAGAGATGTCCCTATCAAGTTTATGAACTACTCGGGAGTCAGGGTAGGCTTTTCTGTGATTGCACAAATTCCCAAAAAGATTCAAGGAGGAAAAGCCAGGACAAGTTGTCAACTCAACTTCCAGATGAGTTCTGCCTGTTAGAGGCCAGTCATCCAAATAGAAAAGGTTACTTACTTATAACTGGTGTTCTTCGAGATGTGTTGCTCCTGGCCATTCCATGATAGGTGTGTACGCGCCGGGTGCACGGAACGCCGGAATTTTTTCCCCTAGAGACTCCGTAGGGCCGGCTGTGGCGCCCCCTGGAGTGGCGCCGCTGCGGAACTCTATATAACCCACAGCCAGCCCTACCCTCCCCAGTTCCTTCTTGCTCCCATTCCGAGCGGGGATGGAGGGAGGGAAGTGGAATGGCCAGGAGCAACACATCTCGAAGAACACCAGTTACAAGTAAGTAACCTTTTCTTCTTCTTCGAGTGATTGCTCCTGTCCATTCCATGATAGGTGAATCACTAGCCTTACCTCAGGTGGAGGGTCGGAATCACAGCTTAGCTGAGAGCAGGACAGCTCTACCTACTGCTGCATCCTCTCTCGAGTGCTGAGTAATCGCGTAGTGCATCGCGAAGGTATGGACTGAAGACCAGGTGGCTGCCTTGCAGATGTCCACCAACGGTACTCCCCCCAGAAAGGCCGCTGAGGAAGCCTGCGCCCTTGTCGAGTGGGCCTTGATAGGGGGTGGGGGAACCTTCGCCAGGCTGTAGCATTCGCGGATGCACGCCACTATCCATGCCGAGAGCCGCTGCGACGAGATGGGTTCCCCTTTCATTCTGTCCGCCACCGCCACAAACAGCTGTGTAGATTTGCGGAACGGTCTTGTTCTTTCAATGTAGAATGCAAGGGCTCTACGCACATCTAAGGTATGTAACCTCCGCTCCCTGTCAGAGGAATGCGGCTTGGGGTAAAACACCGGCAGAGAAATGTCCTGGTTGGTGTGGAATTGAGACACCACCTTCGGCCGGAAGGCTAGATGTGGGCGCAACTGCACCTTGTCTTTATGGAATACAGTGTACGGGGGGTCCGCTGTCAGTGCCCGCAACTCTGATACCCTCCTGGCCGATGTGATGGCCACTAGGAAGGCCACTTTCCAAGACATATACAGTAACGAGCATGATGTAGGAGTAAATGGTAAATTCTCAGATTGGAAAAGGGTAGCTAGTGGTGTTCCCCAAGGGTCGGTCCTAGGACCAGTCCTATTCAATTTATTCATAAATGATCTGGAGAAAGGGGTAAATAGTGAGGTAGCTAAGTTTGCAGACGATACTAAACTACTCAAGATAGTCAAGACCAAAGCAGATTGTGAAGAACTTCAAAAAGATCTCACAAAACTAAGTGATTGGGCATCCAAATGGCAAATGAAATTTAATGTGGATAAGTGTAAAGTAATGCACATTGGAAAAAATAACCCCAACTATACCTATAATATGATGGGGGCTAATTTGGCTACAACGAGTCAAGAAAAAGATCTTGGAGTCATTGTGGATAGTTCTCTGAAGATGTCCGTACAGTGTGCGGAGGCGGTCAAAAAAGCAAACAGGATGTTAGGGATCATTAAAAAGGGGATAGAAAATAAGACTGCAAATGTATTATTGCCCTTATATAAATCCATGGTACGCCCACATCTCGAATACTGTGTACAGATGTGGTCTCCTCATCTCAAAAAAGATATTCTAGCACTAGAAAAGGTTCAGAAAAGGGCAACTAAAATGATTAGGGGTTTGGAGAGTGCCTCGTATGAGGAACAATTGAAAAGGCTGGGCCTCTTCAGCTTGGAAAAGAGGAGACTGAGGGGGGACATGATAGAAGTATATAAAATTATGACTGATGTGGAAAAAGTGGACAAGGAAAAGTTGTTTAAATACTCCCATAATACAAGAACCAGGGGTCACCAAATGAAACTGATAGGTAGCAAGTTCAAAACAAATAAAAGGAAGTTCTTCTTCACACAACGCACAGTCAACTTGTGGAACTCCTTACCTGAGGAGGTTGTGAAGGCTGGGACTATAACAATATTTAAAAGGGAACTGGATAAGTTCATGGTGGCTAAGTCCATAAATGGCTATTAGCCAGAAAGGGGTTAAGAATGGTGTCCCTAGCCTCTGTTTATCAGAGGATGGAGACGGATGGCAGGAGAGTGATCACTTGATCATTGCCTGTTAGGTTCACTCCCTCTGGGGCACCTGGCACTGGCCACTGTCGGTAGACAGATACTGGGCTAGATGGACCTCTGGTCTGACCCAGTACGGCCTTTCTTATGTTCTTATGTTCTTATGCTAGAGGCTCGAAGGGCGGGCTAGTCAGTCGAGCAAGGACCAGATTTAAGTCCCATTGTGCCACAGGCGGACGGGTTGGGGGAAAAAGCTTGTCTAGGCCCTTAACAAACCGTTTCACCATAGGGGCCGAGAAGACTGTGCCCCGCCCTGCCCCTTCGTGGAAGGCCGAGATGGCAGCCAGGTGGACCTTCACCGAAGACGCCGTTAATCCCGATGACTTGAGATGCCACAAATAGTCCAGGATGCAGGGAATTGGGGCAGATCCCGGAGCGACTCCCTTGTCTGCCGCCCAGGCAGAGAACCTTTTCCATTTCGCCCTATAGGTAGTCCTTGTGGAGGGTCTTCTGCTATTAAGCAGGACCTCCTGAACCTCCTCCGAGCATAGCTGCTTGCTCGGTGCTAGCCACTCAGATACCACACCTTGAGGTGGAGTGACTGGAGGTTCGGGTGCAGGAGTCTGCCATTGTCCTGTGACAAGAGGTCTGGAATTAATGGCAGGTCTATCGGGGCCTTGGTTGAGAGGTTCCACAAGGTCGTGTACCAATGCTGCCGGGGCCACGCCGGGGCCACCAGAATTACCGTGGCCTTGTCTTGCTTGATCTTTAGGAGCACTTTGTGCACCAAAGGTGTAGGGGGAAAGGCGTAGCTCAACCGCTCTGTCCACCTAATTGCAAATGCATCCGCTATGGAGCCTGGACTGCGACCTCTGAAGGAGCAAAAACGGGTACACTTCGCGTTGGAGTCCGACGCGAAGAGGTCCAGACGGGGAGAGCCCCACCTCCGGAAAACCTCCTCCAGGACCTCCCATTCTAGCGACCACTCGTGAGTCAGAAATTTCCTGCTCAGGTCGTCGGCCAGCGTGTTCTGTGACCCTGGCAAGTATGACGCCATCGGCAGGATTGAGTGGAGAATGCAGAACTCCCAAAGACTGAGGGCTTCTTGGCAAAGGCAAGAGGAACGGGCTCCGCCTTGTTTGTTGATATAAAACATAGCTGCTGTGTTGTCTGTCTGGATAGAGACTACTTTGCCCTTCAGGTGGTCCTTGAATGCCTGACAGGCCAAGCGGACTGCCCTGAGCTCCTTCACATTTATGTGGAACTGGAGCTCCTCGTCCCTCCAGCGGCCCTGGGTCCTGAAACGCCCCATATGGGCTCCCCAGCCCAGGTCCGACGCATCTGTTACTAGATGAGCTGAGGGACTCGGGGTCTGAAAGGGTAACCCGGCACAGACATGGTCCTCGCGGCACCACCAGTCGAGGCCCTTCAGGATCCGTGGAGGAGGGGCCACAATTGTGTCCAGGGCGTCCCGGATCGGACGGTACACAGAAGCCAGCCACAGTTGTAGGGGGCGGAGACGGAGCCGAGCATGCCTGATCACGTAAGTGCATGCTGCCATGAGCCCTAATAATTTCAGGCACGCTCTTGCTGACGTCAGAGGGTGCCTTTGCAACTCTCTTATGGTGTCTCTGATCACCCAGAATCGTGACTGGGGAAGGGTCGCCCTTGCAGCTAACGAGTCCAGGACCGCGCCTATGAACTCTATTCTTTGAACTGGTATGAGGGTGGACTTTTGCCGATTGATCAATAAACCAAGGCGGTTGAACACGCCTTCGATGATCTGCAGATGGTGGGTCACCTCCTCGTGGGAGCGCCCCCGCACGAGCCAATCGTCCAGGTATGGGAAGACCTGAACTCACTTTTTCCTGAGAAAAGCCGCCACCACTGCCAGGCACTTGGTAAAAACGCGGGGAGCCGCTGCCAGTCCAAATGGAAGGACTGCGAACTGAAAATGTCTTTCGCCCACCAGGAAACGTAAAAACCGTCTGTGGCGTGGGGCTATCGCGATGTGAAAATAGGCGTCCTGTAGATCGAGGGCGGCGTACCAATCTCCCGGATCCAGGGAGGGAATAATCGTGGCCAGCGAGACCATGCGAAAACGGGTCCTGCGCAGAAAACGGTTTAGGCCTCGCAGGTCCAAGATGGGGCGGAGGCCTCCCTTCGCCTTGGGAATAAGGAAGTACCGGGAGTAAAACCCCTTCCCCCTCAGGTCCTGAGGCACCTCTTCTATCGCCCCCTTTTCCAGAAGGGTCTGGACCTCTTGGGCCAGCAGTTGTTCGTGAGAGGGGTCCCTGAAGAGGGACGGGGCGGGGGGGGGGCGGGATGGGGGGGG
>ML685768.1:15708010-15729953 GCA_007922175.1 Pelusios castaneus
GGTACTGCAAAGCATAACCAAGACCAATTCCTGGGGGTCACGAACAATGTTCTAGGAGAGAGTAGCCCACCTGGCAGCCCAGTGGCCAGTTCTGGCATTGTCCAGCACCCAAAAGATTTTCAGCTGTCACCAGCCTTCATCAACAGGACTCTGGCAAGGGCTTCTCCATTAGGCAGATATGTGGGTGCCTGAGCCTGTTATCTTCTCTGCAGGCAGTAAGTTCCTACCTGCAGGTTTGCCCCCTCTGCTGCCTTGAACATAGCTGTGGGAGGGATTCAGGGATTGATGGGTCTCTGCAGCCTCAAAGTTCATCAAGTGGGGAGAGAGCTAGGCTTACTGTACCCCAACTCATGGCCCCCATCCCTGCCTCCCCTATGGTCAGGGCAACTGATAAAGTGCTCCGCTCTTGCCTTAGAGAAGTGGGTGCCAGTTGCCCTGACCATAGGGGAGGCAGGGATTATGAGGGGTATACACAGATTTTTTTCATGATTTTTATGTCTAAGTACATTTTAGAACAAGAGATTCTTTCTTTCTTAATACAAATGTCTGAAAGAAAGAAAGAAAGAAAGAAAGAAAGAAAGAAAGAAAGAAAGTATTACCTTTTTTTATTGAATCAACTTGTGTTTGTGAGACCCTTGTCTCTCGAATATACTGGGAGCAACACAACTACAGCTCTGCATACAAAAAAATGCCATGTCTATTTCAGACCTATTTTCAAGCTATGACCAAATAAGAGCTCTCTTAGGCATTTATAGGTGCCTATCATTCAAGTGGTATATATTCTAGACTGGAACTATGCAGTAGCTGTTCCCTTCATGCAACTACTTTAAAAATCAAAGACTCTCCTGATACAAAGTCTACCCTATTAGCTGGATTTTACGGGCTTCTAATGAGAAAGAGCTACCTATTTATTTAGTGATCATGATGAAAGATTAGTCAGGCACCCAAAACTTCCCATTCTGGAACTTCTGTTTGTAAATACTACCATATATACAGCCACATATATTAAACTTGTACTCTAGTTTTAGTTCCATGAAGGTGAATCCTTGCTGAATATTCTCTCTAAGTATCCCAAAGAAACACAACCCTTTTCCTGCATTTATAGGTGAAAATTGGGAGAAGTTAATTTCCAGAATTCTTTGCATTGCCTACAACTCAGCTGTACTTCAAAGAAAGTTCAGAAACAGCCAGCACACAGGATCTGCGGTTACATTTGAAACTTCCTGCATATGTCTCAGCAGAAAAAGAGATAAATAAATCTGTTAATCTTTAAAAGTGCCACAGGACTCTGTTGTCAGAAAAAGAGACACACACTTGTGAAAAAAGCTGGGTACACAAAAAGTGCATCTAAGGAAGAGGGGTTTACAACTTGTCTGTTGGCAACAGTCAAATAAAATCCCAGAATCCTTTTAGCAGCATCCTTGTGCACACACCTACCAGTCAATGCTAATACTGTTCTGGTGTACATAACAGGAGTCAGGGATGGTGTGTGCATAGCTGCTTTATATGACCACTATTTCCTTGCTGCTCTTATAAAGCAGAGTCACATATGTTCAACCTGTGCACTTTCTATAACCATAAATGATATTTATACCAATGACAGAATATTTATACCAATGACACCTTTAATCAAGAGGAATTTGCCTAGCAGGCCAAATCAAGGAAGAGTGCTTTATGGCTGGGGGTGGGGTGGAGAGGTCAAACTGCTACAAAAGGTGATAAGGGGTCAGCATGGCATCACTGACTGACCTCTGGGAACTGGATGGGCAGAAGGGCTTAAAAGGGGCAGCCCCATGCATGAAGTCCCCTATTACTTAGCACAGTAAGTTGGGTAATGGCTAACAGAACTGAGAGATGTCCAAGCAGCTAAGTGTGAACAGTATGTGGGTAAACTGGGAGGTTGCAAGAGGAAACAAAAAGCGAAATTACCTTTTGCGATGGGGGAGAAAAAGTAGTCTCCATTTAACCCTAAGTGGATGGTGTCTAATCTGCATATGAATTCCAATTCTGCTCTCTCTCTTTGAAGCTTTAATTTGTTATCTATTTGCATAAATGCTATTAACAGATGTTTGATCACCCCCCCCTCCTATATTCAGTTGTCCACTGTTCGAATCTAAACAACTGCATAGATTTGCTGTAACAGTCTGACCTGATCCTATGACTTATACTTCCCTGCATTTATTTTCCTCCCATTCATCGTATTTCTCCATCTTCAAGCAACTGATGAAGTGGGATTTTCTCCCACAAAAGCTTGTGTGATTAATAAATTCGTTAGTCTTTAAAAGTGCCACTAGATTCCTTGTTTGTTTTACTCAACTAGACTAACACGGCTACCCCCTTAGATTTTTTTCAGGATGTTTACTTTGCATATTTAACAGCACTAGATAGGGAAGAATTTAAATAAGTTAAAATAGGAAAAATGTGATTGAATATCTATAAATATTGTCAGGGAACTCCAAGGCAGGTATAGAATCACTCCTTTTAACTCATGTTTTGAGATAATTAGATTTCAAATTGAGAATGTCCCTTTAAATTAAATCAACAGAGTCTGAAAGAGAGGCATGAGACATTTTTGAGAGAGATTTAGAAACAGTGCACTAAATAAGGATTTTCTGTAATCTTTAACTTCAGTTTTATTCATTTTTAATATACGGTAGTCTGAAAATATGTGACAACTTGGGCTAACATCATTTATTAAAACTATTTGTCATAGTTCCTTCTATATGGGACTCTGGCTTCCTGCACATATGGTAAAATATCTGTAGCCATTTAATTAACACAGGTTATGAAATTCAGCGCTGATACTTACATGTCAAAACAAAATAAAAAAAATTGCCACTCAGCTAGTAGAGGTTCTACAAAGTGAGGCTATGTACACACTACCATTTTTAACGCGCAATAATCCTCTTCCGCATTAATTCTCCTGTGGCTGTTGTTGCGCGAGATCGCGTACACACCATGCTTGCTCGAACGGAACAAAGCCCCCCCCTTCTGATCGCAGTCCTCCAGTAAAGCAAAGGGGATTGTGGGTACCTATCCCAGAGTCCCCAGTATCATCTCCCGTGGTGCATTCCGCTACCGACGCTACCCAGCAGTTGCCAATAGCAACGAGCACGAATTTCAAATTGAAGCAACCTTCTTTTCGGCACTGCCTTTTCTGAATCGCCATGGATTCAGCCGTGATCTTGAATGCTGCCTTCAGCATTGTGAACACAGCCCAGATTCTGTTGCGGTTTGCCTTTGGCTATGATTCAGAGCATGACACGGATGACTCGGTCTCGGATAATGACAGCATTGAAAACAAAACGGACATTCTGATCAGTTTCGCGGACCAGCAACACAGCCTGAACCGCCGTGTTTGGTCCCGGCAGACGAGCACAGACTGGTGGGAACGAATCGTCCTTCAGCTGTGGGATGATGATCAGTGGCAACAGAACTTTAGAATGCGGAAAGCCACATTTATGGAGCTATGCCAGGAGCTTGCCCCTGCCCTTCGCTGCAAGGACACGAGGATGAGACCCGCCATGACCGTGGAGAAGCGTGTGGCTATCGCACTTTGGAAACTGGCGACTCCAGACTGCTACCGCTCGGTCGCAAACCAGTTTGGGGTTGGACGCTCGACCGTTGGAGTGGCACTGTCACAAGTATGCAGAGCCATCAACCGTATTCTGCTCAGGAGGATGGTGACCCCGGGAAACGTGAGGGAGATCATCGCAGGATTTAATGAGTTGGGCTTCCCGAACTGTGGGGGTGCAATAGATGGGACTCACATCCCTATTCTCGCTCCCGACCACCTTGCCTCTGAATACATAAATAGGAAAGGTTACTTTTCGATGGTTCTACAGGCACTGGTGGACCACCGTGGTCGCTTTATGGACATTTATGCTGGCTGGTCTGGAAAGGTGCACGATGCACGCATCTTTAGAAACTCTGGACTATTCAGAAGGCTACATGCGGGCACCTTTTTTCCAGATGAGAAAATAATTGTGGACGGTGTAGAGATGCCAGTGGTGATACTTGGGGACCCCGCCTACCCACTGATGCCATGGCTCATGAAGCCGTACACCGGGAAGTTGGATCCTGACAAGGAGCGTTTCAATTACCGGTTAAGTAGATGTAGAATGGTTGTGGAGTGTGCCTTTGGCCGTTTAAAAGCACGCTGGAGAGCGCTGTATGGCAGGCTAGATCTTCATGAGGACAAGATCCCAATAGTTATTTCTGCTTGCTGTGTTCTTCACAATATATGTGAAAGCCGGGGGGAGAGATTCAGGAACTCGTGGACCATTGAGGCACAACGTCTGGAAAATGCCTACCAGCAACCAGACACGAGGGGTATCCGGGGGGCGCAGCTAAGGGTAGTTCGCATAAGGGATGCATTAAAAACCCATTTTAGTACTGTGGGTTAAAATTGTGCCTTTGAATTTAATTAGTAACCGTTTTCTATATTTTTCAACTATTAAAAAATAAGCTCTAAAACTTTTGTTTTTTTCCCATCTAATCATTCATTAAATCAAAAACCGTTAATGTTAAATTACTGAAACAAATAAAGAAAGTCTGATTAAGTTTAACAAGGTTTCAACTTTATTCAATTAACAGTTATCCAAACTCGGGTTTGAGGGGAGTAGGGACTAAAGGTGGGTATAGGTGCGGGACTCAACTACATACGTTGGGGGAGGGGTTCTGTTAACATTACACCATGGATGTCCATGGTGGTCTAAAAACTGTCTGGGGGGGGAATGTGGCGTGGATGCACTGAAAGGCATATGAGGCTGATGATGGGGGGTGCAAGCCTGGAGCAGACCGACCATGCTCTTGAGGAGGTTGGTCTGCTCTTGCATGATGCCTATTAGGGCATCCTTCTGCTGCTCTCTCCTCGCACTGCTCTGTCTCCTGTCCTGCCTACACTGCCTCCTCCATTGCCTTGTCTCCCTCGCAGAAGCCTCATGGAACTGCATGAGCTCCTGGAAAACGTCTTCCTTGCTCCTGCGAGGCCTCCGCCTTATCCTCCTCAGACGCTCAGCTGCAGCTGTAGACTGTCCACCGAAGGTCATTCCTGTTCAGATATGAAAAATGTAGAATGCCGCTATTGTTCTCGCCACGGTCAGGAGCAAATAATGTTGTTCTCCCCACACATTCCTTCAATACACAAGTGGGGACCTACGGGAGGGCGGTAACAAATTTCCCAAAGCTTGGGACGGGTTGCTGAGGTAGTACAACGGAGAGTTGACTATTGCCAC
Organism: Pelusios castaneus; assembly: GCA_007922175.1. NCBI lineage: Eukaryota > Metazoa > Chordata > Testudines > Pelomedusidae > Pelusios > Pelusios castaneus. The sequence goes on from ML685768.1 coordinate 15,713,248, forward strand.
ACCTAGTTCTGATCCCGTGCCCGAGATGGCTGAAATAGAGGCAGATCTCACACTGCTTAGAGTGCCTCTGCAAGCGAGAATGCATCTCCTTCATGTTGCCGACTTCAAGCCGGGACCTTACGCTACAGGATTGTGCGCAGCAATGGTACCCGCAGCAGTGCTTGCGAGGATGAAAGGAAGAGTGTCCCTGAATGGTGGAGGGCAAAGGAACGCTCTACCATGTAATTTCAAGAGAAGACTCTGGAAATATTTGGATAACGCGTTCAGTGACTTGAAAGGGAACGACTACTTGGAAATCGAGGCATACATTGATGACCTTTTTATGTAATGCTAGTAACACCTTTACACATCTGTAAGGTACAGAACTGAAGACACAGAAAATGAAAACCCCTTGCATAAAAACCATGTATACGCTGAGCTGTAGCAGCTAGAATAGAGAACACTGCGAACGGGACTTACCAGAGCTGCCTTCTGATGATTCCTGGGTAGGCGTGGAGAAGGAATCAGTGGAGCTTGTTTCTGGCTGGGTGGAAAATAACTCCTGGCTCCCCGGGTCGGTGGCTCCGTTCTCTCCGTCCTCGTAGTCTTCATCCTCTGATTCCTCGTCCACAATTGCCTCGTCGCCTTCTGCTGCCTTCTCTGTTTGGGATGCAGTCTCCGAAGTGTCTACCGTGCAGTTCGGGGTGGTTGTGGGATCGCCGCCCAGGATCGCCTCCAGCTCCTTGTAATACCTGCACGTTGCTGGCGCGGAGCCAGAGCGCCGGTTAGCCTCTCTGGCTCTGTGAAATGTTATTCGAAGCTCCTTCACCTTTGCCCGGCACTGCAGGGTGTCTCGCTCGTACCCCTTTTCGGTCATGGCTTTTGAAATTTGACCGAAAATGTCAAAATTCCTCCGGCTGCCCCGTAACTGTGACTGCACGGCGGACTCTCCCCAGATGCCTATCAAGTCCATCACCTCTGCTGCTGTCCAGGCTGGAGCTCGTTTGCTGCGGCGCGACGACATTGCAAGCGAAGCACACAGAGGCAGCAGCACTGAACAGCGAGGCAGAAGGGAGAGTGGTGAATTCAAAAATTCGCGGGACAGAAGAGGAGGTCGGGAAAAATGACGTCACGGCGATAGAGTACAGGCAGAAGTGCAGAAGGGAGGGAATTTGAATTGTGGGCCATTTCCGGAATTTTCACATTGCGCGAGAAGCGTACACACACGGGCCATCGCGCAACAACTATTCCGCGTTAGCAGCAACCACGCTCGTTTAGGTGGTTTACATTTTGCGCAAAAAGAAGGGACTTAACGCGGAATAACTGTAAGTTGTGTGTGTACGCTCTGTTTGTTATCGCGCAATAAAGGGCTTTATCGCGCAATAACTTTGTAGTGTGTACAAGGCCTAAGTTATTTCTGGTGTAGCTGAGTAACTTTATGACTTCCTATTGGAAGAGGGCCAAATTCTAGTTCGGAAGCAGTCACAATTTCTGCACGTCAAAGTAAATGCAAATGTATTACCGCACTTTATCATAGTAAAGTTAGCAGTATCAAATGTTTTGGCAGCAGGGCTGGCCCCAGACCAAATGGCATCCAAAGCAAGGAGCATCTTCAGCATCCCCTTGCACCCATTTGTTAAACTTTTGAATACCTTATTTTTTATTGATTGCAGTCCATTTTATGACTTTGATGCAGAATTTGAATGCATGATTTATCCCTGTCATATAAGATGATAAATTTCCAGGCTAAGATCTGTAAATCTATTCATGCTCTCTATAAACAAATAATATTGTTTCCTCTAAGCTTTTTTAAAAACTTTTTAAATTTTAAGAATAATTGAAATGCACTAACATCAAGAAATTGAACTGCGCACCAACATTGGGTGGACCAGTATTAAACAGTGTTACAGTAGGTGACAGCCTTCACCCTTGCAAACTGCAGCATAGCATCAGAGAGATCCAAACACTGCCAATGGTATTTTCAAGCAATAAAATAGCAAGTGACATCAGTCTCTCATTGGCCATCGTTGAACAAAGGTGTTTTAATGAGTTTGAGCTTCAAACTGGAGGTGGGAGGTTTGGGGGCTAAAGCGGGAGATGTGGGTTTTGGGGGAGCAGAGGTGAGAAAAGTGGCCTGGTGGGGGTTTTAGGGGAGTGGGGGTGAGTAGAGCAGGAGGTAGGTGGCTTAGGGGCTAGAGTGGGAGGGGCGGGGCTTGGGAGCAAGAGTGGTAAGTGAGAGTCTTGTGGGAGTGGGGGTGAGTAGAGCAGGAGGTAGGTGGCTTAGGGGCTGTGGGGCTTGGGAGCAAGAGTGGTAAGTGAGAGTCTTGTGGGAGTCGGGTGAGTAGAGCAGGAGGTGGGGGTTTTGGGGGAGCAGGGTGAGTAGAGCAGGAGGTGGGGGGTTTGGGGGAGTGAGTGGCCTGCCAGACTGAGCTGCTGGAAGAAATGACCCCCAAGGCTAAATGACTTTGACACCCCTGTTCTAGGAAGTTATTGAAAAATGAATACACATAGAGAATACCTGAAACACTTTCCTTCAAACATTCTGTTTTCCCTTTTGTCACTCAGCAACAAAAATAGCATACTGATCCTGGTGCCCCACAAGCCCAGCACCCTAGGTGGTGACCTGGGCTGCTTGCCCCTAAATCCAGCCTTGTTTGACAGTGACCTGTTTACTTTATAAAAGTATGCAATCTACTCAAGTCTGCATGAATAGTGAGTCAAATGTTGGTGAGGTTTGGAAAAGTCCTACCAGAAACTTTCTAATTTACTTTTCCAGCTCAGTAAGCAATAGTGAGATAAAAGACTTACTTAAATTCATTTACAACTTTTCAAGTTACTAGAGATCACTTGATCTTCTCTTGGTATTTTCTATTTAATTAGTTTCCTTCTCTGGTCACAAGAACAGATACAAAGTTAAAGAAACCTCAGCAGTTTCTGTACATAAAAGGACTGATTCCCATTCAATGTTGAACAGTAATTCCTGAAAGACCTACAGCTTCCTGAATGTTTTAGATAACAAACAATGCAGGTTTTCAAATCCATTCAATTTCACTATTCTGGTATATGTCCATCATTAACTAGAGTGGGAATAATGCCCACATTGCATTTTACTACACTGTCTCGGAAACTTTATCTTCTCTTTTTAGCTTGGTCCAACTAGAGAATGCCTTCAGTCCTATCTTTAGACAACCCTTTTTTTCCTCTACAGCAGGCAACAGAAAGGTTAAGAGAACTGCAGCACTAACAAACAGCATCACAATCTCAAAACATACAATTGTTTAAACTGACAGCTCCAAAAACAGCAATAATAAAAAAACCCAACTTCATCTGCTTCCCTGTGATTAAAATTAACTTCTCATGAGACATTTACTCTGGCTGATTCTCTTATAATTCTCTTATAATTAATACTGTCTACAAATCTTCCTTCGACTGGTGGTATCTCCACTATATAAAGAACCACGTATTTTTATTGATGCAGTAAAAGGGAAATATATCATATCAAAACAATCATGATATGCCTTATTTCACACTTTCTTGAACGTGGTTACATTAGAACTAAGGCAGAAAATGTGGTTATTTTACAATGACCTCAGCAACAAATCACAGCAGAGACCAAGAAGAAAATGTAGCATAGACAGAGAATTGCTTTTCATGTAAGTAAAATGTTTTCCAGACTTATCATTCATTAAATCCTGTGCCCTCCTCTGCTGCCAAGGCTGTCCCTTTCCCATCCTATGCAACAATACACACGAGATACCAGGAGCCAATTCAGCAGGTGGGAACTATCTCTGAAGGGATTTCTTCTACACTGCTTCTGGGGGATTGAAGGATACTCATATACTGTGATGAAAAGCACAGTAAAAGTCAAGGCACTTGTCTGCACTACAGAATGTTGGCTGATATAACTATGCCAACAGACTGCCCTAGTGGAGACTCAGCATACACTTGAAGGAATTCTGCTAGCATAGTTACACCACCTCCCTGAACAACATTAGTTATGCCAACAAAAAAATGCTATCAGCATAGTTGTGTCTATTCCAGCAATTCTACCACGATAGCTATGCCAGTGAAGGGTGCAATTTTTTCACACTTCTATTTGGCAGTTATCCCAGCAAAACTTCATAGTATAAATCAGGCCTATATTAGAAAAAGGGCTGATGCATACATGAACATGCAGATCATTCTGCCATTTGTCACACCAGAGCATGAGACAATGTATGGTGGCTGGAAAGTGGCTCCATTATCTCTCCAAAGTCAGAGTTTGGAAAGAACTGTGTTTCCCTGCCCGGCCACTTCCACAGGACTAGTAAGTATGAAGTTTGGATGTTGGGCTGCACACATATAGCAGGATTATGTCGTAAGAGAGACAAGAACAACATTAACAGCTGAACTGTCCCCAGCAACTGGAGAATTGGTACTATAAAAAAGCCTCAAAATGAGCCATGAATATATGCAGCACAATAATCAGAAACGCTATTATTTAACTTTTTGGTTCCAGTAACAACAATGTACTAGGCGCTGTCCGGACATTTAAAAGATGCAGTCTTTGTCTAATGATCTTAGCAATGAAAACATCCTGTATTAAGTGTCCTTTAAGAAGCCTTGTTACTCCTATACATTCTGCAAGTGTCAGCATACGTCAATGAAAAAGTGCACAGTAAAGCAATGGCTCCCAACTTTTTCAGTAACATAGCACACTTCAATGAGACAAACCATTCCATGGCACACCCACTTTTTTCAGCTGAATTGATTGCTCATAAACATCACATTTACTTACCTTTATTATGGTTACTGTCTTACTAGAGAGGTTTGCAACATAGTGCATATAACAAGCTAAAGAATGATCAAATGTATTAGTTTTTCAAATCCACTGGATAAAAAAATTCACATCATCTCAATTTTGTCCTTCAGCCACCTGCATTTAGAATGTTCATGTTTTAGAATCAAAAGACTGATACCTCGCTTTTAATTTGATGATTAATTTTCACAAGTTTTATGAGTTATAATTTTGGTTCAGGAGAATATTGCTTAAGATGAAACAATGTTTGTTTTACATTGATTTTCATTATCTTTGTAGAAATTTCATGGCACACATGGACAGTTCTTACAGCACACTGGTTGAAAACCACTGCAGTAAAGTTCAAACAGTGGGCACAGTCATGGATATACATAGAATACCTTATGCTGGAAACATTGTCAGTAATAACAAAATGAGTAAAACAATTTCTTGTTTCTTTCCGCTTGCCCCACCAATACAACATCTTTGTTCATTTAATTCAGAATTCTGTATGAGATAGAGTAATAGTGTATTTAGAAAGGCCAGTTTCTGGAGAATTTCATCTGTATTAGATTTGAAAGAGACTTAAATGTACTGTCAAATGCATACACAGGAATCTTGTATGTCCAGATATCAGTGGTCAGGTGTGTGACGCTGTCAGGATTTAAGGAACCATTTGTGATATTATTTTGTATTAATATGTTATAATTGTTATAATCCATAGGAGCTATGCCATGTTTGGTGTCAATAGAAAGGTAATAATTTGTGGGGAACGATTATATAGTTTATGTGTAGGATTTGTATTCATATTAGAAGTTAGGAATATGATTGTTATATTTTAACTTGTGTAAGGCTGGGAAAACTTCCCAGACTGAATGTCTACCCAGCCATTGTCTCCTTAATGGCCCATTAAGGAAGCTCCCCAGTATAATGGGCCGAAGAAGAAAACCTGTTGAGCCACTAGGACTTAAACATGTGACTCAGCTCCAGTTTGATTGGAGAGACCTGCACACAGCATGAAGAAGGCCAGAGGTGATAAAAGGCAGCAACCCCAACGCCATCTTGCTCTCAAGTCCTCAGTCTACAGCCAACACCCATCTCTGGAACTATTCCTCCGAGACTGAACAAAGGATTGAGGCCCACCCTAATGCTGGGTGTTTACCAGAGGAACAAGCCTGCAACTGCTTTTCATGAACTTTAAATCATTTGTATGTATGTGATTCGCTTTGACCCTTTAACATCTCTCATATTTTGCTTCTTTTCTTCTTATATTAAACCTTTAGTTGTAGTTGCTAAAGGATTGGCTATCAGTGTGGTATTTTGGGTAAGATCCAAACCTATATTGTTCTGTGTGCTGTGGCTGGCCCTTTGGGGTCAGGAGATCCTATATCTTTAAGGGACCGTGCAGCTAAGTGGGAGCCAGAGGAGCTGGAGTGCAATAAAGGGAGCTGTTTCTATTTTGGGCAGATTTCTTGGTACCTAGTGTGGGGAACCAGAGGCCTGTTTGTGACTGATAGGGAGACTGGTTTAAGTACCACCCATCAGTGTGTGGGGAGTTTGGCTCCCGGTTTTGCAGCTTGCCCTGATTTTTGCACGTCCAGGAAGGTGTCCCAGGAGGCCCCGGTCACAAGTTGGCACCCAACTTTAGCCACATCTTTGTAAGGAAGTTCTCTGTAAAATAGTGCCATTGTACATTTTTTATGGCAAGTACTTCCTAAGTACATATTTGCTGACAAGAGACCAGATCAACTTCCTTTTGTCTCTACACATGCAAATACCATTGCAGTCATTTCCACAATCAATTTCTGATAGAAACAATTTCACAATGACTATCAGGATATGAAATTTAGCATGGTGAGCTGCCTTGTAGTAGATTTCACATCTCAGAATGATAGATATCAGTAGAGGCAGTGAAACAGAAAGCATTTCAGACAGAGAGGCAAAAGAGCACTACCACCAGAAAGAGTATGAATGGACACTAAAACTAGCAATGTTTCCTTCTTAACAATGGACCTGAACAAGGAGGCAGAATTTTGTTTAGATAAAATGTCACAGACTTAACGATATTTCAGTTTGACTGGTTTTGCTGATCTGAATTTCATCTATTCAAATATCAGGCATCTCTATCAAACATATCTACACTGTACCTCCTCTTAGTTAGCATCCATTAGATAAGTTACCTAGCTAACTGAGCAGTTTTATTTTAAATTTGTGAATAGTTATTTAAATCCCAGTGTGCCAAATTTCAACCAAAATTCAGCTCAGCTGTACATGGAAGCTTTAACATATATTTGGGAACATAATGGCAATTTCACAATGACACTTCACTGAGGCCATGTACACACTACAGGAATAATCGCGGAACAAGCCCGTTGCGCTTTAAAAGTCACGTGGTTTTTGTAGCGCAGGATCGCGTCCACACTCTGCTGCTTGTGACTGAACAGAGCCCCCCCTGCAATTCGTGATTTCACAAGAAACCCAATTGAATTGTGGGAACCTATCCCACAGTTCCATCCATCCTGATTTGGCACTAAGAATTCTGGGTAGAAGGAGAGTAGCGCTGAGCACCATGGGTAAAGTCTTGGCTTCCCATGGTACATTCTGTTCCCCTTGCGTCACGAGAGTTGCTACTAGCAACTCACACCCATTTTCAACAATAGCGCATTGCTTCCCGGAACTCCTTTTTTGCAGCAAGATGGATCCAGGTCTGATCTCGACTGTTGCCTTCAGCATAATGAATACATCTTGGCTGGTGGCACAGTATGCGTTCAGCTCTGAATCAGACCAGGATTCGGATGACCCTGGGCTGGTGACTGCCAGACAGAACAACAGCACCGCTTTGCTGAGCTCCTTCACAGAGTATCTGCTCACGGTGCACCGCCAGTTCTGGTCACGAGAGACAAGCACCGAGTGGTGGGACCGCATCGTTTTGCAGATGTGGGATGATGACTAGTGGCTACAGAACTTTCGAATGTGGAAAGCCACATTCATGGAACTGTGTGAGGAGCTAGCCCCTGCCCTGCGACGCAAGGACACCAAAATGAGAGCCGCCCTCACCGTGGAGAAGCGTGTCGCAATCGCATTGTGGAAAATGGCGACTCCAGACTGCTACCGCTCAGTCGCAAATCAGTTTGGAGTCGGCAGGTCAACCGTCGGATTAGCACTTTCACAAGTGTGCAAAGCCATTAATCGTGTTCTGCTCCGGAGGACAGTGATGTTGGGAAACGTGCGGGAGATCGTCGATGGATTCGCGACCATGGGATTCCCAAACTGTGGAGGGGCAATAGACGGCACGCACATCCCTATTCTCGCTCCGGAGCATCTTGCGACTGAGTGTATTAATAGGAAGGGCTACTTCTCCATTGTGCTTCAGGCACTCGTGGATCACAGGGGGTGTTTCACGGACATAAATGCGGGGTGGTCAGGTAAAGTGCATGATGCTCGCATTTTCCGGAACACAGGCCTGTACCGGAAGTTGCAGGCAGGGACCTTCTTCCCCGATGATAAAATTACTGTTGGGGATGTGGAGATGCCCATAGTCATCATAGGAGACCCAGCCTACCCACTGATGCCTTGGCTCATGAAGCCCTATACTGGAAATTTGGATCCCAGCAAGGAGTGCTTCAATTACCGGTTAAGCCGCTGCCGAATGACTGTAGAGTGCGCCTTTGGGCGCTTAAAAGGCCGCTGGCGCTGTTTGTACAGGAGGCTAGACTTGAATGAGGACAACATTCCAGCCGTCATTGTGGCGTGCTGTATCCTGCATAACCTCTGTGAAAATAGGGGAGAGAAATTTCCCCCTTCATGGGACGTGGAGACTGAGCGACTAGAATTTGCCTTCCAGCAGCCAGCCACTAGGAGTAACGGGGGCACAGCTGAGAGCAGTCCGCATAAGGGAGGCACTTAGGGTGCATTTTAGTGATGGGGACTCATAGGACGCATTGCATCACTGTGCAGTAGTGTTCCCACGCACTACTGGGTGCTGATTGGGGAGGTGGGCGGTGCCGGTGGGCGTGTACTGTACTATGCTCGAATGAGTGAATACTAAACATGCAACAACTAATTTTATTGTGTATCAATAAAGACACTGTGCACAGTTCAAGTGATACAATGTTATTATTATAAAACATTAAATATTTACAGTAAGCAGTGCCTGCAAAAGGGGCTATAGATGCGTGTAGATGTGTGGCTCAATGCCATAGCTTGGTGCAGGAGTGGATGTAACATTGTATCAGCAGGGTCCCTGGGCTTCAAAGAACTGAGGGAGAATGGGGTGTGGGGGGACAGAAAGTGTTGCTGTGGCTGTGGGGGGGGGCGGGGGGGGGCGAGCCTGGAGCAGCTGGGTCTGCAGACCAACCATGGTCTTCAGCAGTTGGGTCTGCTCCTGCAGGATGCTTATGAGGGCATCCTTCTGCTTCTGCCTCTTCAAATTGTTTTCTTTGCGCTCCTCCTGGCACTCATGCCTCCATTGTCTAGTCTCCCTTGCTGATGCCTCGCTGGACTGCATCAGCTCCTGGAAGATATCCTCCTTGCTCCTGCGAGGCCTGCTCCTTATCCGTCTCAGCCGGTCAGCTGGCGCAGACCACCAACCGGCGAAGGTCGTTTCTAAGGAAAAATGAAACATCATAAGTGGTGCTATTGTTCTCACTTTGGTTAAGGAGCTGGTAATATGCTCTGCCGCCACATTCCTCAGTGCCCATGGGACAGGGCATTGCCGGGGACTGAAAGGGCTTTTGCAAAGGGAGGTTCGGGTTGCCGAGACAAGACACACAGCTCCGTGAACTATTTGCAGTGCTTTGGGGGATTAGTTCACATACGGCACTGCCATGGAAGCCAATATCTTGCTGCTTAGAGTGCCCTGCAAACCAGAATGCATATCCTGCGGGTCACTGGTTTTAAGCCAGGACCGTACACAGCAGGGTTGTGCGCAGCCATGGTTCCCACTGCTGTGCTTTGCAACTGGCAAGGGAGAGTATTCCTCTATGGGGGAGGGGAAACAGTTGCTCTCCCATCGAATTTAACTAGGAGGCTGTGGAAGTACATCGAGGACACCTTCAGTGATCTCAATGGAGAGGATTTCTTGACAATTACAGCATGCATTGATGCACTGCTCATGTAATGCGGGGTAGACCCCCCCCCATCCAAAAAAAAAAGAAAGGATGAAACTCAAAACATCCATCTCCCGTCCGCTCTTCATTTGCCCACAAAGCTTACCTAGCTAGCACAGAAGCCACTTCTGATGAAACTTACCGGAGCTCCCCTCTGTTGCATCTGAAGACAGTATGGAAAAGGAATCTGGGCAGCACGGGTCAGGTGGCGTGGAGAACAGCTCCTGGCTCCCTAGGTCGGCTGCACCGCTTTCACCCTCCAGGTCATCCTCCACCTCCACGTCCTCGTCGAAGAATTGCTCGTCACCGTCTACTCCGGTATCCTTTTCATGGGGGGGGGGGGGACTGACGTGTCCACAGGAGCTTTTGGGGTGGCTGTGGGATCCCCGCTCAGGATTGCTTCCAACTCCTTGTAAAATTGGCACATAGCCAGCGCTGAGCCGGAGCGCCGGTTTGCCTCTCTGGCTCTGTGGTACGTAATCCCCAACTCCTTCACCTTCGACCTACACTGAAGAGTATCTCTCTCGTACCCCTTCTCTGTCATGGCCTGAGAAATCTGGCCAAAAATATTGAAATTCCGCCGGCTGCCACGTAACTCTGCCTGCACAGCAGACTCTCCCCAGATGCCTATGAGATCAAGCACCTCGGCTGTGGTCCACACTGGAGCACATTTGCTGCGTTGAGCCGCCATTGCTCTTGGAGAACACAGCTGCACTCCACGTCGAGCAAACAAGAGTGAAGAATTCAAAATTTCCCGGGAATGATGGGAGGGCGGGTACAGTCACGTCACAGCCACAGAGAGCAGAAGGAAGTGCAGAAGGGATGGAATTGGAATTCTGGGACATTTCCGGAGGCTTCATATTGTGCGGCAACCGTACACACACGAACTATCGTGGAACAGCTGTTCCGCGGTAGCCGCTACCACCCTCATTTTGGTGGTTTACATGTTGCGCGGTAAGACAGCTGTTACCGCACAACAACATGGATTTGTGTGTGGATGCTGTGCCTGTTATCGTGCAATAACTTTGTTGTGTGTACAAGGCCTGAGAAAGTACTTTACTATGCCATTCCTTTGTTGAATAAATTGAAACATTGCTCACAGTAACTTAAAACCATTATAGGGATGAGCATGAATCAGTGTGGACTAGCTTTACAAAAAACACTCATCACCCACTTGTTGAAAGGTCGAGGATATGATACAACTTCCTTTGTTAAACACTTATGGTTTTACTTGTCTTGAAATTAAACCTGCAGGTACCTTGAAACATTTCCCAGTTTCTCTGTAACTTATATATCCTCTAGTAGTCTACTACAATGTTAATTTTTAACTCTGGAGAACAATACAACACAATGAATCATCACATATTACCCATAAGACTGCTCCAACAGAACTACATGAAGTGAGATCTTTTCTCATCTTTCTTCATTTATGGTAGTGCATCACCGTCAAAGATGGTTTGGCTGTTTCAGGATACAGCAGTTTACTATATTGTTAGGTCCTGATTCAGCCAAATATTCAAGAATTTGCCTAATTTTTATCATGTGAGTAGTCTTACTGAAGTCAACAGGACCACCCAAGAAGGGAGCTTAAAATGGAACATGTAGCTTACAGAATAAGAGTCTTAATTTATCCTGTAATTGAAGTCTGGCATCTGTCCCAATATACTTCTGGAATCGAAACACACCAACAAACTCCATATTTGTGATTGGCTGTATGTATCTATAAGCACTACTTCAGTGGCATACTGAGGGTCTCCGGTGCCTGGAAGTCAAGCATACATTTGTGACCCCCCCCCCCACTGCACACCCCCCTCACACAGTGGTTAAAGTATAATTTGGTGGGCCCCGGAACCCTCCTAATCTCTGGGCCCCCTTCATGTATGTGTGGACCCCAGCCCAGGTAGGCATTTGCAACCACTTCTCAATACCATAACATTGATTATCGCTCCATAAAAATACTGGCCCTGATCCTGCCCTCACACTCTGCCCCCACCACCCCCTCCCAACCTCACACACTGCCTCCTCCACCTCCTAGCCCCATCCCAGCCTCCCCCCACCCCCTACTCCCTTGAAGGGCTGGCCTGGCCCCCACACCCCCATCACTTACTGTCCTCTGCTGCAGCTGGGACCCAACCTCACCCCACCTGAGGAGGGGAGGGATAGGGTCAGCCCGTCACAGCCCCTGGCAGGGGTGTGGGTGAGGATGTTGAGGAGTCCCCTTGATCAGATCCACACAGTTTCCCATACTGAGGCTCCAGTGCTGTGCTTCAGTTAAATGCTCCCTCCTGGGTCCTAGTGCTGGAAGAATTACATTTCTATGTAGGCTGGGCAGCCCAGCACACACAGAGAGCGAAGTCTCCCAGCACTAGAACCCAGGAGGCAGCTCCCAACTAGCTCAGCCTAAGGCTGTTTCTCCATGAAGGAGCAGCCCAGGCTGGCCACAGCTTCCAGGCCAGGGCAGAGTGGAATGTGAGTTCCGCCTGTTTTTTCTAGTTTTAGGGGGCCCGGAATGCTGAGCCCTCGAATTTGGGGGCCCCGGAACGCTGTTCCTGTGCGTTCTGGCCTACTTTAACCCCTGCCCTCGCATCGGGCAGGTCGTGTCCTGGCACAACCCCGCAGCTCCCCAGGGAGGGGCATCTGTATCTGCAGAGCAGGAAGAGGGGAAGAGCTCGCCTTTCCCCCTGCAGCCTGGCACTGGCTCTCATGGGGGCAGCCTCACCCTGCAGCTGAGGGGGGGCCTGGCTAACCCTTCATGATGATCAGAGAGCAATACTGAAGGTTACTTCAGCACCTCCTGTGTCTCCTTCCCCCCAAGAAGGACCGGGCCGGATGGCACCCCCAACACATACACACACACACCTGCTGCTCCAGCCCCACAGACTGGTACCTCCCAGCATCCCCAACAGATATGATCTAAAAGTCTGGACTCAACATCAATTTGGCCTTGCCAAAGTGGAGGCTGATCCACTAAAGAGGGCACCATGATGACCTTTCTCTGGCGGGAGGTCTAGAGGAAGCAATTCTATGGGACTCTTGATGGGTGGGAGGATTCAGAAGGACACTGGCTCATGCTGGGTGCATCTACACTGGCAAGTTAGGTCGACTTAAGGAGGCTTAAGTCAATCTAAACAAAGACACATCCACACTGGGCTTTTCTTAAGTCAACTTAAGCACTTCCTTAAGTCGACTAAAGGAAAGCTTAAATTGACTTAATAACACCTCGTTTTAGGTTGACTTGAGCCTTATGTCTACTCCTTAAGTCTACTTAAAGCCAGTGTGGACAGGGATTAGCACCTAAATCAACCTTGTTAAGTCCACTTAAAGCATTAAGTCGACTTAATACAGTCAACAAGGGGCTATGTCTACACTAGAAAAGTTAAGTCGACTTTGTTAAGTCAACTTAAGGTTGACTTTAAGTCGACTTAAAGTCAACTTAACTTTTCTAGTGTAGACATAGCCGCTGAGAAGAGCTCACTGCTCTGGCTCAGGAGAGCATACGGAGACACTCAGGAGGATGTAACAGAGGACTAGGGGGGCTGGAGAAACAGAGGCTGCACTGCTATTATCTCTCTTCCCTACAAGTAGTAGCAGAGCAGCTGGGAGGGAGGGGTTGCTCATAGTCCGCACTACAGTAGGTTCCATCCAGCCCTTAGCCTGTCCCCCATCAGGAGTCCCCCTCCCTTACTTAGCATATTGCAACAAGGGGATATGTCCATCTGAGCCAGGCAGGTCAGGGAATTTGGAAGCCCTGGATGCATCTGGGCTGGGGTCTCCAGATGCAGCTGTAGGAGGCCGATGGGGGGGAAGTTGCAGCCCCCAGCCTTGCCCTCCCCAATGCCTTCATGACTGGAAGCAGCTTATCAGCCTACCTCCTGTAGTGGGAAACCTGGGGGCCATCCCCCTCCTGATCCCTCCCAGGCAGCCAGTTCCAGTGAATCCAGGTCAGCTCTATCTCCTCATCAGCTGTGAGTGATTGTCAGGCAGTGGGGAGCAGTGTGCACCCAAGAAGAGATTGGTGAGGGTCACCCTGACACCCCCTTCCAGGCCTGCACCTAGGGGAATGACCCCCTGCCATCTCTTCCCTTGGTCCACCACTGCATTTAGTTTTGTTTGGGTTGAATTTTTGTTTGCTCCTTCTCATTCAAATTAAAACACTGATTTAACCACACAGTCCCTAATGGGTTAACCACCGGATAGTCAAGGGGCCAGATGTTCCACTGGTGAAAACTGTCATATCTCCACTGACTCCACAGTTTTGTGCCATCATCAGCATAGTGAACATCCCAACATAAACTCCTATACAATATCCCTGCTGGTGTCACATACATAGTGAATGGTAGGAAGGTCCAGTGGAGCCCTGTCATACCCCTGTCTCTAAGATGAAATCCCTTGGAGGAAAATGAGCAAGTGCCGTAGCCATCTTCTGAGTTCCAGCTTCCAAGAGCAGCTGGGCAGCCCTTTCCATACCATTAGGAAATATTGCCTCCATAGGCAACTGGTGGTTATCAAAGACAATTCTTTATTGTATACTATTAGTTGGAAAACATCAGCCACATAACAAGGGAAGCATGGGAGGTTTGTTTAATACAGGACAGCTCTTTCTTTCAAAGAGTGCTGAACTGGGAAAAATGAGTAAAAGGACAGAATGAGGCAGAGAAATGGCAAGAGAATCCCACTAAGGTGATTAAGGTAGTTGTCTTTTTCATAATATGCACACAGTTGTCAAGTTGGTTCATGTGCTATTGTATACCATTGATTGAAATCAAACAAAACAATATAGGACATTAATCTATATAGCCATGCAGGTGCCATTGTCTTATACCCTTCGTCTCCCATTATAGCACTCAGAAAGTTCATCTGTTTAAAATTTATCTTATTTCTTTGCCTATGTAGTTCCCCTTTTAACTTGTATGACTCACTTCTTACCCAGAAATTGCATCCTTATTTAAAGAATATAGATTTTCAGGAGAAAAGCAAGACAATTTTCTGTTGCTTGGAAGGCTAATTCCTTTATTCAGGATAAGAATTGCTCATTCTAATAATGCTTAAATAATTTAAAAATGTGATATATAGAACTTTTGGCCTGATTTTTGAGATAGGTTGGCTATACTGGGTGGCTAGCAGTGGCTTTACTGGGTGTTGTAAAAATTCATCACCTCTAAAAATTGAAGTGATAAGAATGTTACATCATATAGCTTTAAAATGACGTACATAAAAAGTAAATACAGGAAGACTACCAATTATCCAGTGCAGCATGATGTTATTTGTTTACATTAATTTTCATTTCATTCCTTTTCTCTGGTGTCATCAACAAGCATTCTACAGAGAGAGGCATGTTCAAACAATTATTTAAAATAGCCAAGTGCCGCTCCTTACCTTCAAGGCTTATAAACAAGGATCCTTCTCTGTTGTGCTTTTCATATAAATGAAAACTTAAGATTAAGAAGCTTCTCCAATGTCCTTGACTCATTTGAAAGGGAATCCCAGAGCTAATTTTACTTACATTAAAACAAATTTATCTTGCCCATTATTTTCTCTCACTTTAGGAGGCCTGAAATCCTAAAACAACTAGCTTACGCCGGGTTAGTGATCACTTTGTGAAGAAACTTTAAATCTGCTGGTGAAAATGTCCAAAAGCAACTAGGCAGCATGTGTTGGTATGCAGCTGCATTAATCACTCCAGATCAGAATCCAGCTTGTGTCCTGTCTGCATTTTGACATAGTAACCATGGAAATGGGAACAGGCCTTCCCAAAGCCTAACAAAGGAAACTTTTAAATGAAAATCACAACAGTGGATTGTGAATGTTCAAAATTTCTACCAGTGCTCATAGCTTCATTTGCTCATATATATATATCTCCAATTCAATCATCACTATCCCAAAAGTTCAGTATTTTATACCCATTTATTTGTTCGAACATTCATAAAACGCATTAGCACGTTTATATCTCACCTCTCACGAACTCCTATTCTTCAGTACTGACAATGAAAACATTTAATGGACACTGAATAAAGGCAAAGAAACACAGTAAAACTATAAGAAATATCTGAATATTTGGTGTCCTACTTTTATTAAACAACAAGACGCCTCAATCATTGAATCTTAAAACACAAACAAGGAGTCCTGTGGCACTTTTAAAGACTGACTAATTTATTTATTGCATGAGCTTTCATGGGAGAAAACCCCACTTTGTCAGAGGCTTTGAAGCTGATGAAGTGGAATTTTCTCCCACGAAAGCTCATGTGATAAATAAATTTGTTAGTCTTTAAAAGTCCCACAGGTTTCCTTGTTTGTTTTGCTGAACTAAACTAATATATCTATCCCTTTAGAATTTAAAAACACAAAGTGTTTGAAAACTGTTACATAACCAAATACAAGATACCATTAAGGGAAAGAGTAAGTCAATGCATCCCATATTAATAGTGTCCAAGTTGTTATGTGGAATAAACATTGTTAATTCATTTAGAATTATGTATAAATTATTGTGTACTTTCTAAAATTGTTTTGCTTTATATTTTACAAATATTATGAATGCAATTTGTAAAATATAGATCTTCTGTAGGTCACTGTGAAAGAAGCCCTACTTAAATGAATAATATTGTAAAAATAAAAGTTCACAAAGCAATTTGTAATATTGCTTTCACTAACAAACTTCTTTAAAAATCAGAGACAGGAAAAATCAGTGCTGACTTTGTTTTCACATTCCAAAGGGGTAGCCGTGTTAGTCTATTGTAGAAAGACAACAGAGTCTTGTGGCACTTTTAAAGACTAACAGATTTATTAATCGCATGAGCTTTCGTGGGAGAAAATCCCACTTCGTCAGACGCTTTGAAAGCGTCTGA
>ML685768.1:15768275-15787475 GCA_007922175.1 Pelusios castaneus
TTAATTTCCTCCCACTCTGTAACTTTCCTATCTTCAAAGCGTCTGACAAAGTGGGATTTTCTCCCACGAAAGCTCATGCGATAAATAAATCTGTTAGTCTTTAAAAGTGCCACAGGACCCTGTTGTCTGACTTGTTAATTTAAGTTGACTTAGCTAAGTCGGCTTAACAAAGTCAACTTTAAGTTGACATTGTTAAGTCGACTTAGCATGTCCACACTCAAATTTTAATTTGACTTAGAGGGGACCCTACAAAATAGACCTAGAGCGTCCACACTGGATGCCTAGGTCGACTTGTAGGGGCTAGGTGGAACTGGGACAGGTCCACAGTGGCAGCGAGGCACCCCTGCTTAAGTCGACTTAAGGAAAGTGTAGTGTAGACGCAGAGTAAATTAAGTCAACTTAATTTACAAGTGTAGACATACCCATGGTGCCCTCTTTAGAACTATTTGACAAGATACATTTTTTTAAAAAGTCTAGGTTCCAGGAGAGGTGTAGTGCAGGAATGGCTAATGCACTTGACTACAATCCTGAAGTGTGTGCATTTGGCTCTCACTTGCTTTCACACTAAAAGGCCACTTCCAGTTCACCACCTGCAAAATGGGAACCTGAGTCTCAGGGGCAGGCAAGTGAAAGATGGTTGGATGTAATGCTAGCCACCTCACTTTCTGCTATGGAAGCTGATGTGCCTTAAGCCATGTCAGCCTAATGAATCATCTTTGATTGAGGTTCTAACTCCCTCCTAAATACACGGCATTTGAGAAGAAGAACTCTTGCTCTCACTAGACGCACATCATATTAATACCTCTTCATCAGCATGTTATATTCTTCAGCCGCCTCGCACACAAATTCTGTGGGACATGAACCCTATCAATATTAAAATAGTCAAAAAAACTTGAAAATCTTAGCTAGTACTGGAAGAATTTAATGCTCCGTGACAGCAATGAATTTTCAGAATAGACTAAAAGAAACATTTGAGGTCAGCTTTTCAAACACCGATGCTTAAATTGCATCCATAATATATCTGCAAGCATGCTCTGTCTGTGCAAATATGCATTTGTATATTCATAATGACTGTCTGCATATCTGATCAAAGTTTAAAACATTTTCCTTAATTGCATAAATATATTCATGCTCCAAATACTTATTTAGGCAGGGGTAAATACTTAGCTGATGGATAGAGCTATGGCAATTTACACTAGCTGAAGAACTATTCACAAGTTTAATGAGGACATAATTAAAAATTCTATACAATGCATCAGTTTTGGTTGGGTCTACTAAAATCAATATTATTGTTATTAATTATTTAAACTGTGTTGAAAGAGTACAAACTGCTCCATGCTATAGTGATGAAGAGAAATCCAGTCAATTCTTTAAATTTTCAAGTAATGAGAAAAATGTGCAAGGTGTATAAAATTACACCGGGGCAGGGGTGGGGAGGGATTTTCATTTAAAGTTTCTGATAAGGTGCACGTGTTTGTAAAAGCTCCATTCTGTTCACATATGCATCTTTTTGCTTTCTTTTTTAGTTTTTAAAAATAAGCAATATTATTGCAAAGCAGAGTTTGTAGCTAGGATGATCCTGTATGCAGTTTTTGATAGAATATTTGAAAAGATGAGGTTGTGCATAAGCATAAAACTTAAAACATACATCTCACGTTGGTGCAATCCTCATCCTCACTCTGTCCTCTGTTGTATGTCAGGCAAAAACACTGGAGCAGCGTAAAGGAGCCTCAAAAGCCCTGATTCCATCTGGAAGACCTCCTGCCATGGAGGCACTGCAGAAGACAGTCATAGGCTGCCCTCTAAGCCAGTGGTTTTCAAACCTTTTTTCTTGGAACCCACTTGAAAAATATCATTTATGTCCATAACCCAACAATGACATCTTTGAGCAATGCATTCCAGTCTTTTGGCAGCAGCAGCAGGGGCTGCTGCGACCCAGTACCTGAGGGTCTGCGACCCAGTACTGGGTCCCGACTCTAAGTTTGAAAACCACTGCTCTTAAGCCCTCTTTTGCAAGCCTTGGCACAGGATTTGCATTAAGGCAAGGTCCAGCTGTATGAGGAGAGTATCTAGGGCAGTGCTCCCCAAATATTTTCTGTCATGCCCCGCCATACCCAGAATGGAATCTCTCTGCACCCTCCCAATTGGAGCCAGGGTTGGGAGCTGGGGCTGGGAGCAGAAGTGGGACTGCAGTGAGGGCCGGGAGCCAGAGCTGGGGCCCGATCTACAGCTGGGGCAGGGTGGAGAGTGCGGCCATGTCCGGAGATGAGGGTAGGGCCAGGAGTGGTATATTACTGATATATTCATGAGCTTCAATCCAACTAACTAATTCAAACTAATTTTAGTTAGTTTGAATTAACTTAATTCAAACTAGCATGGCCCCGCTAGAATGCTAGTTCGAACTAAGCAAGTGCCATGCATGGCACTTGCTTAGTTCGAATTAGTCAATTGCATTAAGGTCAATGTGCCGGATAGTTCGAACTAAGCGCTTAGTTCGAACTAACATGGCCACATTGGGTTAATTCAAACTATTAGTTTGAATTAACCGTTAGTTCAAAAAATATAATCGAATTTATTAGTTCAAATTAAGGAAACCCTTAATTCGAACTAATGAAACCTAGTGTAGCCAAGGCTTAAATTAGTTCGAATTAAGCTTCCTTAATTCGAACTAACTTGCCAGTGTAGACATAGCCAACCTAGAAAGTAGATTCAAGCACCTCTGGTAAATTTCAAAAGTTCTATTTGCTATTTGCTACCCTATAGAACTCAGCCTATGGTCATTCTTCAGAAAAATAGGCACTCTTATTAAAAAGTAACAGTACACTCATTAAGACTATTATCAAAAAATAGAACAAACATGCCTGACATGTTATGTTCATTGGGAAAACTGCAGTGGTTTTTGCATTTTAGTGAAATTTGTATTAAGGAGATGAATAAACTCCAGCCATTCCTAATTGTGAGGCTATTTTTGGAAGGTGAAGACATATCCACACATGCTCATCCTGTAGAAGGAATGTGACCCACGTGAAAGAAAGATGCAGCTTTATATTAAAAATTATTAGTGTCCTAAATGTATAAAAGATATATTATTTTAGTAGCTATGTTTCAGTGTATTATATAACATTTAAAATCTTTCATAGAAAATAAATATAATTTGTTAAGTGCTTAGTCAGTATACACATTTTGCATCAGTTCTTTAAGTTTAATTTGTATGTAACAAAAATGAGGTGTGGTTTGTAATACAAAAAGCTTGTCAATGCTTTTCTAAGTGCTCTTTTGATAATTATCTGTTTGGGCGCTTTCAATTTACTGGATTAAAATAGCGACACAGAACACAGAAACTTTTCAAGGATATTTCAAGAAGCAATCTAAAAATACATCACTTACACAGCACTTACAATGTTTCTATGCAAATCAGTTTGTGGGTCTAAATGTGCATCTGCTTATTTGCAAATAATAGCTTTGTTTGTAATCATTGTGAGTATAATTTTACAGCCTGCTAAAAATCAGATTCTGGTTCAGATTGGTATGATTTAAGGAATCAGTCTTGAATGGTTCTGTTCATAATATATTTATTTCAGGGAATAGCCGCTGTATATCTGGATGAATTACATTAAGAAGAAAGGAAGGCCCTTGGAATTGTAAATTTCATGAAAAGCTCTGCACTTGCCCCTTTCCTCTGGATTATCCCTTTGTCAAATAAACCTGACTGTATTTGGCACATATTCCAGATTTGAAAGTTTGACTTAGCCAATTGTCAGTCCATTATGAGAAATTACTTTTGAATTTTTTTCTTTTGAAAATAAGGAACATGTGGTAAAGAGATTTTATTACTTAGAACATGATTTCTTGCATAATTTGGGATGAATTATTTCATTTTGTAAGAAAATGTGAATAAGCTATTCTCCCTGTACAAAATAAGTCAAAATCTTAAAATTGAGTTACTCTCCAAAAATGAGTAACAGCTACAGATGTTTTCTAACATATTACAAAATACTATATTTATTGTTATTGTTTTCCCTTCTTAACATCCACATGTATACTTGATTTGTTTGTTGTTTCTTCTTAAAAAGAAAGAAACAAAAAACCCCAAATGTGATTAGTCCAGGATGGAGTTTAGAAAATGTGATCATCAAATTTATAACTATATTTATAACTTTATAGTCATATATTTGAGGCAGACCTGAGGACAGATCATTGTTTAATTGCAACATATTTTCCTCTGTAGAATTTTTCATTTCTCCATTTTCTTCTTTAGTGGCCTTTTGAAAAATCCAGCCTGTATATGGGAGAGAAAAAAAAAAATGCAATTCAAAACTGGAATTTTAGAAACATGAGATATTTGGGTAAAGTTACTATTTTTATTTACTGTTTCTATGCTTACAGATGTCATACAAATTTACCTAATGCTTTATCACAATGTACGATGTTGCTTTAATGGATTGGAACAATAATGACATATCTAACGCCAGCAGACAAATTGAGAGCAGAGTTAATGTACCACAATGATTGCTGAATCATTGTTCTGCTGACAAAAAGTATAGAAAATTTTCAATCTTCAAACAAGCTAATAATCCTTGGAAGTCTACCGAATACATTTTAATTTACCATTTAAATGCCAGATTTTCCAGTGGCTATGCATACTAATTACTAGCAATCTAACAGAATGTACTGAGTTTTGGCTTTGAGAAGACTGCCCACGTGTGGCAAAACACTTAAAGCACAGAAGTAAAGCAGACTGTATCTTTCTTTAAATTATAATTTGAAATTTGAATTACTGAAGAATGTCAAGCCTGAATTCATAAAAATATTGTTATAATGCTTTACTTTTCTTTTAATTTTTCAGCTAATAAATATAATGTTATGTTTTGCAAT
This sequence comes from Pelusios castaneus, assembly GCA_007922175.1. Classification (NCBI taxonomy): domain Eukaryota; kingdom Metazoa; phylum Chordata; order Testudines; family Pelomedusidae; genus Pelusios; species Pelusios castaneus. The sequence continues at coordinate 15,773,151 of ML685768.1, forward strand.
GTTGATGAGGGCAACAGTCAGCTACTTGTACAACTTACCTGTTCTACTCAAAATCACCACTTAAGAGGCCAATTATTGTTAACCTGCATCTGCAAAATGGACAGAACCCCCTGTTCTTCTTGTGCATGAAAATCTGGTAACTCGATTTCTAAACTTATTTGTGGATGTTAGAGGTGTAATTTTGAAGATGCAAACTTAGTGGCCACTTTTGAAAATTGGCCCCAACATATTCAGTGAGAAGGAATTTATTTTCTAGTTTTCTACCAGGTCTGCTCTTTTTTGTAAATATATAAGCACTGGAGGTATTTTCATAGTCACTTCATTTTAATTCTGTAATGATTAAGACTCAATTAATAGTTACTAGTGACACTTAATATCTGCATTTTGAAATTCACTGGTCATCTTTCCAGAGGGGTAGTCATGTTAGTCTGTGTACAGCAAAAAACAATGAGAGTCCTGTGGCACCTTATAAACTAACAGATTTTCTTTGGCATAAGCTTTCATGGGCTATAACCGACTTCGTCAGATGCCTGACGAAGTGGGTTATAGCCCACAAAAGCTCATGCCGAAGAAAATCTGTTAGTCTATAAGGTGCCACAGGACTCTCATTGTTTTTTACTAGTGATCTTGGTTGCCCAACTTGAAACTTTAAAGAGTCCTGATTTTCAGATGGTAGATGTACACCACTTTCTGAAAATCAGGCTCCTTTAATGTGACACCACGGGGGCACTCAGAAAACAAATCACAGTCTACTTGTGATTTTATTGCTTAATTGATATCTTTATACATATGTAAGATTAAAAATAAATGCTTGAGGTCAACTGAGCAAAATTTTATACCTACCATGAGTGTACATGAAACTCAAGTGATTGTGTGTGTCAGTGGTTAGCTATCTAAGAGTGCGATTACACTTATTAGTTAGGCCGACTTAAGGAGGCTTAAGTCAACCTAAACTACTCCACATCCACACTGAGCTTTCCTAAAGTCAACTTAAGCATTTCCTTAAGTTGACTTAAGGAAAAGTTAAGTCGACTTAATAACATCTCGTTTTAGGTCAACTTAACGCTTAAGTCAACCTTATTAGGTTGTCTTAAGCCAGTGTGGACGGGGATTAGCATGTAAATCAACCTTATTAAGTCGACTTACTAAGGTTGAAAAGGGGCTATGTCTACACTAGAAAAGTTAAGTCGACTTTTATTAAGTTGACTTAATAAGGTCAACTTTAAATCGACTTAAAGTCGACCTTATTAAGTCGACTTAATAAAGTCGACTTAACTTTATACTGTAGACACAGCCTAAGAGTGTTTAATTATAAGTTCAAATGGCTTTACATGTGCAGTAATGTATCTGTATTTAAAAGTGTGTGAATTGTAAGTGGATTTTTGCATATGGACCTCAAGCTACCTACTTTAAAAATATAGCATTAAGGTACACAGTTTCATTTTAAAAAGAGAATAATGTTACGAATCAATACCAATACTAACATTTTACTACACCATCTCTCTAAGGTACTGCTTTTAGGCGTAAAATAGACTGGTAAGAGCAAGGTCCCTGGTGGTGCTGCATGGAGTTTGAATTTTCTCCCTTTCTTTGGTATAGAAATTTTGCTTGGGATAGTTAGTATCTCTAATGTTAGGTTACTATGTAGTGTAAGCAACCCAAAATTGGAGGATCTCAGGAGAAACCTGGCATAGTTAACTAAAATTATTTACTATTTGGTATTGTATACCTTATCTACTTCACAGTGATGAATCAGTGTTAGTGCTCCACAGAGTGATTTAGGGGTATTTCAGTGAAGCTTTCATTATTTTGATTCTATGGAGCATGACCAGACTGAACTGGCTTAGAAACGATTTCACAAGATGAAAGAATCTCTTGTTAGTAGGTCAAAAGTGCAAAGCATCATGTTTTCAAAGTTTAAGTATATCAAAAGCCACTTTTTTCTGACAAGAGCACTAACTGAATCTAAGTTTAATGCAACTTCAGTGCTGGAAAACTAGCATATACTGATTGCAGCAACTGGTTAAAATGGTCTATATTACTTATAGAAAAATAAAATTTTATTAACTGTTTATTATGATATTTTATATTACTCACTTAAGGGTTTATTATGTTTGCCAACTGCTAGTAGTAAGAACAGAGGACTGAGTCCCTAAACATTTAAGTACGTAAAAGTGTAAACACACTAAAATAAATAAAAGATGCACCAAAAATGTGAAGCTTACCTTCCACAATGCAAATATAAGAAGTGCAAGAATAAAGAGTCCTGCAAAGGTACTCAGTAGAATGACCCATAAAGGGATGCGGCCAGGATGAAGTTCTCTTGAAATTTTAATCATGGTCTGTGAAAATTATTCAAAAAGTAAATGGTAAAAACAATATTTTCTCTAAGTAACAAAGTAACATAATTTGTGTCACCTGTTATAGATATGGTAGTTTGACTTTCAGGAGTACCATATAGTTTCATCTTGTGAATAGAAATTTATAGGATGAAAGTGGGAATATAACCTTCATTATGAAAACTGATATTTATTTTAAGTGTCACAAGATGTGTAAAATTCACATGAAGAGTCAGTTTCCTTCAAGACAGACACTACCAGCTTCCTCACTACCAGCAGCATCAAAAACCTCCTACAGAAGAACCTCCTTGACACTCTGTATGACACTTCCTATACACCAATATCCCTCAGAATCATGACATCACAACTTGCCTCTAATACCTACAAGATCAGGAACAATACTTAGAAATCCACCACAAATATATTGCCAAACTAATCCATTCCATACACATTCATAACTTTACATTTAACCACAACACTTTGTCCAAACCATGGGAACAGTAATGAGTAGCAAGATGGCTCTCCAATACCCCAACCTCTTCATGAAAAAACAAAGCAAAGAAGTTCTGTGGCATTTTTAAAGACTAACATATTTTAAAGGCTAACAAATTAAGTTTTGGTTTTGCTGGAATAGACTAATACGGCTACCCCTCTGGAACCTCTTTATGGGTCACCTCACAGAGGAGTTTCTGAAAAAATGCACCACAAAAGCAATAATATGCCTGAGGTACATCAATGATACCTTCTTCCTTTGGACAGATGACCTAAACTCCCTCATAGAGCTGTACCATAACTTCAATCACTGCTGCTGATCCATCAACCTCTCTCTAAAGCATGGCCACACCAGCATCAACTTCCTGAACACCATGATCAACTTCAACAATGGAATCCTACAGACCATTTTATGGCAGAAATCCAGAAATCATACTTACCATCACATCTAACAACCATCCCACACATGCCAAGAAATCTGTTACAGTCAGGCACTCAGATGCCACAGAATTTGCTCCAAAGAGAAAGTTCAGGATATATAATCTCCCCCACAAACACTGACTGCACACTTCCAGTTGTCACCTACCACCCTACATGGGATACCATCAAACAATTACAAACCATACTTGATGGGGACTACATCCTGAAAGAAATCTTTCACAAACCCGGTCTTCTAGCCTGCAGACAAACCCAATCTCACCAAACTCCTCACAGTCCAGGATACACCAATTCAAGGTGACACCAGACTCTGCCAAAACAACTGATGCTATATCTCCACTCCTACTATGATCAATAGCCCCAGAATAAAGCTTTCAAGATCTGTGGGTCTCACACCTGCTTATCACAACCTGTGGTGTACCTCATCTAGTGCATCAAATACCCCAACAACAACTATATAGGTGAAACCAAACAATCACTCTTGAATAGACTCACACAGAAAAATGATAAAAGACACAAACACCTTATCACCTGTGTGTAAACACTTTTCAGAAAATGATCACTCCATATCTGACCTCTTGGTCCTCATCCTCAAAGAAAATGTGAACACCACCACCAAACAATGAACCAGGGAACTTGAATTCATAATTATGCTGGACAATGAAACACAAGGACTTAACAGAGACACTGGTTTTATGGCCCATTACAATAATTTTGAATACATCTTACTGCTTGCTAACTTCTAATTACCCACTTCGTTTTAAGTGCTATCCTACAGCACGTGCAAAACACTTACGCTTAATAATCTGTCCCACCTGAGTAAAGTTTCAAAGTTTCATACACTTTTGTTTCTTGTCCAGACTCAAGGAAGAACTCTGTGAAGCTTAAATGCTTGTCCCTTCTGCCAACAGAAGTTGGTCCAATAAAAGACATGACCTCACCTACTGGTCTCTCTCATATCCTAGGACCAACATGGCTTCAACAACACCATTGTACCTTCTAATTAGCAGTTATTGTATTACTTATTACAGTTCTTCTGCTACTGACTGTAGTTTCCTAATGAACTATATTTTCCAGAGGTTTATATTATGGCATAAAGGTTCCTCCTTTATCATATGGTTGTCTTTCTCAGAAGGGATTTTCAGTAATACTGGAAAATATGGTTTTAGTTTGGGTTAAGCTATTATAAAAAAAGATATTTGTTCATGCCTGAGTACTGAAAGTGCATGTAGAAAGACTTCACGCTATGGAGAACCTAGAGTACATTCTCCATGATATAGAGGAGCATTATAGGGATTTAGTTTCAAGAAAAAGTTGCATTGGCTTAACTAAATTTGAGGTTTTAAACCAATTTAGTTAAATTAATACAAAAGACTGTGTGGCCAATCTTAATTTTAAACTAGATTTATTTTGGCTTCTCCGTTTTATTAGTACTTGATTTAAGCTTAACTGAAATAAGTGTGTCCACACAGGGGTTTTCACCATTTTAACTTAAGTTGGTTTAAAAAACTAATTTAAGTTAAAACAGTGAAACTTTCTTGTGTAGCAAGGCCTTAGAATCTGTAAACTAAACATTTAATTTCAATGATTTCTTGTGATTAAAACAAGGAATTTCTGATTCAAATCACATGCAGATGAAGCTCAGTTTATCCTCAGAAAAGCCAAACCACATTTTAGTTTATGGTCTACATTTTAATGTGCATTTTAAAAGGAATGTATGAAGGTAAAATAAAGTAAAAGTCATGGTTCATCACTGGCATATAATCAGTTTGTATTTCCTAAGGTAATCTGTGCAAGAACAAACTAATTCATTTCAGAAATTGTTGAGGCATTGCACAGTAACATACAGTAAGATCTTTTATATGGAGTTATGAGTGTAGTAATCTAATACCATATTACATAAACCAGAAATTATGATAGAAAACAATATAACATGTTTATTTTGTATACTTATATACAGTGGATTCTAAGATGTTTTAAAGAGTTAAATAGTAAATTAACAAATTAAAAAAACTAGGATAGCAGAAATGATTATACTAGCTTCCCTTCTCAGGCAATGAAAAAAACTCCCAAGTACTCTAATGGGGTTGCTCAGGCCTAAGATCTATTGCAAATGAGGGCTGCAACAGAGTTGCAAGGTAGATGTAGCTTTAAGAAAAAAAATGGTATTTTCACGTGAATGCCTTTGGTAATGAAGAGGAGGAAACAGAATTAGAGGAAAATATTGCATATACGCAGACTTGTTTCTAAAGGATGTTTGTTTTTCAAGATTACCTAGGACAGCTGCTTTTTAAATTATTAATGCTTTTAAAAGATTCACTTTAAGTGTGTCTCACAGCCACATGGATAGGGAAAGCATTAATTTACTGCAATGGTTAGATGCATATTAGGTGGGCAATTTTCCACTTAATATGTAAATTGATAAATAGCATGGTTTTTCTATCATTCAGTATTATTTTAAGCTAGTTCTGACATTATTTTACTTTGACTAGATAGGAAAGAAAATTATAGAGCTCTTCCGCAGAGAAGTGTGACTCATTGCAGGAGGTAACATCAAGAGTGTATCATTAACGGGGAAATCTGTCCTACAGTGGGTGTCAGAGTCCAGGGTTGCACATACCTCTTGTTTTTGATGGTCTTTTCTCAAAACCAGTGACAAGTTTTTACTCTGAAGTAATGCTCTTATAATGAGATTTAAACTGTGAATACTTGCCTGGAAGAAAACAAAATGGATTCCGTTTGTGAGGTGGGAGGACAAAATGGAGTGTCAGAAAATGTCAGATGGGAGGCATAGTGGGATAATACTAGGATTGTTAGGTCAAATCTTATTGAACAATTTTATTAATGAACCTTGACTAGTGGGTAAAGAGAACATTAATTCTGTATATGATACAGAATTGGGAAAAGTTGCAAACAATGGTGAAGACAGAGAAATAATGTACATGGACCAATGGTCTGATCCTGCAAGATGCCACGCACCTTCACTATCTGGCAGGATTAAGCCCCGATAAGTATAGTTAAAATTATGGGAGATAAATAGAAAATATAAAACTAAGAATTGACATATTTAAGGCCCTGACCCTGCAAAAATTGCATACATGCGTACCTTAAGCATGTAGGTATAACTAATGAGTGTCTAACTAAGTGCATACATCAATGTTTGCAAGAGCGGAGCCTAATACATCTCCAAAAAATAAAGCAAAAGTTTAGATCAGCATTTCCCAAACTGTGTTCCATGAGATGCGAATAGGTGTTCTGTGAAAAATTTTCAATGCTAGCAATATTTTTCCTTCTAAAATATTAAATATGAAATTGTGTGTGTATAATAATACTAAAGTATTTGAATAACATTTAGATCGTAGGTATATTAATCCTCCCTTCCCCGACCAGCTTGTATGTGTTCCGTAAATATATTCCAAGCCCAAAAGTGTTCTGTGGCCAAATTAGTTTGGGAAATGTTGGCTTAGATATTTAAAGGGAGATGGAACCTTGGAATACAGAATACTGAAATATGAGTTTGTAATGTGAAATATTAGGTAAAATCTGAATCCTATTTTGACTCATATACACCGAGTCATCAGATCACAGTAGTTCACAGTTCTCTTCTATACAGCTCTAGTGAAAATGCACTTTTAATTCTCATGTTCTGAGTACCCCAGAAAGAGTAGGTTAATTTCAAGAGAATTCATGAAATAGTAAGGGAAAAATTTCAAATACTATAAGATTGAGGATAAAAAGACCATGAATACCCACATACTGTCCTTACATTTTGCTTAATATTGTTCCAAACCAATAATGATACTGAATGTGGAGATGGCTTACTTACTTTTATAAAGGTAGATTTCCATAATCTTAATGAAATATTCACTTGAGTTATATCTGATGGGGCCAGAGTGCAATTAACAGATGCACAGTTGTATGTATCACAGTCCTGTTTAAATATTTATATATAAAAATTAGTGATCAAACATTCAATATGACTCTCTCAAATAAAACTATGAATAGACTAGCAATTAGTCATTTCAATTTGCTATATAGTTTAGTTTTATGTAATATTAGCAATACAAGAATATGGATTACTGGATTTTATCTAGACAAAAAATTACACAGAAATAAATAAACTGAGTTTAATTCACAATTTTTGGAAGATTAATCTATGCAGAAATTGAACCTATCTGAAATCACTTTCCACCTGGCCTGGCCATTTACATCCACGCAAATTGCCTGACAAATGTATCAGATCAGAATGGTAGCATTTTGTGTCCACTTTGCATAGTTGGAAATAATGAAACAAGTTGCTAGGAAGTGGAGATTCAGGCCTTTAAAGTATTACTTAATATTTAATTCATTAGACTAGAAAGACTGGGGTGGAAGATTTACGCTGACATAAATAGGCATATGTCATTCAAGTCAATGGAGCACTGATTTACACAAAGTGAAAATCTGGCTCAGGGATGTATAGTTCAGTTTCATGTGCAGTTTTTCAGCAAGAGCTAATACAAATATAGCATGTTAAATTTAAAAGAAACATTTTAAGCAGTTAAAATGAAAAATGAAATTATATGGAGAAATGACCTAATAGTATTTATTTTAGAAATATTAAACAGGTGAACAATGTAATTAATATACACATTTTAGACCTGCTTACCATAATTGTGTGTTTTGTAGGTTCTTTTATTTTTGACACTACAAATGGCATCCCAGAGTTGATACTGAACGGATCTATAAGATGACTGGTTTGGCAGATCGCATTCTGTTAACAAAAATATACCAAATTCTTTCTTTTACTGCCTGAAAGTCCAAAGTAGTAACAGTAGTAGTAATAGTAATAAATAATGATCAGTTAATAAAAGCTCCAGAAAGAGTCCACTATTCCTAAAATGTAGCAATTTTAATAACAAAATAATTTTATAGATAGCATAGCCATCTCTATAAATTTGTTAATAACCAGAATGTAGAAGAACAAATTGATGGTGACATACCTATTGAAGCATATTATTTGTATTACAAAAACAACAGAAGTCCTGTGGTACCTTAAAGACTAACAAATTTCTTCAGGCATAAGCTTTCGTGGGCTGCAACCCTCTTTGTCAGATGCATCTGAAGTGGGTTGCATCCCACGAAAGCGAAATTCCTGAAGAAGTTTGTTAATCTTTAAGGTGCCCCAGGACTTCTGTTGTTTTTGCTAGATACTGACTAACCTGGCAACCCCTCTGGAACTTATTTTTATTACCTTTCGCATTACAAATATAATACAGCCTTTTTAGGAGGTAATTTCAACATACCAGTGGCAGTGGTCAGTAATGTACATATAGATATATCCTACAGTGAATAACAGGATGCTGCAGGAGCCTTAGCAGCCTTAGCAGCCCTAGCAGCTGATCCACACTCTTGTCAATAATGAAATTAAATCTTGATATCATAAACATACTGTTCAAACACATTTAAATAAATCTAGGCAGGTATTATTTCATAAATGTCTACATTTCTATATATTCTTCATGAAGTTCTGCATCATATTCCAAGTCCAGGGCATGGCTCACCTACTGGTGAATTCTCTATATCTCAGTCATAGATTAGTGGCCTATTGCTGGAGTGGGTGGGTGAGGTTTTGAGGCCTGCATTTTGCAGGAGGTCAGACTAGATGATCGTACTGGTCCCTTCTGACCTCAAAGTCTATGGCTATGTCTACACTTGCAAGTTAGTTCTAATTAAGGAAGCTTAATTCGAACTAACTTAAGCCTTGGCCACACTAGGCTTTCATTAGTTCGAATTAAGGGCTTCATTAATTCTAACTAATAAATTGGAGTGCTTAATTCGAACTAACCCTTAAATTGAACTAGTTAGTTCGAATTAAGTCAATGTGGCCATATTATTTTGAACTAACTGCTTAGTTCGAACTAATCGGCAGATTGACCTTCATGCAACTGACTAATTCAAACTAAGCAAGTGCCCTGCATGGCCATGGATAGTTCGAACTATCATTCTAGTGGGGCCATGCTAGTTCGAATTAAGTTAGTTCGAATTAGTTAGTTCGAATTAACTAATTTGAACTAGCTTTTGTAAGTGTAGACATAGCCTATGAGTCTATTTAGATTGCAATCACAGCTCAATTTAAAAGTGCTGGTAACAAAACTGAGTCTTTTAGTTTCTTACACCAAACAAAGAAAAGAATGGAAAAAAACACACTTCTAATTTAAAATAAAATACAGGCACATTCATGTTTATAGTCATAACGTACATCTGAGGATGATAGTCCAGTTAGGTAGAGAATGGGATTTTTGGATGAAGTCAAATTGGGGAATAAAATCTGCAGAGTGAGTTGTGGAACTGGAAAGTGTTCACCTTTTTCAATCTGTAAGAAACAAGAACAACATTATATTTCCTGTTTTCTAGTTAACACCAGTTTTACTGGTGTTTGACTGTGAGTTATTTTCCCTTTCAGAACTATGCAGTCAGTCAATGGTGTGAGCTCTGTTATGTTTATTCTAGCAGCAGATTGATATTAACTGTTCACCAGTTTACTGTGTGTTTGATGACTAAATAAGTGGATGCAAGAAGGAAGAAAGAGAAAGAAAAGATCCAGTCCAAAGTTCTATTTTGACATGTTCTACCTTTCATTACACTATTTTGGAGAGCTCATCTGCTTTCCATTTGGGACTTGTATTACATGAGTTCCTAGAGGCTTTTCTTCCTATTTTGACCTCTGTGTTCAAGTCCAAAACAATGCTCTAACTTGGAGAGCAGCAGAGGAGCTATTACTAAGAAAAGAAAATGACTTCCAGCAGCAATTAGGACAATCAGATGTCCTGATTTTATAGGAACAATCCTGATATTCAAAGCTTTGTCTTATGTAGTTGCCTGTTATCCCTGCCCCCTTGTCCCAATTTTTCACATTTGCCATTTGGTCACTCTAGCAGAAGTACTGGCCACCTCAAAGGAAGGTTCTGCTCCAAAGACTCTTACCATAGCTCTAGCGGAGCAGCATTCTTGCAGTGCCCTTTCTTTCCTAACTCGACTCAGTCTTACTCTGTCATTTCTGAGATTACAGGGGTTTCAGACAACAGTCATAGGTTTCTGCTCCTTCTGAATTGGCACTCTGTGGTAAGGGATGGGGGAAGGGGAATATCACTTACAAGCAGGGTCCCAAGCTAGTCTCTATCAGATCCCTAACTATGTCCTCAACAACAGAGTCCTGTGGCACTTTTAAAGACTAACAGATTTATTAATCGCATGAGCTTTCGTGGGAGAAAATCCCACTTCGTCAGACGCTTTGAAGATGGGAAAGTTACAACAGTTCCAAAACTCCTTCCTTCATTCAGTCAGTCAGGTATGGTTTATAAATCAGTTAATCCCACCTATAAATAATCTCTTAAATTAAACATAAAAACAATTTTAATGTTTAAAGAGTATGGATGGTTGGCAATGGCATAGGTGGGATGTAATATAGCAATGGGGTAACAATGTCATGTTTGAAATGATTGTACTGAAAGATTCAGACCCTTCTCAAGGCCTATCTCTTATAGTTAGAAATTTGCTGGTTCAGACTTTTGGTTTATTTCATATGGATAGGTCTATTACTAAATGCTAGCTTTAAAACCGGGAAACAGGGATGTTTTAGGATAATTAAAATCAGTCCTGTGACAATGTGAGGGATTTATAACCCATTAAATGTCTTTTGCAGCCGAAACTATTCTACTTTGCCATCTTCCTTTGATTAGGAATGCAAAATCCTTTGAGTATGGTATTTCCTTTCTTCTAAGCTGGTTGGTTTCTGGAAATATCAATTCCCAACAATAAGTATAAACTGTAATGAATTAAGGGCAGCATTTAGTTTCAATGGCACATGCTTTCCCATTGTGAAAGAAGAACTCTTCAGACCATCTGGAATGGTTCTGTGGCCCAAAGATCACATGTGAATATTTCTGATATATAATATTTGAAAGAGAAAAGCAAAAAAAAAATGCTTCTGTTAACATGTTACATATGTGATGCTTATCAAAGGACATTAATGTATTCGACCTAGTTTAAAAACACAGACGTAGTCCCTTTACAATACAGTTGTAGCTCCTCTGTTTTTTACCTTATAGTTTATGTTAACTTCATCCCCAATGTTCTCTGTTGTATTAATAATAGCAGGAACTGTATCATTTGCTGCAATTATAACATGGTATTCTTTTGGAATACTGTGGGTTAAAAAATAACAAAAATTTTATAATCATGCACTCTTACAGGCAGAGATCTTTTCATTACTCTGTTAAACTTCCTGAGCAAGTTTTTTTTTTACAGGAAGTGTACTATTATTTCCATTAATGCTCAAGTCATCAGTTTACCAAAAAGTGCTTGATTTTTTCAATTTTTTTTTATATTACAAATCACTTGTTTAGTTAAAGCTGTATCAGGACAAATCATTCATAAGGCGATGATGGATTCAAGGCCTGACTCTACCATCCTGACTCAGTCTGAGTTGTACATCACTCCAGCCCTAATACTTTGTGAAATGGTCAGAATCCTAGTAAACAAACAGAAAAGAGTAAGGAGGATAGAAGCAGATGGGACAAATTTAGCTCTATTCCATATGGGGAGAACTTATATCCAAAGCTAGGCTTGACATCCATTTATTAGGGATGATTTAAGTCAATGAAGTAACACAAAGTGGGGGGAAATTTCAGAAGCTGAAATGGGAATTAGGCACCCAACTTCCATTGATTCTCAGTGGGAATAAAGCATTTAACTGCTTTAGGATAATTTGAAAATCCCAGTTGGAATGGATTTAACATAATTATTCACATATACAGAACACATCCCATATTGAGATGTATATATTCCCTTTATACATGTTTCTCAGGATGGAATTCAGCTGAATTTCAATTGTTTCCGAGAGCAAAGAAAATATCTTTACTGTGGCAGAACTCTTGAATTAAAAATGTACATGTGAACTGACAAAAGCCTTTTGAGAATCTGGAAATTAAGGTTAATTTAAGAAACCTTAAAAATAAAATACAACAAAGGGCCAATGCAAATCGCTGGTTTCACTAGGAGGGGAGAGCTCTGCTTTCTAATGCACCTGACACACCTCTGAATGAATAGAACAAAGTATGAGAGGCCACAAAAGCTGCTATTGCACTAGTCATCCTATAAATCACACGGAAATAAATTAAAAGTGGCTACAGCCAGTAGAGACAGTGACTGGTCCATTATGTCATACAACTGCTCTTTTCAATAAACTCTTTGGCTATGTCTACACTAGAAAAAGTTAGGTCCACTTTATTAAGTCGACCTAACCACACGTACGTTGACTTAATAAAGTCGACTTAAAGGTTATTCCACGCCCACACTGTCCTTACGTTGACTTAAGGAGTCGACTTAAGGCTTCAGTCGACCTAATGGGTGGTTCTTATTAAGTTGACTTAAGCTTTCATTAAGTCGACTTAAGGAATTTCTTAAGTTGACTTAATGAAAGTCTGGTGTAGACAGGGAGTAATTTAGGTCGACTTAAGCCTCCTTAAGTCGACTTAAATTGCTAGTGTAGACTTACCCTTTGCTTCTTATTCATGAGACCAATGTTTGTCTTTTTTGTACAATACCACACGCAATGTAACAATAAAACCACACAATAAATGTCTGCTGTATCCCATACTGGAAAATTAAGTACAGAAAAATATTAGTACCTTGAAAATATTAATCCCATTTCATATTTTAGTGGAATTATAATGTCTCTTCTATTGTCAGTCAGAGTCTCAGGTGGTTCTTCGCTGTCACTAGAACACAGCAACACATGCCAATCAGGTCAGATTGTGATACTCAACAGTACACAATGTAGATAACTGCCTGAGAGAGAGACTAAAATACCTGCAGCTGTGTATATTAAAAAAAACCCACTGGCCACTTCAAGTTTATTATGGTCTTTTAAAAATAATTTGAAATAGCTCTTTCTAGTAACTAAAAGATACAAATTGCATTAGGCTAAAATAAAAAATACATCCTTGTAGAACTGAGAGTGCAAACTGTTGTACACTGAAAATAGTTACATTATATCAGGTAGGGGTCATCTTTATCACACAATCCCTGTAATTTCTTGGGACAGCATATATTACAGGCATTACAATTTGCCCATGTAGCTATGTCAAGGCTCCTCAATCTTGACCTGCTGCAACACCATTGCTATTTCAGCCCAAGGCCTCTCTTCTTGGCAGAGACTGCAAATTGTGTTACAATGTATGGTAATTTTGTAATAAAAACAGATGTCTTCTGTGCTTGAGACTAGCAAATCTGATTCACTTGTGACTCATTTATAGAGGACAATGAATGTCCATTTATTTAAATTACCTCAATTGAAAGCCTTAAACCAAGCAGTAGTTATGTATATCTCTAAAGCTGGCAGGTCTAGATATTCAATTTTTCATTTTTGAGCCGAAAAAAAGCCATCTCTGTCTTACCAAGTAGTACTGTAGTACTGGAGTGCAAATCTATACAGTGGCTAAAAGGAAAGCTTGAGATATAAAAGCAATGATTTTGGTAACTAACCTTGCTACATACACTTCAACAGTAGCATTTTCCAGGAGATAAGAAGCATTGAACTGGAAAACTATTCTGAAAAAAATCTGAGGGAGAAGCACATATTTTAAATAGATAGTGGGGAAAGAAAAATAATATTTAGCTAAACATAAAAATTTACTCTTCTGAAAGCTGGCTAAATTCCTAAGGTCAAAAATCTTGGGCTATGTCTACACTTGTAATTTTAAGTCAACTTTAATTAAGTCGACTTAACTAAGTTGACTTAAAGTCGACTTAGTTAAGTTGACTCAGTGAGTCTACCCTTAAAATTAAAGTCGACTTAAAGGGGAACTTACAAAGTCGACCTAGAGCATCCACAGTGGACGCCTAAGTCGACTTCTAGGGTCTAGGGGGACCTTGGGCAGGTCCACGGTGGCGGGGGGGCACCCCTTGTGTACAATGGGGCAAAGGGGGACAGTGACCCTGGCAGGGCATGTGGGCAGGGTGTGACGCTGTCTGGATTTAGGGAAGCATTTATGATATTATTTTCTATTAATAT
>ML685768.1:15787875-15858070 GCA_007922175.1 Pelusios castaneus
ATATTAATAGAAAATAATATCATAAATGCTTCCCTAAATCCAGACAGTGTCACACAAGGCTCTGCCCTGCCCTTTGGGGGGCATGCCAGGCTCCCCCTGTGCCCTCCTGGCAGGGAGGGCATTGGTGTAGTCCTGGGGTAGCCCTAAATTGACTTAGGTCTACACTGGCTTAATTTGACTTTAAAAAGTCGAATTAAGCCTTAAGTCTAATTAAATCTAGGTTTAATAAAGTCGACTTAATTTTCCTTAAGTCGACTTTATTTTCCTTAAGTCAACTTAAGCAAGCTGCTTAAGTCGACTTAAGAAAACTGTAGTGTAGACGCAGGCTAAATTAAGTCGACTTAAGGAAGCTTAAGTCAACTTAATTTACAAGTGTAGACGCAGCCTTGGAGTCCACACTCAGTTTTTAGTTCATCTGTTTGAATGAGTGGGACTTCAGGATATTGCCCAAAATGAAAAAGAAATCCAATAGCTATATGATTAGTACATTGCAGGGCCATTTTTTTCAAAACTGGTGACCAAAACTGAATATATAATATGTGTAAAAATTGCAATAAAAATAAAATTACATTGTTAAGTTCAAATTTGTAAATTTAATTTCCTTGATTTAAGAATCACATATCTGTTGATCCTGAGAGCCATTGCGGAGAGATCTGTAGCAAAGCCCTGGTAGTTTTAGCTGGCATGGGCCATTTCCCTTCCTCATTTAGAAGAAGCTGCTGGGTTTGCATTTGTTTGTATTAATATGACTGCATTTTTAATACAGAGTAAAAGTGCCTAGAGAACTGAATAGACTTTTAAAAATATGTTGACTAAATCTAAACAAATAAATAATCCTGATTTTACAACAATTTATTGATTACTATAATTAAGGCCAGCATAGCATAACATGCTCACTCTGAAGGTTTTGGAAGCTCTATTCTAAACATGCATCTCTCAGCATCACACCATAGTAATTTTGAGTTTGAGTTCAAGCTCTCTATTTCTCCACTGGTTTAAATGTGTAGAACTTTAGTATAAGTGATCCCAAGAATATTGTCTGAGCTTTTTGAGCATATAAGAAAGTCAGGAAGAGCTTTAGATAGGAATTTAATGGGGCTGTTTATCAGCCAATCAGATGTATGAATATCTCAAAGCAAATGAAGTATGAAACTTTCAGGTTGAATGGGAATTGAAGGACTCTAACCACAGGCAAACTGAGAATTAGCGTTGGCAAGTAAACTGTGAAAACTCCCAGAAAGCTAGGAATGGGAACAATAAGCAGAGGGTTGTGTTCTGATTTGGCCACCTTGGAAAGAACAAATGACCTGGCTGCTACAGGTCAGAAACTGGAGCTGAAAAAGTGTATATGTGGGTGTATCTAAGCGAATCTAAGGTATTTAATTATATTTGCACAAGATTTGGTGTACCCTGAAATAAATGGATTAAGACATTTTATTCCAGAGTAATTTAAATGCAGCTTATTGCACTTATTTTAAGCTATTTCACAAATTTGAAGTCCAAATTTATAGTGCTGTATTTGGACATTTGCTTTTAATTACTAAAGAATACATGGGGGCTACCAGAAGTTAGTTCCTAAAATGTAAAGAAATAGGTGAGGGGACAATTGTTCAAACATTTTACTTCCAAGTCCCTGAGCACATTTCTCATGTGAAATGTTGAGATTATGGGAAAATTTCTTTCTTCTAGCCAATTTATTTTTTGTAAACTCAGCCAATTGCGATTTCATATGAATATACTTTTCCACACCACAAAAAGAGCAATGGGCTAGTAGAGGTTATAAACCACTCTGGGCTGGAGAACTGCCTTGAACATCATTACTACCAGGAAGCCAGGACAGAGTTAATAGGGGTCCAGAGTCAATGTGGAGGCAAAAGTGGTAAGATTCACAAAATAATAGGGGATTAAACCCTCATTTAGGTATCTACATCTGTGGGTCAACTTCCATTGTGAGCCACAAAACTCTTAGGCGTGTAAAATAAGCAGCTAAATTTTCAGAGTAAAATTCCTATATTCAAAATGTGCATGTGTGGATGGGTTCTTTTTTCATTTATATATAGCCTGAATTTGGTGCATAAATACATAACTGATCATGTATGAAAGCTCAGACGGACATCTACTGCCCTCTCCAAAAATGTAACGGTTTCCTACCTCTTCTCCAGACTTTAGGAAAGGGTATCCCACTTTACAGGTAATATTCTGATTGGATTCACAACTATCTTTCTGTATATCCTAAACAGGAAGAGTCACAGCATCAACAAGTGTTTTCACTTTTATGTAAACAGTCCAGAAGTATATCAAACATATTCTTTCAATCATCATCTAAAACTCAAACTGTTAATTGATATGAAACAAACAGGTAGAAAGCCATAATATATGTAAAACATTTTTATCATACTATTGTTATATAATGTTACATCAGCATTAATATTATCAGTGAAAGTGTACAGAGAACTTTACAAAATGCACAGGTCTTGAGTTGAAAATATGCCTATATGCAAAAGATTCTCTTCCCATACCAAAGCATTTTTACAAATATGGAAGCAGTACAGTGTCACAATTCACTCCTGAGCATGAGCTGTATCTCCACTAAATCCAGATTAGTTACATCCCTGCATACAATGTCCTGTCATCTTGTCTGTGTGCCTCTAGGTCTGACTGACCATGGTTTTATTGGCATTATTGGCATTATTATTATTAAATGGCATTATTTTCTTTGGCTTCCTGTCTACTGATTATTGTTTCCCGTGTCCCCAACATCCTAATATTTTTGGTTGCAGTCAATTCTTTAACAATCTCTGATTTCACATTCTAATCTCCCTCCTATTTAATTTACCTTAAAATCATCCCATGTTACATCTGCCATCTTCCAAAGAACTCTCATCTCTACAGTCTTCTGCTTTCTCATGTCACTTAGTGCAGCTGCTTCCATACCACAAAATATTACAGTTAGTAGAGTGGTTTAATAAATTTTCATTTTGGTAGCTAAAGTTAATAATTTTACCATCTTCTACCTTCTCATGTCAGTTAATGCAGCTGCTTCCAGACCAAAAAAATATTACTGTTAGAGTGGTTTGATAAGTTTTTCACTTTGATAGCTAAAATTCATTTTCTTTTAACCTCATCCTTGATGGAATCATCTGCACTAATCAAGCTTCCTAGGTACACACAAGATTTCACTTGTTCTATGCTTTCACCGTTACTGCATTTCAACACTTCATCTATTGTCCATTACCCAAGAAGCAACTGCTTTATCTTCTTGGCATTTATTTTAAGTCCAAGTTGACTGCACCAATTATGCAGGGTATCAAAGAGTATCATAATTAATTCAAAGGTATCTTGCAGTTGTACAATGTCACCTGCATAAGCTAAAGAGTTTAATTCTAGATCATACAATGTCACACCACCCAACACATCTATTATTCTTAACATCCAATTTAGGAACATAATGAAAAACCATGGTGATTCCATGCCCCTTGTCACTTATACCCCTTAGCTACTTAATTTTTCACCAGCAGTTCAGGAGGCTTTGTACACTCTTGTTACCCTACCTGGATTTTACTACTGTCCATAATGCTTCACTTCAAACCAAATCATAAGCTTTTGTAAAGTTGATGAAAACACTAAAGATCTTTAATCCACACTCCCACTTCTTTTCCATCAACTGTTGGATTGTAAATATCTTATCAACACAATTTCAGCCTCGTCTGAAGCCATACTGTTTCTTACCTATTACTTCCTCTAAAATTTGCCTTAATCTGCTGACAGTTCCTTTCAACCAGATTTTCCCCAGTATGGATAATAAGCTTATACCTTTATAATTATTCGGACTGGAAGCTTCCTTTCTTCAGGATTGGCACAATTATTGCATTTAACTACTCACCCTGATACATCCTCTTGCTCCTATACTATCTTAGTATTTTTCCCGATGCTCTGACAGCACTTGTCCCACCAACTTTTAGCAGTTCAACTGTTATGCAGCCTATTTCTGCATTCTTCTTCATTCTTAAGCTGCTTCACTGCTTTTGTTTCTTCTTCTGATAGTGGTTTAGTGTTGATATTCATTCTGCCCTGCAAAGCACCCTTTTCATCTAGCATGTCTAGAAAGCTTGCATCTGGATTAACTAGAGGGCTCATCATTTTGTTAAATACTCTTTCCATACTTTCATCACTTCTTTGACATTTGTAGTCAGTTCACCGACAGCCTTTCTTTTGGTTGTGCATGGTTGGCCTGATTGTGTTTCTCTGTAGCTTAACCTTTTTGTATATCATTTTCATATCTTGTTTTCTGGCTGCTTTTGCCAGTTGTTGATCCTTGTTTGTCCCATCTTTGAGATTCTCACTGTTTTATACAATGCTTTCAATTCTGCTTTCCCAGAAGTCGGCTTGTTTACACTTTTCCTGTAATGTTCTTATTTCATACTCAGAGTTCATAAAAATGAATGCACAGTGACACTGAACTGCAGACATATTTGCAATGACTACAAATAATCTATCATTTACTGTATACAAACCAGGAATCATGTAATCAAGTATTGGGTGTTACTGGACACTTGTATGCACAAATACTTGATTTGTACAAGTAACTATGAAAACTGTGTACACAGTAGGCACATAAGTACATGCATATTTTTTTAGAAAGTAGGCCCATGATAAGTAGATCAACATTTTAAATCCTTGACACGTAATCAAACAGATCATCTTGGTAACCTCAGAATAGTTTATTACTAATTTTCTATGGTCCTGACATCATCATTTATTTATTATTAATATTTGTTTTAACTGATAAGATGCCTCCCCATGCCCTTGGCATCAGAATGTCAGCAAAACACACATTGATATTCTCTCCTTCCAATGCATTACATAATCCTCCTCAGACCCACTGTAGCTGCTGTAGTTGCTCCTTTTGGCTTTTCAACAATGATGATATGATGCAGAGCCTCCTACAAGGCTGCATCCAGGGAACTGATTCCTCTTCTCATGTATACCAATTAATATTGTCCATTTACATCAGAAGAGTTACTCCATCTTCCTAATGTAAGTGAATTTGCAGTGCTGTAGCTGCCCTGTTGGTCCCAGGATAACACTGAGACAAAGTGAGTGAGGTAATATCTTTTAGTGGGCCCACCTCAGATGATGGAAGGAATGAGCTTTCAAGATTCACAGAACGCTTTCTCAGGTTTGGAGAAGGAAACCAGAGTGTCCAAGCGAAAGCTGAGGAACCTGAGCTATGAAGTGCTGTGAAGCTTGTTCTTACCACCAAGAGAAATTGGTCCAATAAAAGATATAATCTCACCCACCTTGTCTCTCTGGTGTAAGTGAAGGGAGTTTTCGGCCCTGTGTATCTCTACTGCTCTGACATCATTTTCAATTGAACAGTACAGTTCTCATCCATTTCTTTAAAGACCATAATGGTGCTTGGTTTGCATTGGCTCAGGAAATTTTAGCCCCATGATATTTCTCAAGGTATCTCTAGTTTAGCAGCTTAATATAAAACCCCCTCAAATCTCCCCACCAACCCAGACTGTGATAAATTGAAAAATCTATACCTCAATTCCAGCAAAAATAATATTCGGAGAATACTGTACTATGACTCTGGTATTATACGCACTGTCCTTTTTATTCTTGACAGATAGAAGCACGCTGAACTTATCATTGCTTGACTTTATGATGAATGGAAAGGAACTGTAAAATTAAATAAAAAGCTTCTGTTAATTATTTTTACTTCTTAAACTGGTAAAAAAAAATTAAAACGACAAGAGTCCTGTGGCACCTTAGGCTATGTCTACACTTGAAAAGTTAAGTCGACTTTATGAAGTTGACTTAATGATACCTACTTTAAGTTGACTTAAAGTCAACCTCATTAAGTCGACTTAACAAAATCGACGTCACTTTTCAAGTGTAGACGTGTGGCCCCTTTTCGACCTTATTAAGTTGACTTAACATTTAAAGTCAACTTAATAAGCTCCACCAAGACACTAATCCACATCTCCACCGGCTTAAATCAACTTAATAAAGTCGACTTAAGTGCTAGTTCAAATTAAAACAGGCTATTATTAATTTGAACTAACTTCTTCCTTAATTTGACTTAAGGAGCAGCTTAAATTGACTTCAGGAAAGCCCAATGTAATGTGAAGTATTTTAAGTCGACTTAATTTGTAAGTATAGATGCACCCTTAGAGACTAACAAATTTCTTTGGGTATAAACTTTTGTGGGCTCCAACCTAATTTGTCAGATGCATCTTAAGCCTGAAGAAATTTGTTAGTCTCTAAGGTGCCAAAGGACTCTTGTTGTTTTTGCTGTACACAGACTGACACAGCTACCCCTCTAAAAAAATTAAGCAATCACACTTTTTCCATGGTCACACTATTTTGTCTTTGATTGAGAAAACATCTGTTTTATTAGTATATCTGTGTATAGAGCTATATACATCTATATTAAGTTTCAGTGTTGTTACCTGTGTCCAGCTATGCTTGCTGTTATATTCAGAACCAGATCGGTAATACATTTATTTTTGTTTCCACAGTCTTTTGTGAAAGGAATCTGCAACAGTAATATTGATAATTGTATTCACATTTCGTTATAAGTATAATCAAAATATAAGTATCAACATTTCAAGTTATTCTCTTATTTTACATTATAAAACAACTTTTGTATGGCTATTGTGGAGACTTTTGTTGATAGTAATTAGTGAAGCCACCCAATACTCATGTGAAATAGCTGGATGCAGAAGAAGGATACCTATAAAATGGATGAACTGAAAGGTTAAGTGATTTACTCAAGATCACTGAGTGAGTCACTGGCAAAATTGTGAATAATACCAATGGCTATGTCTATACTTGGCCAAATAAGTCAACTTTGTTAAGTCGACTTCGTTAAGTTGACTTAGTATGTCCACACTATAAAATTAGGTCGACTTAAAGTAGACCTTGCCAAATCGACTTAGAGCGTCCACACTGGATGCCTAAGTAGACTTCTAGGGACTAGGTGGACCTCGGAGTGGTTCATGGTGGGAGGGGAGGCATCCTTTTCAAAGTGCCAGAGGGCTCAGCATTTGCCCCATTGTACCAGGGTACAATGGGGGCTGAGCAGGACAGGGACAGAGACAGGGTATAGGAATGGAGTGGGCAGGGCTGTGTCCTGCCCTGTGGGTGGGCACGCCAGGCTTTGGCTGTGCCGGCCACCCTGGCAGGGAGGTCAGTGGGGGAGCCCTGGGAGCCCTTTAAATCGTCTTAAAGTTGATTTAGAGCTAATCCACGTCTACACTGGCTAAGTTGACTTAATAAAGTCAACTTAGCCAGTAAAGTCTACTTTATACTAGGTTTTATAAAGTCGACTTAAAATTTCCTTAAGTCAACTTAAGCAACAGCTTAAGTCGACTTAAGGAAATTGTAGTGTAGATGCAGAGTAAATTAAGTTGACTTAAGCAGGCTTAACTCGACTTAATTTACAAGTGTAGATGCACCCAATGAGTCTTGACTCACATTCTCCTGCTCTAATTTGTAGACTATATGATACAGCTGCCTTCTCTCCCTGGAATGCCCTGTATGGTCAGGTTGACTTTAAAATTCAGTCAGAGCTTCACAACCTGATTCAAATCCCACTGAAGTCAAAGACCTCCCCCCTACTCCAAGTGTTGTTTTCCTGGGAAAGTGAATCTCCCAGTCCAGAGGTGTGCAAACTATGGCCCGTGGGCTGGATGCAGCCTGTGGGAACCTTTCATCATGCCTTAAAGCTGGGTCAGAGTACAGCAGCTGCTCTTCCCTCCTGTCCTCACTTCTCTCCAACCATGGGGGCCCAGAGGGGTCCTGGCCAGAGTGAGGCAACTGCTCCTGCCTCCTGGCCCCGCCCCTCTCCCACCACATGGGTCCAGCAGCTGCACCCTGGCCAGAGTTTGGTAGCTCCCCCCCCACTCACCCCAGTCCCACCTCTTCCCCCACCACTCTCCAGCCCATTTAGAGGCAGATGGCCAAAAAGTTTGCTCACTCCATCCCAGCCTGACCCCTCCACCTGCACCGGTCAAACCTAGCCAATTTGTACCCTGAGCCATTCAGTCCTGGGCCTTGGATGGGCTATCGGGAGAAGGGTGAATCTCATTTTAAATACTCCACATATTAGCAATGAACCTTGCTGACTTACATAGTCATACACTGAGTTTGGCTGGTCACTATCAAGGACAGGACCATTCTCTGGGTCGGAAAAATTAAACTCCAACAAAACCTTTACTGAGTCCTGAAAATCAGGCTTGTCCTAGAAATGAAACAAATGAAATTGTTATTATGAAATGTTCCCTTTACACCACCTTTGATATGGAATCCTCTAAAGGAGAATAAATATGGAGCACTCAGGTGCAATATTGTTCAGTCACATTTTAACCAGAACTACAGTACAGGAAAAAAATCTGAAATATGAACATGTTGGTATAATTAACTAATGATGATAAATCAGCTTGTTTCCAACCAAAACCTCTGAAATATTCCAATTTCTTTTGGATGTCTCATAGGATCCCCAAAATCATCTAGTCCATTCCTCTGCCAATCCAAGATCATTCAAGATCATCTTCAAAGTGTCAACATTTACAATTATTTTTATTTTTCTCAATGGACCAATGGCAGCCCTGTAATAAGCAGATACGAGGCTTACTGACATGAATGGAGTAGTGCCCTCTTGTTACAGGGCTGAATTAGTGCCCATTATTCTTAAACATGTTGCATTTTCAAACACATCTATGTGTTATGCATCATATACCAGTGGGATAATTTTTTTTTTCAGCAAGCAACTGTATTGTTGCTAATGTCTGAATGCACAAAAAGAGTTAGGTGCCTAAGTCCCAGTTTTGGGACCACTGCAATGCACAAAACTCCCAATGATCATGTAGGCACCTATACTCATTCATCACTCACTCATTAGGTGCCTATGTTTCTGAGCATATGCACCACTACCTCCTTGCAGGCATCCAGGTGCCTATCTTCCACCTAAGTCTCGGAATGATTCATAAACCAGGGAAAGAAAGGCGTCTGGCCCCTAACTCATCCAAGAGGCCTAATCTTGTAGGGTTTATCACAGGCTGCCTACTGGATTGAACCCCATAGGCGAGTTTATGCAAAGAAACTATGGGGCAAAGAACGGAGGAGCTGCCATCTCTCAAATGAGTGCACTAACCATTGGGCTATGGAATATTCTGATTATAGGGAATCCTCCATCTCTCCTGTTGAAGTTGTTGCCTGTGCATAAATAATGAAAGATTACTGGAGCACGGAGACTGGATCCTGCCTCTCTCACATCCTGGGTGAGTGTTCCAAGCACCAGGCTACAGGGTCGGTCTTATACTTGTGCACTCACTCTCTCCCCATTGAAGAGTCATTTGGGCCACTCTTTGGGTTCAGTGTCATAACATCTAAACCTTCTGGGCATTCAGCCTTGGATGTTTTAAGGATACATATCTAATAATATGAATCCTTAATGACTTTGAAAAACCAATTATCATCATGGACATTTCATACTACCTGCTGTTACTCTTTACATTTCTTTTTCTATAGTAAAGATGTTCTGCTAGCTCTTGTCATCTCACATCTCTGACACATTCTGTCTCAACCCTAATTATAGAGATTTAGAGTTACACTAGCAAAGAATTGCACCAACCTGCAAATTACACTTTCATCACATCTTCCAGTTGACTCTTTTGCCCAGTTCTAAGTCATCCGCCATTCTTTAAATGACTAATGAACTCAGCCCAATTTTGTTATTCTGCTTTTAAATATAGATAACTAGCAAAGAAATAAAAATAAGCTGAGCTAGGAAAATTTACTTTATAGTAAAAAATATTAATATTATTATATTGCATTAACTGTGTGTATACCAGTGATTGACACTGATTGTGAACACAAGGAGCCTTTTTAGCTTAGATAAATGAAATAAAAATGCACTTAAGATATAATTATAATGTAACAATGAGAAAATAGAGCCACTTTATATGATTTACTTGCCAACATATAGAAGCTATGTTTAATACATTCTGACCCTTTGACAGTGATATTTTTTTGTATCTTCCTTTCTTGGTTTTCCATGAACAAGCTCCGTGATATATGTCTTTGTGAATCAAGTGTAGCCCAATACTGTATACCTACAAAGATAAGAGAAATAATAAGACCTATGTGGATAGGATTATAAACAGATTGACATCTCCGCATCTCCCTATTATTTTTTTTCCCTTCCAACTTAATTTTGCTGTTTTTGTTTAATTTAACAGTAATAAATTTTAAAAATATATAATTTAATTATTATGAATTTTGAATACTCTATTTGAAGATAATCATTTCAGAGTTGCATGCTGTTCACAAAAACCGACCGACCGACTGACCATTCCCCCTGCCTTCCAAAAATCCCAAAACAAAATTCTCCCACTAAACCCAAATGCAAATAGAGGAGGTTTGTATGCAGTGATTTGGAGGCATGGAGCTACCTACTTACTGGATTCATATATCGTATTTTCCTTAGACTTTAGTCTGACTTCAAAACAAATTGTGGCATTTATGCATACTGTTTCTTTTTTATCCATGTTACAATTTTTCTTTTGGATATTGATTTTGTTGGGTGTGAAATTCATAGAAACATTTACTTCAGCTACATCACGAGACCTTAAGAAAACACCAATAGGAAAGATGACATTAAATAGTAATGTAAATCTTTTAACATTTTAAAAACAACCTTGTAAAACCATGTAAAGTCAACTTAGTAAAGTCAACCTAAATTTCTAAGTGTAGACATAGCCACTGTCTCTTAGGACAGTAGACCTTCTTCATCCTAATCTTGAAAGATGTCTTGACTAAGCCAGATCTGAGAGAGAGCCAGATGACATCACCACTTCCACTAGCTTTGGCTAAATCCCAAATGTAAGACTTTGTGTGTTCTTTTCCTTCCCCATCTTATTTCTTCTCTTTCCTATTGCTCTCCTTTTTACTTCTGTCTAATAAGTTTGGCTTAGTTGGCCAAGACAATATATTTTGCAACCCTGCTATAAACTGTGACCAGAAAGAGGTAAATAAATACAATGCCCTAAACAGCCCAATGCTGGTACAAGTTTGCCAGAGTATTGGAATGACTGATAAAACCATGAGCTGTGTTTGTGTTTCTAGAGCAGTGAGGCTGCAAGTGAGAGAAGCTGCATTTTCTATCTTTGCTGCTCTTTTGTGTATGTGTCCAATTTGTTTTGTCTTTTAGGAAATGGGATAAGACTGACAACAACAGCTCCAGTTCCAGCCCATCTCTTTTCCCAAAGTGTATAAAGTTATAAGTATCTAGAACACTGACAAAAAGGTGTGTGGAAGGGGATGGGGGTATATGAGGGAGAAGGGGGTCCTTCTAAAAACTCTCACCAGCTAGAGAAAAATGGAACAAAAATGTTCTTAAAATGAAAAACTTATTTAATACTCTACATGTCAAATGCTTTAATGGCTTTTCCTTCTTTTTCTGTACCTTTAATAAAAGCTTAACAGGATGTTCAATGGTCTTTTTGCCACAGGATGTATGAGGTATGCTGAGGTCTCTGTATACTAAGCCCTGAACTTTATTTAAGATTGTTTAAAGTTGGAAAGTTTTGTGTCATATTAAAGCATATGACTCTTTGGACTCCTTTATACCATCTAAATTAATATCTAATTTCTAAAATAATATTATAGGGAAGAAGGAAAGCAATCAACATGAAAACTTTAATCCACTAACAGAGAACACCCATTGATCTATAAGTGAGTAGGCTTTTTCCCTTTAAATAAATATATTTAATATTTGTACCAGAAGAGGGCAGCACCACCAAGGCCTCCAATAGTGACATCAGTTAGACCATCACCGTTTAAATCCATTTCTCCATGTATAGACTGACCAAAAAATTTCACCTTTTCCCCATCACCACCTGATGGAATACGCTGTGAAAAAATAGTAATAGCTTTATACAGTATATAACAACTCAGATATATATTTAAAAAATTAAGGATGCATGACTTGGGTCTGACCAGGCTTTTTAGAACTATGATTTACTGGATATTTATTATAGACCTTTAAAAGGATTACCATGGTGATAAGCACACTATAAATGTCCAGCTACACCACTGGATCTTTTAGGAATTGGTGTCTCCTTTATCTATCCATACAGAGTGTATTTGGAAGGTATCTAATGAAAACACAGTACAAAACATGATAAAACATAAGAAAGTGTTTTATAACAAGTTCCAGAGGGGTAGCCCTGTTAGTCTAGTTCAGCAAAACAAACAAGGAGTCCTGTGGCACTTTTAAAGACTAACAAATATATTTATCGCATGAGCTTTCGTGGGAGAAACCTACTTTGTTAGACTCTTGAAAATGGAAAACTTACAGTATGGGAGGGAAAAATAAATCCAATGAAGTGTGAGTGATGGGTTCAAGTCAAAGCTTCAAAGAGAAACAACAGAGTTAGAATTCATATGCCAATTTGACATCATTAACTTAGGTTTAAATAGCAATATGGACTGGTTTTCTCATTACAAAAAGTGATTTTCACCTCTCTCAAGCTCCCAACTTTCTTATATGTTGTCCAACACTGTTTGAATCTAAACAACTTGTTTGATTACCTGAACCTGTCATTCACACGTCACGGAATTTATTTTTCCCTCCCATATTGTTAGTTTTCCATTTCAAGTGTCTGATGAAGTAGGATTTCTCCCATGAAAGTTAAGGCGATAAATAAATGTGCTTTCTTTAAAAGTACCACAGGACTCCTTGTTTGTTTTATAACAACAGACCATAATAGTCAAATTAAGTTAAATCAGAATGAGTCTAACGGCACTTTTAGCATTCTCAAAGGTAAGCTGTCAAGGTTGCTGAGGTCACTATTTGACTCTTCTGAAGATGGTGGAAAGACTCCTAGGCTGTGTCTACACTTGTACTCCTACCCTGCGTCTACACTCCATTTCCTTAAGTCGACTTAAGCAAGTTGCTTAAGTCGACTTAAGGAAAATAAAGTCGACAATGAAAATTAAGTTGACTTTATAAAACCTCATTTTAATTTGACCTGAGGCTTAAATCGACTTTTTCAAGCCCTGCCCATTCTGCCCCTATGTCCTGCCAAGGTCCCTGTCCTCCTTTGCCCCATTGTACCCATGTACAATGGGGCAAAGGCTGAGCCCCCTGGCACTGGGCAAGGGGTGCCCCCCTGTCCCCGTGGACCTGCCCTAGGTCCCCCTAGCCCCTAGAAGTCAACTTAGGTGTCCAGTGTGGATGCTCTAGGTCGACTTTGTAAGTTCCCCCCAAAGTCGACCTAAATTTACAAGTGTAGACATAGCCCTATTGACTTCAGTGGGTTCTATCAAACTCTGACTGAAGTCAATAAGACGCTTGCTACTGACTTCAGGTACAGTTGGACTGAGCAAAAAACTAAGGATCTAATTGAAAGTGAATGTAAAGGCTTTCATTCATTTCAATGAGCAATGGATCAAGCCCGAAAGGGGCTATGACTCCACCCTAATCAAAGGTTAAGACACACTACTCTTATACACACTGTTCTTGCTGCCAAACTGTGTGACTCTTACCTGTGCATATTCTTTCCTTATACTGCTGCCATTCCCATGATATATATACACAGCTCCTCGATGGTCATCCTCTAAAGGAGCTCCTATTACGAGATCATTAAACCCATCAAGGTTGAGATCTTTAACGGGAGCAATTGCAGTCCCAAAGCGAGCACCACAAGGTTCGTTCTTGTAATTTTTGCAGGAGCTGTGCTTTAACAATGAACAGCAAGTTTGGTTCATAGGTTTAAGGCTCATCTGATATTCAAATGTTGTCTGTGAAAAGGATAAATGTAAGCTTTAGGAATCAACATCATCTTTACAACAAAACAGGCTTTTAAAAGCACACACGCTGAAGACAAACTGATACTTTAATCAAAGCTAAATCACTTAACAGAAATCTTGTGGTGTTAAATATTATTATTAAGGTGAAAAATTGTGGTTCCTAATCTATGGGTCCCAGGCTGACTTCAACTAGGAAAGGAGAGACATGCAGTATTTATCTGTGACAGCTTCTAAAGTAACAGGCCTTAGTTATGCCCAGCATTGTAATTACCTTAACTAAACCCCTTAACTTGTTAAGATGCTGCAAGTATTCTTTTCAAAAGAACTTCCCTGAACCAGAAAGACAGGGCAAGGTTTAGTTTGGATCACAAACGGCAGTAGTCTTAAACATTGTAATTCAACTCTTGGTAAACCATAGGTTATTTACTAGCCCTGAAATTGTCACGCCATGTGTACATGATTGGATTATTTTCGTTATCAGGTTCCATTGCGGCCCTAGATGTCCTCAGGTCCCATCCATGAGGGAATAAAGGGCAGAACGGGCTCAACCGTCTCTCAGTTCGTTTGTCGATAGAGAATGCCAGAGGAGTAGGTCTCTGTTACAGCAGGGAAGGAGGGCAGGTTGTGGAATCCATGTAGACAACACATCTTGTAAAGCCACAGTTATTGTAAGGGAAGTAATCATTCTTCTTCGAAGGACTGTTAACAGGGATTCCAGTCTTGGTAGTCATCAAGCAGTTGTCTGTGCGGAGGTGGACATTAGGAATTCTGCTTAAATAATGACTGTAGGGCAACCCTATCAAAGTAAGCAGCTAATCTGGCAGTCTGTATCAGAGAATAGCGTCTTATTAACATGTGGGCTGAGCTCCATGCTTCTGGCCTACGAATTTCAGAAATAGGGACATTCTTCAAGTTCAGGTAGTCTCTGTGACTTGTTTTAGTGGAGTAAGCTGTAATGTAGCTAGATGGATCTAACTTGGATAACTTGCACCATACTTTATACAGCTGGGGCTCCATATTGACACGGTCTGTGATAATATTGTGAAACTCATAACCCATTCAGCAAATATCACAAACAGCCTACACGTGTTCCTGAATGATTACGTCTTGGCAATGCCCTTATAACATCAAGTTTAACTTGCTGTAGGGTTGAATAAACCTCGTGGAAGAAAAATGGGAAATGAATAAGTTGGTTCATATGGAATTTTGAAACAACTTTGGGTAGGATGTTGGTTAAGGTCTGAGAATAATGCTGTCCCTGTGATATGAGAACCAACCACAAGGGCCTGAATATCCTCTGCTCTTTAAGATGATGTAAAGGCTACTAAAAGGCAGTTTTCATAGATAGGGGGTATAGGGAACTTGTTGCTAAGAGCTAAAGTGGGATAGAGTTCCTGAACCGGGGAAGAACGTGAAAGAGATCTGTAGGAATCCGATCATTGCAGAATGAGAAAACACAATGTGGACCTGGATAGAAGGGTGATGTGCAGATATTGTTGTTAGCTGTATCCCTATGAAATTAATATAAAGTCAGTTGTTTCAGGGCTAGTAAATAGTCCAAAATAGCTGAAATGGGTATTGTTAAGGAGCTGGTACTGAGATGCCCAAATAGAAGACCTCTTCCACTTAGTTTTATAAAAGTCAATTTAGTTGTGGCTTTCATGCTTTGGAGTGGAATGTTCTGAATATCAGCTGAACACATCCTTTTAGTAGATCTCCAGTCAGCTTCCAGGAAGTCAGGTGTACTGATACTGGATCTGCATGTAAGTAGGATCTGACTATTGTTCTAGGTGACTATGTCAGGCAAAGCAGGCAAAGTGGTCAGGAACTTCACTGAGTGGTTCATCAGATCCCAATACTGAAACCAGCTGGCCTATGCCTGGGCTATTAAGAAAACAGCCAACATTTTGCCTCAGATTCCACCAGGACTCTTGGTGTCATGATGAGCAGGGAAGTTGTATATCAGTTCTGGTGTCTTGGAGTCATCTAAGAGGGAGCATAGACTGAAACCCCAAATACTAGTTTTTCTTATTCTGGTCTGTGGCCAATAGATCAATTGATGGGTGTTGATAATCAATCACTCGTGGTTGGTTGAGAATTGTCTCTTGAGGTGACCTACTAGCAAGTTACGAATGCCTGGAAGATGCAGAGTATTGTTGTATTATTGAGTGATGAACACAATAAGCACAGAGCCAGACAGTCAGCTGGAAGAGCAGAAATAATCTGGCTCCGCTGCTGCTGGGTGACATTATGCATAGTTGTGATGTTGACTGTCAGTGTTTGCATTGTGGATCTCTGGAATAGAGGCAGGAATGGTTAGCATGCCAGGTTGATGGCTCTGTGTTCCTGGACATTTATGTGCAGACCAGTTTCTTGACCATAGGTCCTGTGTTTGAAAGTGGTTTAGATGATTCCACTGTCCCTGAGATGAGGCATATGTCACCAGCGTCTTGGTAGGCAGAGGTGCAGAAAAGGATACTCTCTTGCAGACTTGAAAGATCTTTCTGCCACTCCAATGAGGAGGGGACTTCTTGAGAGTAAAACTGTGACCAGCACATCCATGCGGTGCCTACTGTGTAGATACACTGATTTCAATCACCCTTGTATAAAGCATAGACAAAGTCTGTCAAGCTGTCACATAAGGACATGTGTCCCAGAAGTAAGAGGCATGCTCTTATTGATGTTTTTGGATGAGCTTGAAGTTGGTTGATGAGGTCAGCTACAGTTTGGAATCTTTCTTATGGGAGGTAAGCTCTTGCTGATCTAGAATCTAACTTGACTCCTGTGAACCCTATGCTTTGATTAAGAGTAAGTGTGGATTTTTTTGACTGACTTTGAGGCCCACTGTAGTAAAGAGAAAACAAACAAGGAGTCCTGTGGCACTTTTAAAGACTAACAATTTTATTTATCACATGAGCTTTCATGGGAGAAAATGCCACTTCATCAGACACTTTGAAGATAGTGAACTTACATGATGTTTCTGTAAGAGCCTGCAGAGAAGTCCCAGCTATAAACTGCCTCTCCAACACGATGGATTTTAATTCTTCCCTGTTCTCCTGTGAAAGGTCTTTCTATAAGTGGAGACAATTTGTCCCAGTGCAGATAATTACATTTTGCCAGAAGCACCTGGCAGTTGGCAATCCTATCTGGAAACTGTAAGAGGAGTAGACTTTTTTTTTTTTTTTTTGCTGAACAGATCCATTATTTTATGGTCCTTTTCCTTCAGTGTTGTTGTAGAACAGTGGTCTTCAACCTGCGCGATACTGCCCATTACTGGGTGTTTTGTGATTTTTGGTGCGCACCACAAACAATTAATTTAACAACAGTGGCAATTTATAAAAAGCATAAATTTATGTAGGTGAGTGGTATACTTACTGCAAATGTAAAAATATTGAAAAACTGGGTGCTGATCCAAAAAAGGTTGAAGACCACTGTTTTAGAAGGACTTGTGCTTAGATCTTTCCTGAATAGCTGCCATGACAACTGAACTTGGCCAGAAGTGAACAGAAGTTCTAAAAGTCCTTGTGAGGAACTTGGTACCATCTATCCACCCACTAGGAAGTAAGAGATATCAATGCTGGAGTTTGCAAATAGTCCCTTGTTAACACATATGGTGAATTTAACCAGGTACGGAAGGGTGCAGAATGTTTAGCTGATTAGGTGACATAACTTGCATTGCTTCCAGTGAGATGTCAAGGATCTTGGTCATAGGTTTCACTGCATCTTGAAATGCCTTAAAATCATTGTAGGACAAGGTGTAGAAAAACGAACTGCTCTTCAGGGAAAGATGATGACATTTCCACCAGGATCATTTGTTACTCTACCTCTGCCTGTTGATCATCTTCATTCTTAGGAGAAGGGGATCTAAACCTAGAAGATGGAGGAAGTTGGCTTGTGGGCATATGGATACAAACACCAGGGATGCTGTTCCCCATGAAACCGAAGCCTTCTCTTACTCAAAACAGCAGTCACTGGAATCCTTCCCTGACTCCCAGTGTTCCCCTGGAGGAGAAGGTGGATGAACAGGAAATAAGTCTCTACAATGGAAAAGACATCCCACTTTTCCAGTGGTGGGTCTTCCGTTCTTATGTGCTCGGATGCCCCTGCACCCCTTCTACTTAAGTAGAGGAAATAGATAATATTGATGTCTCAACATAACTGAATGTGGTCCTGTAATTTCAGTGACTGGTGGCCTAATGCACTGCTGATGTCATGAGTCAGTGAAGGGTACCCTACTACTGGGCTCAATGATAGGTCAATTGGTATCAAATAGGGATGATATCAATGTACTGGGTCTTATGAGTATCAATCAAAGAGTAAGTACTAGATGAAAGGTAATCATTGGATTTAGATTTAGCTGGTACTTCAGGCACATTTTTCATAGCTGGCATCGGGGTTCAGAGGAACTCATCTTAGGCCTTTGTCTGCCCTTCTTCTGCAAAGTTCAGAACAAACTCTGACACCTGTCGACAATTATGACCTAATTCTGAGGGTCTGCTTATTCTGGTGTTATGCTCCTTCCTTTCCTTTCTCCAGAAAAAAATAATCCTAGGCTGGCATCTCTAGCCTTCTGAGCGTGCTTGGAAAAAAAGCATCAGAAGAAGCAATGGTCAAGAATCTTCCCTTCACCCAAAGAAAACAAGCATGTAGAGTGCCCAATGTCGAGTGTCATAGAAGCATCATGAAGGCCATGTCTTAAACTCCAAAGATGCAGCTTCTATCA
This sequence comes from Pelusios castaneus, assembly GCA_007922175.1. Taxonomy (NCBI): domain Eukaryota; kingdom Metazoa; phylum Chordata; order Testudines; family Pelomedusidae; genus Pelusios; species Pelusios castaneus. Next base: position 15,806,423 of record ML685768.1, read on the forward strand.
TAAGAGCTCAAGTCCCAGAACTGAGAATCTGGGGCTCTGGGCCTATTAACTATATGAAAAATTAGTAAAAATGTTCTATATTTTTAAGCTAATGGGCAAAATAAAAGTAAACTAACTATCTACTAGCTACCAAATCACTAATGCTAACTATAACAACTATAGATATGCATGCAGATGCTTCAAGGGTTCTATCTCACGGCCATGGGCAGTAAGAAAGAAATAAGGGATTGTTAAATTCACTCTATCCTTTAGCACCAGGAATGAGGATGGAGGGCATGAAAGCATCTAGGGCACAGGCCAACAGACACTGCTGATCAAAAGAATCTGATCTTGTTCGAATGGGGCACATGTGTATCTGAAGTGGACTCCATATGGACAGTCGTTTGAAGAAAAACATTCAGTAACATCACGGTAAAATTAGAGAATCAGAATCTATCTGGCTCCCATCACTGTAATATCTCCACACCTCAGAATCTTTAATGTGTTCATCCTTTGAGCAACATTGGATGTATTTATGGATTTTCTTCATGAGGACACTCAGGAAAAATAATATAAATTAACTAACAAGTGTGAATTTAAAGAGGATGAGTTAAATCAGATTATACCCAGTGTGGACAGTGATTCAGAATCAAAGCCATTTAAGCTAAGAGCCACTTTACTTCTGATTCAGAGTGTCCACATAGGGGTTTAATTTGGTTTAAATAATAATTTACTTCAATGATTAATTGAGAGCAATTTCCCTGAAAAATGTCCTCATGTGGACAAGCCCAGAATTGAGCAGAAAGTCTGTGGCCGAGCAAGGAACTGAACCTGTTCTCCTCTGATCCAAACTATCGCACTTTATCATGCTATCACATTTTTCCTGTTCAAGTAGGATGACCCAACAAGTCCCATCCATACTTCAGTCATAAATCCAGGCACAGCAGGGTTTTCCCTAATTTGTTGACGACTCAGTTGAAAGGGGCTGAACTCAGTTTTTACCCATTTCTACTGAAGATGCATTTCTTAGCCATGTAAACTGATATGGAACTACTCAATATTGTGTGCTGTTAATTTAACTAGAGTTGTCATTAAAAAAATATTTCTTACTCCACTTTTCATAGACTACCTCCCACACTTTCTATCATTTGAGCATTTCCAAGTCAAAGTTTTAAACAAATCATTTGTTCAAGTAAGTATCCAAACAAACTAATGAACATATTCCTTTTCCCTAGCCAAACACTGTATCACTGTTACCTTGTTCAAAGAATACACGTACACTTTTCCTTGTTCCTCTTTTTCAGTTCCCATGTACATAGGAGCTCCAACTAGCAGAATGTCTGTAAATGAGTCTTTATCTATGTCAACTGTAGTAATAACACTCCCAAAGTATGACCCAATCTGTAATAAAAAAATATGGTATATTTATTATAGGTAAGGCTGGTAGCATTGCCAGATATTAAGGTGGCCCAACATTTCCCATTATAAGACATTAACCATTTAGGTTGAAATTTTACATGCCAGGCTTCTTCCTTAAACTACATTTTCTGGAAAATTTCACCTGAGACTGAGAGTAGGAAAAAATGGTTTTTTTTTGCCCTATAGAAAAAATCTGGGTACCCTTTCCTTAGACTGCTCTAGCACTCCTCTCCCCTAGTTTTGGAGCAATGAATTATGATTTGGCAGGAGGCACCCTTTCTGTCATGGATGTGCCTTTTGCTCTTCCAGTGAAAATCTGCCCAAATTTGGTTATAAGACTATGAAAAATACCAGTTTTTAGTTTTAGTAGAGACTTGGAGTTTAGTGCTCCACCCTCCATAAATCTTAAGTGTGACCACACTATGCATGTAGCATCCCCACATAGAGAATGAGCACATGGAAGCCCAGGGATATGCGTGCAAAGCCAGACCTTCCTTATAATTACTGCTGCTGCTTCTACAGATTGGGGTGTAATGGACACTGGAACTGACAGTGAGGAGCTTGTGTTTCCTATGCACTCCGTGATCTCCTTGCTGGTGCCAGGTAGGATGGAGGAGAAAGCTGCGTGACACAAATCCAGAGGGCATGAAAGTCAGTTTGGAGGGTGGGGAGTGGAGGAAAGAAGCAGATTAGGACAAGAAGTCTGGTGGCAGAAGAGAAAAAAGAAACTATGACTGGGAGATGGTGGGAGAGACTAGGAATTGCTGGACAAGGAGACTGGTCCTGGGAGCTGGTGTGGTGGGAAGTGGTGGGGAGGCTGGCCCTGCTTGGAAAAGAGACCCAGTGGGGAAAGGGTGACTAGGAGCCAGTTGGGGCAGGGTAGGAAATCAAAAGAGGATCAGGGTGCAGAAGGGGAAATTGGTGCTGGTTTGACAAAGAGCCTGGGAATAGCATAAGAAGACTAAGGGGTGGAGACTGTGAAGACGAAGAGAATGGGATAGGATGAGGAGTTGGGATGGGGAAAGAGAAAGGACTGGGACAGGTACAGGTGGGAGGGAATAGGACAGAAAGGGTCAAACTTGCATGAGAAAATAGGCAGAAGGTTCTGTGATTACTAGAACCCACTCTGCTCCAAAGTTTGGGATGGAATGCAAGACTCCCGAGTCTCACCATTCCTCTGCTGTCAGCAAATATCTATGTCATCCATTGGCAGCGAGTGTTCTCACCTGCCTCTGGGGTTGGTCCACACAGAGGATGACAAGCTACTATTGCTATAATTTATTCCATTAAATTAAGTTGCTGAGATCTCTGCAGTGGACCTAAAAGTTACAACTTAGCTGATGAACCATGAGGATGTCAAGGTGATGACATATGATGGAATTTCTTTTGCTTCAGCTTGGTTTATTTTTTTTTAAACATGAGAAATTACAAAAAATACTGATTGTAGTTGCAGAGAAAAGCATTCCGAAGTTAGGAAATGGTAGAATTACGGTTGCCAGTGCAACCTTAATTTGGCCCCCTTGTGCATTTGTATTATGATACGGTCTTAAATTACATGATCACATTATTTTTTCCATAGGATCCCTGCCTCATTCAGTGTGCAGGATGGACTGCTCTGGAGAAGAATCACTGCTGTGTAGTGACCCCACTCTCTTATTTGCTGCAGAAGTTGGAAGATGTGTAGTGCATGAGGCAGGGGATTAAGAAAGAGAAAGATGTGTCTCATGGTGAAGGCAGCTGAATGAAGTCTTGGAAAACTGGATTCTGTCCCTGCATCTGCCACAGAATTCCTGTGTGAAGTTGAGCAAGTTGGTTAAAACAGAGTTTTCAAAGATGGCCACTAATTATGTATTTCTCATTTTCTGCTTGCTTGACTTGAGACCTTGGAATGACATTTGCAGAAGTTCTGAGCACTCACAAATGTCACTGAAGACAAATGGAGTTGTGTGTTGAACATATGAAGTGCTATATAATGCTCAATGCCCAGAAAAATCAGGTATTAGTTGTCTCAAATCCACTCAAAATTAGTAGAAATTTTTATCCTTAATCTCTCTGCCCCTCAGTTATCCATCTGAAAAATGGGAATATTAACACTCCCACCCCTCATAGGGGTGAAGATAAATTACATTTTGTGAAATACTCTGCTGCTATGGTGGGGGCGGCCATAGAAAAGCCCAGGAGAAAATTAATAATTCTGTTTTCAGAGCAGGATTTGAATACTATATAATAAATTAAGATATTGGGCCACACACTGGGCGAGAAGAAAACAAAATATTGAACAGCCATTTATAAATGAGCAACATCCAACCTATGCACTGAATAAGGCAGGGTATTTTGGGAAAAAATGTATGCAATCGTGTAACTAGAGACTGTATCATAATGCAAATGCACACGGGACTCAAGTAAGGTTGCACATATAACATTAATTTGGACATATCTTAATTTTGAGAACGTAACTTCACAAATTAAAGGTTCTTTTAATGTAGGGTGTGTGTCTCTGTGTGTATATCTCTGTATGTGTGTGTGCACATCCAAGGGAAGATTGCATGACATACCTGTAATTATGTATCAAAGATACACTATGGACTCCAGATCTGTGCTAAAGTATAGCAAATGTAATCATAATAAAAGGTTATTATGACGATACAGTATAAAATTTGGATGAGTATTAAAAAAGGTTGCCCTTGCCTTAAATATATATAGATCATCATTCTTAACCACATCCCAGCTATAGTCAGGCATACTTGAAATGGAAGCAGTGGGAAGCTGACTGATTCCCTTCTCACTGGCTACCCAGTCCTCATGGATATAAAAGCAGCAGGAGGCCTGCTGTAACCTTCACCACTAATGTAAGGTGCAGTGGAACTTGTATCAGTGGGGAGACCAAGTGTAGTGTAACTTGGCTCCGTCACACCTCTGCTCTGCCCTGCCCTTCCCACTCCTCCCCAGAGATAGGAGTAACCTATGCCACCGCCACATATATTGGCCAAGATTCCCTCTACATAGGGGGGAATTCTCCAGAGATAGTCTCTGGTGGGTTTAAGTCCATACATTCCTTAGCAGAAACGAGGAGCATGTTAACATTTTACAGTTAATACATTTCCCTAATTCCAAAGCATCTGACGAAGTGGGATTTTCTCCCACGAAAGCTCATGCAATAAATAAATTTGTTAGTCTTTAAAAGTGCCACAGGACTCTGTTGTTTTTAAATTTCCCTAAGTTGCTTTTCTTATCCAGTTTTCATTCAAATTGCACCATAAAGAAATTATTTTATTATAGTCCCCACCTTAATTTTAAGTGTAAAATACATACTTACTTGTTCTCCATTTAACCGCTGCAGTATTTTTACATCTTTCCCTACCATTTTGTAAATGATAACTTGACCTGTGTGGTTATAACGAGGTTGTCCAGCAATGTACAGCACATCTCCAGGTGTCAGTGCTGAATTTACAGTATATCCTTAGAAAATGGAAATAATTCAAGATGTAGCATTTATAGAATGTATCAGCAATCATTACTATGATTCACAATCTTAAGGTCCAATATGCGAAAAATGCATTCAGGTATAATCTTGTTTCTGCTAGATGGGGCAAGCAGTCGTGTATCAAGGCGTCTCTACACTGCAGCTGAGAGGAGCATCCTATCCCCAGTATATGGACGCACACCAACTCAGGTCAGCTCCTTTATGTCTGAGCTCAAGCAGTTAGCCTGAGCCTCCACTGGTGCTGCAGCATCCACACTGCTATTTTTAGCATGGTAGCTTGAATCAAGCTAGCATGGGTCTATGAACTCAGGCTGTGAAGCTTGCTTTCACCTGAAGTCTAGATGACCCAAAATGGTTTGGGTGTTTCCTGGTCTACACTGACTGCAAAGATATGGTAATGCTGTGCAATCTAACTCTATTCACCATACCCAGGTTGTAACATGATAACATTACAGTTTAGACATGCCCCTGGAACCCAAATCTTCCTCATCACCTGGAAGCCGGGACATTATTTTGTAGGGAATATCTTTCTGGAACAGTTTTAGAGAAAGCACATAAAATTCATAGGTAAGAGGTTTGAGCAGGATTATTTCCCTTACCTAGATAAGCTGCAAGAGGCTCATTTTTTTCTGAAGATTTGTCACGAAACATATCATTTGTTGGTATTAAAGCCTCGTTGGTTTTTTGCATGACCACTGTCCCATTCCAATCATATGCTCCAACTGCTCCAAGCATGATCCAGTCCTTACACACCGCAAAGAAAACAGCTCTTTAGAGGAACCATGACTATCATCTTGGGATTTTCTTTGCTATTGTTTGATTTTTGTTTCACATAGACGTTTGATGTCTAGCCTTGCATGTTGTACATTAGTATGCTCCTCCCAGTCATAAAGTGTAGTCATTTTTCATCCCATTGTTATCATCAACTTTGGGCCAAAGCAAAAGGGGAACATGCCGTATTCCACTGGGGAATGCACAGCCAGATAGCATAAGCAAAACAGCAAAAGTAGCCAATGTATGGTCAGCTGGGAAATGCACTGATTTAATGCCATTCCTGAGTAGTGTGACAGTGTATGGCAGGGTTTCTACTGATCTCCAAGAGGATCTTAAACCCCCAGAGGTGGGGCTGCTGATTTTTTGATCCTGCAGGAGTCAGTTTGGCCCTCCAGAAATACAGCCCATTTCCAGTCTGCCAAAATACCAACAATCCCAAATCCATTCCTGCAATGAGGTTCTGATTGTGACAATTCAACCCGTTGGCTACTGAAACCGTATACAATACCAAATCTTAAACCTTCCTTGGGCTGGCAGGCTGGATAATCTCAGTGTCTAAGGGTTAATGCTCTTTCTGTATCATAACTGCCACGTTATATTTTATATCCCTCCATGTAAAAGTGGAGAGATTGTATTTCTGAAACAGAGGATTTGTGTAATGTCAAATGAAACAAAGTCTGTTGTTCAGGTTTTCATCAATGTTAAACTATAACTGCATTTAAAATTGTGTGGGAATCCTTTTCATGTGTGCCAGTTCATCTTTGATGAACTGTCTAGTTCATTCTCTCTCTCTTTGTGTTGTTTTCCTTTGCCCTTATTTTTTTTCTTAGGATGGCGGTCTTTCCAGCCCTTTGGGCCTAGTATAAAATTGACACTCTAATTTTGTATGCTACCTAGATTATCACAACAGGTGTATTATTGTTTTCTAAACTAAATAAAGAATTACTGATTACTATAAATTTCTGCTTATTATAAATTTTCAGTACCCTGCACTGGTGTTCCATTAATAATCCCACTTAGAATTTAGGCATCTGAAATACTCAATGTTTTAAAAAATGCCAAATCTCCAATAATACAAAATTTGTACAGTTCAGTGTTTTATTGTTAGAACTGTCATTTAATAATATTGAATCCTTCCAAAATATCCTGTAAGCATAATGGCATAAAATCTCTTATTTTTAAAATACAATAGCAACAATTTGCCTTTTCTGAAAATTATTTCTTGATTTCATGGTGCTATGTGAGCCTTAATTAATTTAGAATCCCAATACACTATGAAGAAGGTACTTTTTCTTATAAATATTCTTACATCCATTTTACAGATGACAGTTATAGAGAGCTGCAAAACTAGGTACAGCACACCAGTAAGAGAAGTGTGCACAGAATTCAGGAATCCCTGCTTCAATATCCATGCATTAACCAATGAACAATTGGTTCCCTTAAAAAAACAAACACCCCCCCCCCCAATTTCTACTTCTAAATAGTCAATTTACCTGGGAATAATGAGCACTGAAGCCAGCTTGGGACATTTCCATTTCAAACGAGGCTGTCAGATGGTCTGTTGTAGCTATCAAACAGGACATTTTAAGTTTTAAACATGTATAGGTTTCAGTATAAAATAAATTCCAGAGGGGTAGCCATGCTAGTCTGTATACAACAAAAACAACAAGAGTTCTGTGGCACGTTAAAGACTAACAAATTTCTTTGGGCATAAGCTTTCATGGGCCGAAACCCACTTTGTCAGATTAAATTTGTTAGTATAAAATAATATAATGAAAATTCTGACCTGATGGGATGAGATAATACAATTAATTAAAATGTTCACTGCACACAGTTTACCATGCATCATTATTTAATGAAAATTATAGCCTTAATTAGTTCTTGGTAATAAAGAACAAGAAGCTGTTTTTACTCAGTGTTATATCAATTCTAATTTATGATATTATAATTTGTTTAAAAAATGTTTAGACTGACCTCAGCCCTACGGTAAATATGTGTGGACTGTCTGATCAAAATTGGTTCTGTCATTTTTCACAGTAAACAGTAAACCCCCTATTTGTTCAACCTTCCTTTTGCTCTCAAATATTCAAAAATGGCAAGCAGCTCTAATGAGAATGTAGCAAAGTTTCCATTCCAGTGTACCCCTTGTGGCCAGACATAGTAATGCAGCAAAGCTGTCAGTTTTTCCAGTCTTAATGAATTTATATAATGCATGAGCTTTTGTGGGAGAAAATGCCACTTAAACAGACACCTGAAGATGGGGAACTTACAGAATGGGAGGAAAAATAAATACAGGGAAGTGTAAGTCATAGGATCAGGTCAGACTATTTCAGCAAATCAAAGCAGTTGAATCTAAACAAATGCTTTGATTTGCTGAAAAAGTCTGAGCTGATCCTATGACTTACACCTCCCTGCATTTATTTTCCTCCCATTCATCTGTGGGGTCAAAGTGGGGTCTCTCCCATGAAAGCTCATGCGATAAATAAATTTATTAGTCTTTAAAAGTGCCACAAGACTCCTTATTTGTTTTGCTGAACTAGACTAACACGGCTACTCCTTTAGGCTATGTCTACACTGGCAAGTTAGGTCGACTTAAGGAGGGAGACTTAAGTCGACCTAATTTAAGCCCTGTCCACACTAGGCTTTCATTAGGTCAACTTAAGAAAATCCTTGACCTACTGAAAGCTTAGGTCGACTTAGTAAGGCCTGCCGGTTAGATCAAACTAACCCTCCTTAGGTCGACCTAACCCTCCTTTAGTCCACTTTTTTAGGTCGACCTAAGGGAAATTAGGTCGAATTAATAAGTCCCGGTTAAGGAAAAGCACTTTGTTAAGTCGACCTAATAAGGTTGATTTTAGGTCAACTTAAAGTCAACCTTATTAAGTCGACTTAACAAAGTTGACCTAACTTTTTATAGTGTAGACATAACCTTAGAGTTTCTCCAGTGTCTTCATTGGCATACTCTGGCCAGATGAGTGTCCTGGCTCCCTGACCAGATCACTTTACAGAGTCCATTGTCTTCCAAGGTCTCAGAGCCTGTTATCAAAATCCAACAAAAATAGGAAAAACAACCAGTTCTTCAGCCCAGTCAGACTCTATATGCCACCCGTTCCTCAGTTTCTACAGTCTTTCACCACAGCTGTCCCCAGGTTCTGATATCTCAAACACCACCAGTGTCCAGGGGCTGATACACTCCTCCCCTTCCTATGGGTTCAGACAGGCTGCAACTCAATAGGGTTCCTGTCTCCATGTAGGTTCCTTATATCTTGCACAAGACTGTCTGTCTGTACTTCTCCCCCCACCAGTCTCTAATTGTTGGACTTCGCCATTTAAACTCTCCTTTCAATCTTAGCAGTTGACTAAGATGTAAAAGTGCATGGCTAATTAAGCCTCAGATTGCCAGTTAACCCCTTCCAGCCACGGATAGGGTTTTTATATGCCCCATCAAAAAGGAATAGTCAATGTTAGAGCCATGTGAACCTTCCACATTTAGAGTTCCAAAACTCTAAAGTAGGATAAACACATTGGATTTTCTGAATTCCTATCCACCCCCCAAAGGGTTCAGTGAGCTTCAGGCAAGACTTGGGCTGACTTGGCTTTAGACAAGATCTGGGACCTTTATTCTTTTCCAACAAGCTACAATACTCCTCCACTTTTTCTTTTAGATGGCTTTGGGTAAGGGGTTAGTCTGATGGCCTGGTACGATACCCTGTTTTTTCAGAAGTCTGGTGGCCTTTTCTTCATTTTCTGGGGACTGCTGGCAGTCTAGCTCCTGTGACTTGAAGTCAGGTAAATGGCAAAGTAGGCACCCTCACTCTGAGAAGCACAGCAAATATCTTCAGGGTAGTAAATGGTCTGTCTGGTCTTTCTTAAATCAATGATAAGATGAGAAACGCTCCCTGCCCAACACTACATTTTGCGGATATCTTCACCTCAATCTGTGGGTTGATGCATCTCAGAGAACAACCCATGGTAACAGAGGAAGAGGGGTTGTAAAACCTATTTTGAGGTTTGCTTGGCAAGAACTCTCTGTTTGCCAGAACTCTGAGAACCTTGACTCCAGGCAAACCTCAAAGATTGTCCAATCCATTTGTAAAAAACCATTGTCACATACATTGTAGACACCAAAGTCATCAGAGAAAGCTTGGCCTGTGAACTTCAGAACCTAAAACACAGGTGTCCCATCTCTTCAGCAAAAGCAGTTATTTCTTTGTCAGCAATAAGTTGTGAATTTTTGTGGACAGTCGCTAGAGAGAGACATGATCATGGGCACTCAGTCAATGTATAACATGAGCAGGCACAGGCCAGTAGACTGCATACGACCGAATTACTTTATTAAGTTTGAAGAAAACTGTTAATTTTTAAAACTCATATTTAAACTTTACAGTGAGCAGCATTAAACAATCCACAATGGCCACTCTGCAGCCAGTGGGGTAAGATGGGATCCTCCTGTTGTTGGTAGATGACAGTAGATGACAATATCAACAACAAGAGTCCCGTGGCACCTTAAAGACTAACAAATTTCTTTGGGCATAAGCTTTCGTGGGCTCCAACCCACTTCGTCAGATGCAGGGACTGGTCCATGGTGGCAGGGGGGCACCTCTTGCCAAGTGCCAGGGGGCTCAGCCTTTGCCCCATTGTACCTGAGTACAATGGGGCAAAGGGGGACAGGGACCCTGGCAGGGCATAGGGGCAGGGTGGGCAGGGCTCTGCCCTGCCCTTTGGGGGGGGGCACGGGGCACAGCCAGGCTCTCCCTGTGCCAGCCACCCTGGCAGGGAGGGCAGTGGGGAAGCCCTGGAGAGCCCTAAGTCGACTTAGAGTCGACTTAGGGCTACTCCAAGTCTACACTGGCTTAAATCGACTTTAGAAAGTCGACTTAAGCCAAAAGTCGACTTAAAAGGAGGTTTTAGAAATCTGCTTAAGTCGACTTAAGGAAAGTGTAGTGTAGACGCAGAGTAAATTAAGTCGACTTAAGCAAGCTTAAGTTGACTTAATTAACAAGTGTAGACGCACCTTAAGGTGCTACAGGACTCTTGTTGTTTTTGCTGTACACAGACTAACATGGCTACCCCTCTGAAAATTGACAATATCACAGTTACTGCAACTACCCACAACTGTGCATATAGATTAGACAATGGTATCCATTCTAATTTTCCATTTGTTTTTTTAAACTGCCAAACATTCTGTAAAAGATGTTTTGTGCAAAAACACTTCCGCCATCCTAACGGTTGGCTAAAACAGAAAACTGCTGCTAAAACCACAAACCCATGCCATGAGATTTAGAGTCATATGAGAAAGAGTATGTACAAAAATGCATTTTTCTGGCACAAAGTTGAATTGTGCAGTGTTTCTTGGCTTTGATTTCTGCACTCTCTCTGTTTTTCCTTTTGTTTTTTTGTTTTTAAACAAAGAAAACCCCAAAGAAAATAAAATGTAAGATTTATGTTAATAGGATGCTGGTTAGACAGAATTTAAAGTCAGATGCTTCAAACATTAAGTTTCCTGTAGCAGCTATACTGTGCTGCAGAAAATATCTCAGCCAAGTTGGACACATTTAGCCAGCACTAAACCCAAGAAGCTGGGTTTGACACAGGGAAACTGCCCAAGGGACAGGAACACTCCCTTAGCAATAGTGTGTCCATGGTTGATGCCATAGCTCTGAGATTTGAATAACTCCAGCTGTATCTTCAGCTGTGTGTGAGGCAATGATGGCAGAGTCCTCAACCCACCCCGTCCTGTGCTACACAGATTTCAAAGTGCGTTGGTATTCAAGTGTTCCCAGGGAACTGGGCTCCTGAGTGCACGTTCTGTTTCCTTTCAGCAGCCGGACTGCACTGCTTCTGCTGTGTCTAGGGAATTCTATGCCAAGAATGAGGGGCCAGGATTTTGCTTTTAGTATTTTCAAATTCTGGTTTTGTTATTAAAAATACTTCCCTCAACCCACAAGTGGCTCAATCACTGCTACTGTAGAAACTTTGGTCCATACCATCAGTCCAGAGCCCAGTCTCCCTAAAGGGGCAGCTAAAATTATTTCTGGTGCTGATGGCACATAGCGCATAGCTAGCTCCACTCTACTTATTCCCTACACAGCCCACGGGCAAGGGGGTTGAGTGAAGGTGGGTTAGGGAGGAATGCAGCACATGGTGCTCTGTCTAACCTTTAGAGGGTGTGATGAAGTACTCTGAATAGGCCTTAGGTTTCAGCCCCCGGCCAGCCCAGATTTAGTAGATTGGAAAGGATTTTCAGAACCATCTTCCTCCCAACCCCCAGTTTCATAAAGCATGAGCCCAGTTCATCTGAGGATTGATTTGACTTATCAGTTTGACTTCTCTGTGTTTAAATTATTAACCCTAACTTTTTCTGAACATCCTCTTTGCATACTAAAGAAAGTTTATTTTTTCGGTGTCAAACAGGAGTTTTAAAAAAAACCAACTATCCAGTGCGATAAAGTAATATGTTATAATCAATAACTAAGCAACGTATGGGAAGTAGTCAGATACTACAATGGGGGGAACCACTACTGAAAAATGGAAGATAGACAGACATGGTGAAATATTTCACTCTTTCAATCAAAGTGCACTCCTTTCCCAATACTTTCCAAAAACCACTGTGTCCCAGCAGACACCAATGAAATGTAAAATGAGACCAGGAGAAATTTAGACATCCATTGTGTCTTATATTAGCTTTAACCAGTGCTTTTTTTGTTTTTTAAAGGTGCTGGTACTCAGACAGGGACCTAGGGCCACTGGCGATGGTGACAGGAGCCGGGGCCGCATCGCTGTGAAAAAAAAGGTGCTGGTACTCAGTACCCCTGAGTACCATCACAAATAAAGCCCTGGCTTTAACACTGCAAACGTCAGCTGAAGTTTCAAAGAAATAAATGTAGGAAGAAGAGATTTCGTACTGCTGGGCTGTTACCACAGTGGTGCTTTCTACAGTGACCTTCTTTATCTTTTCTAGGCTATTGTCTCCATCTACTCTAACCTCAAAGCATAACATTTTGCATTATCTACCCCTACTGATGTGTTGCAAGACAGTTGTATGACCAACATGCTAAAAAATGAATGTTTAATGTATTGTACTTTAGGCAGTACAATACATGCCCAAGAGGAGGTGAATCCATTATTTACTTCAGTCATAATGCAAGGATGCATTAAAATTTAAAGAAGTTTCATACCTTCTAGTGCAAATATTCTCTCTCCAAGTGCTTCAACAATAGTAAGAAGAGCTAATTCATCTGAGACATTGAAGAAATGCTTTTCAGTAGGTTCACTTGCAATTGATTTTATTTCCTCCACAAATTTCTCAGTACTTAAATTTCCTCTGTTGTAGCTACCAAGAATCTAAGGCATAAAAAAAGTCAAGAATACGTTTTACACATTATATTTTAAAGACACAATTTAGGCAGATTGTCAGTGCAGACTTGGAAATAGTACCTTAGATTAATTTAATTCACTTAACACTAGCCCTACAGTGTCAGAAAAGCAGTCTTGGTAATGTGAGATCATGAATATTAACTTTAAAGTTTCTCTAGAAGTTGACACAAACTCTAATGATTTCTTCAAAGACACAGATTCTTGTTAACATCAAATCTAAGGGACAAATATATATGTATTGAGAAACCTCCACAGATGTGTGAATTTAGAGTGGGGTCTTCAGAAAAGCTCAACATTGCCCCAACTCTGTTCCCACAGATGTCTTCAAGGAGAACAAAGTTACACCAAAGCTCAGATTTTCTGAAAATATCAGCCATATCCATTACAACAACCACATGTTATAACTGGAGTTACACTCATCGTTCCCCACATCCTACCATATTTCTAAATCACTCAGCAAGTTACATCCTAATTTAGGCCACAACCTTACATATGATGCACAGTTTCAGTGAGGTTCTATAGCAGTACAGGGGTCTACCAGCTCATATCATATTGCAGTATCAAGGCTATATGTATGCTCTCTGGGGCTGGAATAGTCTCTTATATTTAAGTGCCACATAAATTGATAAGTTCCAAAGGGGTAGCCATGTTCGTCTAGGTCAGCCAAAAAAAAAACCCAAGGAGTCCTGTAGCACATTTAAAGACAATAAATTTGTTAGTCTTTAAAAGTGCCATGGGGATTCCTCATTTTTTTTAATGTAAATTGATGGGACTATAAAAATAAACAACGATGGGACTATAAAAATAAACATTATGCAGTGCTAATGACAAGACTATAGAGAATGGTACTGGGAATCAGGACATCTAGGTTCTATTCCCAGCTCTTTCACCAATGTTGTGAGGTCTTTGTAAATAATCTTTCTGTGCCTCAGGTTATTACTCAACTGCAAAATGGGTGATTTCCTTAATTCAGAGGGATGTTGTGAGGTTACTTAGCTGAACTTTGTAAAGCACTCTTCTATTGTCGGATAAAATTTGCCCTCTGGATTACACTGTTGTTTACTATTAGAGATGGGCCAGAAACATACCTCCATATCCTAATATCTCTGGCTTCTCGGGAAGTACAGATTCAGATCTAGACCTGAATTTTGCTGGAGCCCATGAATAACTACAAAATTTCGGCTCCATATGGAATTTTTAATTTGGTAAAATCTTGCTTAATGAAGCCTCATGTGCTACCACTTGGAACTATTAAAATACTGGCAGAATAAAACCAAAGGCTGTTTCCATCTTAAAAATCTATGATTCACGCTGTCTAGTTACACTAATGTTTAATATTTAAACAATTAGCAGTGAACTGCTGGGTCTTGCAGTAAAAGAACTTCCCGACAGCATTGTTTATAAGTGGGGGTGGTGTGGGATAGCAGGGAAATAAATTTTTGGCACAGGCATTTATGTACTCTGCATACAAAACCTGAATGCAGTCCAACTGTGGTGTTTTTAGGAGGAACAGTAAAGAGAAATGAGATCCTGAAGAGGGAGAAAAAATAAACCAAATTCTTTTTTAAAAATCAACTAATTAAATATATTCAGACTAGTTCTAGTGCCTAGTTAAAGTAGAGGGTTCACAAATCCAAAAATATGTAAGGAAGTTCCTCTGCATTTTTCACCTAGGGACTAAAGTCTCCAAGTTTCATCTTCATTTTCCTGATGGTTTTGGGGGTTTGTCCCCCTTCAGGAGACAGGCAGCTTCAGGATCCTAATCACATAGATCATTGAGACATAAAATGAATAAAAACCTGATAGGGTCACTGACCAATTACAGGACTGATTTTGACTAATTCATTCCATTCGAATTTGTTTTTAAATAGATTTTACACGTGTTCTCTCTCTCTCTCTCTCTCTCTCTCTCTCTCTCTCTCTCTCTCTCACACTCACACACACACACACGCACACACACACACACACACACACACCAGGAGGATGGACTCACTGCTTTCCCCTTTTGTAACACACCAGAAAAAAAACCAATCTTTTATGTTTTTTTAAGCTTCTCCCATTTCCCCCTTTCTCTTGAGAGAATATGGCTCCATAAAGATGCCACAAAGTAAACTTTTTAACAGGCATTACATTTTAAAAGATGAAACATTCTTTTAAGATCTAAATTTCCCTGCAACATTTCACTTACAGCAATAGAAAATCTCTGAATGCTTTCGTTTTCACAATGTTCAATCACATCTGCTAATCTGTAATTGTCATGCGATTCCCCGTCAGTCACAATAACCATTACTTTCTTTACTCCTCTTCGTGCACCACGAGCCTCCGTGAAAGCCTCTTTCCTTTAGTGAACATGCATAGAACACAGAAAAGCAAAACACCACTCTGATTTTACAGAATTTTAAGAATAATATATCAGAGACTAAAATACTTGCTATCAACCAATAATCAGAGAGAAGAAATAAATACTTTAATAATAATAAATAATAATTTTTATAACACTCTTTTGTCAAATATTTTTACAAACTAATTAATTATTAATGTAACAAAACCATAGGAATGCCACAATCATCAATTAAACCATCTATGTAGTGCCTGGAAAATGGAGTCAAGGACTTTCTGTTCCAAAATCACGTTTCTGCTGCTTATATCAAAGGAGGATAGCTGGTGAATACATTGTCTCTTGTTTACAGCCACAGACTCTTTAAAGAGGCAAGAAGGTCGCCCAGCCAACTAATAATTATTTGCCAATACTTGGAGCACAACATGGCTAGTTAGAGATGGACAATGAATTGTTTTATAAGCATACAGCAATCCAGACCAAAAAACCAAATATGAGACAGGAAGGAGAAGAGAAGAACATAATGGATAGAATTTTCAAACTTCTCATCACTGGCTTAATTCTGGTAGTCAATGAACCTAGGTATATGATGTAATTAGACACTTTTGAAAATCTCCCTACATGCTCAGTCCTTGACAGCCAGTAATTTCAGAAGTTTCTGATGCTTAGCAGCTAATAAAATTATAGATTCTTTCAAGGTTGGCTCTGTGGGAATGGCTGTTACATCTTTCTAAACAGGTTTTGTTTTACTGAATAGTAGCACAATGGTTCTGAACAGAGCAACAGAAGCATAAAAATGAGTACCACGTCCTCTACCACTCAGCTTTAGGTGAAGTACCAACCACTGTTGCTGTACTCATTAATCTTGCTTCAATGAGATTGCTTCCCTCCTTCCCCCATCCCTTTTGAAAGCTTTGATCCTAACTGGAATAGCCTCTTAAAGTATGAGGAGGAGATGAGGTCTGAATAAGATACAGAAGAGAACAAAATAATGTAAATATTGCTTTGTCAAGGGGCTTTTTGGTAGATGGGGATGTTATTAAACACAATAAAACAATTGCAGCAGATGGTGCTGCTCTAAGAGCACTACAGACAGACTAGCTAGATAGGAAGATCTATGCCCTGTCTGGTGATGGAGAGGGAGATAAAAAGATATAAAAAAATACTAAGTATCAATATTCATCTCCAGTTTTTTTCACCCAAATTCCCTCTGCATGTAACACAAACAAGATATTAAAAAACACAAAAAGTTTATATAAGAAAAAAACAAAAGAAACATTTATCACAGCATAGGAAAAATAAAAAATGTAAATCTTTCATATGCAAAAAGTTGTGTTATATAGATAGGTGTCTATGGCATCAGATGTGTTAAATAGAGCTGGGTGAAATTTTTTGGCCAAAACTATTTTTCAGTGAATAACGCAGATCTGGTGACACTACATTATTTCGTGGATTCATGTGAACTTTGCTGATGTCATTATTTAGGAAAAAACAAATTTCTGGAAAAAACAAAATAATTCATGTTGCCTTTTTTTTTAAATGAAATGATTCAATTTTTCAGTGTAAAATTCATTACTTCCTAAATTGCCTTTAATTTTATTTTAAAAATTCAAAAACCTTTAAAAATGATCATCACCAAAACAAAATATTTGGATTTTGTCACTACTTTAAAAAAATATATATTTTCCTTTTACTCAACATTTCACAAAATATTGGTCTTGGTTTGAGTCTAATTTTTTTTTAACAACTTTTCAAAATTGCCAAAGAATTGCAAGTCTTTTATTTACCTAGCACTAGTGTTAAGCCTAAAGAGAGAAAAAGCTAGAAATGATCATCATACCCAGAAGGAAAAAGAACAAATACATTCCAGTAAAGGTGAAATATACAATTTCTTCCTCCTTTTACCCTTCCAAAATTAGGCAGAATCCCAAGCATCCAGCTAATGTGTGGATGAATGGAAAAGGGGGAGATGGACAGTAAGAACTTCAAACACTTATTTTACAATATATGCAAAAGTAAATTTTCAGCATAATGGACTATATACTTCAGATGTGAAATTGAAATTTGGGAACAGTAGGTTCAAATCTTGGTAGATTCATTTCATCCTTATACTTTTTTTCAGTAAGTTAAATTAGCACCACAAGCCCTGTAATTTATTGTATGGAGCCAAGACTTAAAAATATTAAATTAAATCTTGTCTGTTTTCCCTGATTATTAAAGAATTCTCAATACTCTGCTTAATATCAGGGGGTCGTTCAGTGTCTTTGCTTTGTGTTGATTCATTGCTTCCCTGTACCCAAGAGGTGGCTGCATTTCCAAAGTATAGCATGAGAAGTTTTTGTCCACCTCTTCCTACTAAAACTTTTCTGGTTCAGTTACAATAGATCCCAAATGCAAATTGCCCATAAATTTGACTTTCAAAATCTATGAAAACCAAATCTACTAACACCTGATTTTATTAATCTCTACAATACCTTACACCTTACTTTATAAATTGTATGCACATACCTGGCTGTATCAATTCCAAGAGCCGTCATAGTTCGTTCTCCACCCTTTTGATTTATTGACTTGGCTGCAATCAGTACATCGTCTGTGGTCATGTAAGTATTGAGGTTAAATTCATGGACTACTACTTGCCCATATTGAACAATTCCAACCTGAAACATGAAATTTCTGTTAAAAAAAAAGCCCTCAATAACCAATATGTTTGTGATCATCAGTTTCTCTCAATGGGTTAAATACACTCCTGCGCACAAGGATTATGCTTATGTACAACGTAAGTCCTGGATAGAGCTGTGTGAGTTACAATTGGTAACCAAGCAAAAATATCAAGAAAAAAATTGTTTCACAACAACTCAAAACGAAAATTGTTCAAATTTTTCAGCATAACAAAATAGTAAAAAAAAAAAGTAACTCAGGCCTAACAAAATGTTTTGACCAACTAAGAATTAAACATTTTATTTAATTTTTGAATTTTTAAGCTTTTAAAAACTAAAATTGAAGCATTTTTAAAAGAATCATTTTGAATAAAAAAACTGAAATGTTTCATTTAGAAAAATCTCAAAACAAAATGTTTAGACTTTTTCAGAACTTTTTTCTTTAGCCAAAACAATTCAGAGAATTTAACATATATTCATGAGACGTTTAGTTTGATCCACATATACTCCTTCCCCCCCATTTCCCCTTTTTGGGCAAAAAAAAAAAAATATCCAAAAAATTTCACTGAACTCTGGTCCTGGGGTGAATTACTCCTAAATACATAGTTTGCATGTGAAGAGAGCTGATTGGAAAACAACCATTACATTTCACAAAACATACTGAGGTTTCAAAATTCGGTTTTGGAATCTTTTACAAAGTAGGGGTAGGGTGAGGAGGAGCAAGACCCCATCCCAATATAGCAAATAGGCTGGTGGTTAGGACATCAGCTGGGATGTGGGAGACCCAGAGTCTAGTCTGATTTAAAGTCAACTTGGATAGCAACTCTCCGGTCTGAATCCAGAGTCAGGCTAGTGTCCTAACTATCAGATTACAACAGAGTCCTGTGGCACTTTTAAAGACTAACATTTATTTATCGCATGAGCTTTCATGGGAGAAAATCCCACTTCGTCAGAAGCTTTGAAGATGGGTAACTTACAGAATAGGAGGAAATTAAATGCAGGGGAGTGTATGACATAGGATCAGGTCAGGCTGTAACAGCAAATCAAAATAGGTGTTAGGATTCAAACACTGGGGAACAATTTATGGAGGAGGGTGAGGTCAAATCACCTGTTGTAATGAGAGAAAAATTCGGAGTCCCTGTTTAACCCCAAGGCAACTGAGTCAAATCTGTATATAAGTTCGAATTCTGCAGTTTCTCTTTGAAGCTGTGATTTGTTATTCATCTGTTTCAACACAGCTGTTAACAAGTCTTCAATGGAGTGAGCAGAGAGATTGAAGTGTTCCCCTATTGGTTTTTTAGTGTTGCAATTTCTGATGTCAGATTTGTTTGCATTTATTCTTTTGCGCAGAGACTATCCTGTTTGTCCAATATATAAGGCAGAGGGGCATTTCCGGCATATGATGGCATAAATCACATTGGTGGATGAGCAGGTGAATGAGCCCTTGATGGAGTAGGTGGCTTGATTTGGTCCTGTGATGGTGTCTTCAGTATAGATATGAGGACTCTGTTGTTTTTCTGCAATAGACTAACATGGCTACCCCTTTGGAACTTATCAGACTACAGAGTCTCTCTCTCTCAGCAGTTTTGTTTAGAAAAAAAAAATTGTCCAGCTCTACAGATAAGCATATATATTCCATATATAATAACACTAACATTTTAAAAATGTATTTCAGTTAAATCCAAGATATTATTTATACTAAACCTAGATCAGAAACATCACTCAGCTGATGTTTTCGGGCCCCAGAGTGAGATGAAGATCACACTGATCTTTAGCTTGTTGAAGAGCAGTGTTCTTTGATTTAAGGGACAACAGAGAGAGTAGTACAGGTTAAGGCCAAACTCCCAGGAGGAGGTAAGTCAGAGCAATAGTTTTCATATGCCTGACACATGCCGGAGGGGAGCATATGAATAAAATACTAGTTCCTGGAATGAAAGGAAACCCAAGAAGATCTCAGCTGGACAAGTCTTTGAGTGAGAGATAGACACTGTGAATTACAGCCAACACTCAAATGCCAGAGTGAATCTACTGCAAAAATGGAATATATATATATATCCTAATTTCACTTGTTCATCTCAGTCTCTTTTAATGTTATGGCAGGTACTTGACTGCTTTTACTGGGAAAAATCCACACAATATTCCATTAGCATATTTCAATTTTATGATAAACTTTACAATTTATTGCTGTTATTTAGGGTAATGTACTATTATGTGGCATATTTATATTTCACCCATCTATTATTAAAAGCTCTGTAACACTTAGGTATTGAAAAATCAATAAAACTTCTATAATGTTTATACAGCCATGTTAGTTTATAGGTGACTTGGTATGTTCTTTATAGATGTGTTTCTGAGACAATTTTATAACATTTTTCTTGGTCCATGAAAAGGTTTAGTTTGCTAGCATTCAGACTGAATACTGGAAGATAACCTCTGGTGATGGTGCTAGAATGGGATAAATATCCTATACTGTGATAAAATAAACACTGACACTGTACGAGTATTGTAATAGTGTCATTAACCCCATGGTCTCACCAGGCATATGATTATAAAGGGATATGACAATAACAGGAAGTCCTAATATCACCTTTAATTTCTGCACTTCAGATTCATTTTCTTTTTCTAAAGGAAAAACAATATATAAATTTGCTCCATTAGGGTAAGTTTCAGTCTTTTAAAATAGCCTCTAAAAATGTGCCCTTTTGCTCCTATAATGAGGCATGTCCAGGGGCTATGTGCCTCTGTGAATTCTGTACAGTTTGTATCTCTTGTTTAGGTCACACAAAAGACTGAGACACACATGGCATTTACTGCTCATAAGAAACATTTTGCTAAATCTGTGTCCCTTGTAAAAGATTAACTTCTTAACCCTTTGCCTCCAGTGCACCTAATTTTGTGGCATGTGTTTTAACCACAGTTTAAAGAGGAATGTACTCTGTCAGAGGAAGCTGGCTTTAGTGATTTCTTTTTCTTAGATAAGAGCATTAAACCTATGATGGAGCTTCATCCCCCTTATCTTCAATGTATTGGCCGCCAACACAGGAAATGAGTACATAGAAATTAACTCTATGCAACATGTATCCTCTATTGCATGACCTGGCTCTTGCATAAACTTTCACTTTGCACCTGCAATAGCTCCCAAAGGCCACATTCCTGTTCCCTGTTTGGCTGTATTTTTGTTTCTCTTGCACAGTGGTTCTCAACCTATGGCCTGTGACACCCTCAAGTAGTATTGGATACAGTCCACAATGGTAAATAGATTGAGAAGCACTGCTTCTGAAGCACAATGGGATTCCCCCTGTGTTTTAAGGAATCCCTGGCATAGCTGGGCTCCATCTGCTCTTGGTCCTTCTAGTGCAGGGGACAGGCCAAGAGTATGCTGGGGCCATGAATTAGTTTAGACAGAGCAAGCTGCTGTCCAGCAAAGATAGGCTGGTGGAAGACTCTTAGGAGACTATTCAGTCTCCACCAGGAAGGTTGGTGGTGACTAGATACATGACATAGGGGAAGACAGTAAAAATGAGATAGGATCAGAAACTAAAATAGGGAAAGAACAAATTAAAAATTACTTAGACAAATTAGATGTCTTCAGGCCATCAGGGCCTGATGATATGCACCCCTAGAATATTCAAGGAGCTGATTCAGAAGATATCTGAGCCATTGGCTATTATCTTTGAAAAATCATGGAAGACTGGAGGCGCCCCAAAGGAGGAGCAAATATAGTGCCCATCTATAAAAATGGAAATAAGGATAACCCAAGAAGTATAGACCAGTCAGTTTAACCTCTGTACCAGGAAAAATAATGGAGCGAATAATTAAGGAATCAATTAGCAAACATATAACAAGAATAAGTTATTAAGTGATAGTCAGCATGGATTTGTCAAGAACAAATCGTGTCAAACCAATCTGATAGCTTTCTATGATGGGGTAACAAGCCTTGTGGATAGAGGGGAAGCAGTAGATGAGGTATATCTAGAATTTAGTAAGGCTTTTGATATGGTCTGGCATCACCTTCTCATTAACAAACTAGGGAAGTACAATCTAGGTGGATCTCCTATAAAATGGATGCAAAACTGGTTGGATGACTGCTCCCGTAGAGTAATTATCAATAGTTCACAGTCATGCTGGAAGAGCATAACCAGTGGGGTACCACAGGGATCATTCTGGGTCCAGTTCTGTTCAATATTTTCATCAATGATTTAAATGACGGCACAGAAAGCACACTTATGAAGTTTGCCGATGATACCAAGCTGGGAGGGGTTGCAAGTGCTTTGGAGGATAGGATCACAATTCAAAATGATTTGGACAAACTGGTGAAATGGTCAGAGGTAAACGGAATGAAATTCAATAAAGACAAATGCAAATTACTCCACTTAGGAAAGAACAATCCATTGTACACATACAAAATGGGCAATGACTGCCTAGGAAGGAGTACTGCAGAAAGAGATCTGGGTGTTATAGTGGACCATAAGCTAAATATGGGTCAACTGTGTAGCACTGTTGCAAAAAAAGCAAACACCATTTTGGGATGTATTAACAGGAGTACTGTAAATAAGACACGAGAAGTAATTCTTCCGCTCTCGTCCGCCCTGATTAGGCCTCAGCTGGAGTATTGTCTCCAGTTCTGGGTGCCTCATTTCAGGAAAGGTATGGAGGAATTGGAGAAAATCCAGAGAAGAACAACATGAATGATTAAAGGTCTGGAACATTTGACTTAGGAGGGAAGATTTAAAGAGCTGGGTTTGTTCAGTCTGGAAAAGAGGGGACTGAGAGGGGACACGATAACAGTTTTCAAGTACCTCGCAGGTTGTTACAAGGAAGAGGGAGAAAAATTATTTTCCTTATCTGCTGATGATAGGACAAGAAGCAATGGGCTTAAATTATGGCAAGGGTGGTTTAGGTTGGACATTAGGAAAAATTCCTGACTGTCAGGCCGATTAACCACTGGAATAAGTTGCCTAGCCAGGTTGTGGAATCTCTATCATTTGAAGTTTTTAAGAGCAGGTTAGACAAACACCTGTCAGGGACGGTTTAAGAGGGTACTTGGTCCTGCCATGAGTGCAGGGGACTGGACTCGATGACCACTCATAGTCCCTTCCAGTTTTTATGATTCTATTACTAGCTGCACAAATAAGATCACACCACTGTGATCTCTAATTTGCACCAGGGGCCACATTGGCCCTTAGCTGTTCCGAGGAGCGGGGAAGCTGAAAGAAGATGGCTGTCATATATACCCTCCACCCCAGATTCCAAAGGGGTAGCCGTGTTAGTCTATTGTAGAAAGACAACAGAGTCCTGTGGGAATGTCCTAAATATCTAGGGGTGCTTGTTCTTGCAGAGAAGTGTGATACACTAAGGAATTGATTCATTTATTTTCCCACTTTAAAGAAAATCATGCCCATAACAATGTAATGAAACAAACCTCTTGGCAAATGTATATTAAAAGCATTTGCTGAAAATGTTTACACTTCGTTTCTGAAAATCACACTGCATGTGTTGGTGGTATAGCACAACATTCAGCTTGTAAAATATGAAGGGGGTAGGTGCGATGACCTTTTGGGAGTTCTGAGGGATCCTTCCCTGGGAAAACTTTTGAAAATAACCGTCATCTGGTATAATCTAATCGAAGGTATCAAGGGTACATGGCTATGTCTACACTTGTAAATTTAGGTTGCCTTTAGCTAAGTCAACTTAGTTAAGTCGACTTAGTGCGTCTACACCTAAATTTAAAGTCGACTTCGAGGGAAACTTACAAAGTTGACCTAAAGTGTCCACACTGGATGCCTAGGTCAACTTCTAGGGGGTAGGGGGGCCTAGGGCAGGTCCACGGGGGCAAGGAGGACACCCCTTGCCCAGTGACAGTCTTTGTACATGGGTACAATGGGGCAAAGGGGGACAGGGACCCTGGCAGGGCATAGGGGCAGGGTGGGCAGGCCTTTGCCCTGCCCTGTGGGGGGGCATGCCAGGCTCCCCCTGTGCTCCCTTAAGCAAGCTTAAGTCGACTTAATTTACAAGTGTAGACGCAGAACATCAGACATAATTTACTGGTTTTCAAAAAACTTGTTCCAGTCCTCAGTACAGTGACAGAATCAGGCCCCCAACTTTTAAAAGTAGGCATAATCTCTATTGTAATAGGAATGGAGGTTTGGACTTTTGGGGACCTTTGTAGTGGGCACACAGCTGACCGATGTAACCTCGTCTTAATGGGACCATGATCCTGTCCAAATCCCATAACCTCCACAGATTCCTAAACCCAATCTTATATGCAGTATAAGTCTTGATTTGTTTGGTTTAAGTATGGGAACTGGGATCCTACTAGTTAAGGGGTGGTAATTCTATCGTTCCAGAGAAACTAACATTTTTCTTCCCAGCTTTCCTGACCACAGCTTATTGAACACATCTTTGTCCTCTTCCCTTACATTCCACACATTTTTATTTTCCATAAGGGAACGGTTCAGCAATGTCCCAAGTTCCTGGGAAAAAGTGCTGTAACAATATTCAAGGAAAAGTTCTATGTTCTGCATGATCTTTCTGTTTCAAGACAAACTTTTTTTGAGGTAATATGTTGTTCTTTCTATTAATAAATAACAGTCTCTTGTTTGAAATCTATAAATTAGCTGTTCCAATAATATACAGGGAAACAATTGTATTCTTAAAAAACAAAACAAAAGAGTAAAACTAAAAGCAATGAAATGCCAGGATATTCCTCACTGAGATGTGTAGGAAGGAGAGAAAGAAGTATAAAATTATAGGTTTTAGCCAACTTATTTGAGACAAGATTAAAAACAGAAAAACCTTGGAAAGCATTAACAAATGGTCCATTTTAATGCATGTAGAACCAGCTGAAGTTTCCTCGGTTACAATCAAGTATGATTTATTTCATGGCATATTGTTTGGTCTATCTTGCCTGAGTCAAACAAAATGAGCTTTATGCCATCACTAAATTCTCCCTTAATACAAAGCTCTGTAATACCGTAGTATTTGTTAGGCATTAAATGCACTTTCTGTCTTTTGGAAATAAATGTGATCATTAAGATACCAAAGGGTGTGTTTTATTAGCCCATTGATGGAGCCCTGTGGGGGGCCTCAGGAGGCGCAGACCACTTACTAACAGCTCCCAAAGTGTAAATTAATGCAGCATTAAAATACGCCTGACATTCTTTTAAAACCATTATGATATGGCTCCAAAATGTAATGAAAAATTCCTTTTCTGTCTGGCATAGGAAATAACTCACACAGGAAGGGAAAAAAGAACTTGTATGCAAAAAGCAGTAATGCTCTTTTTTTTTTTTATGATCCTCATTTTAACTTTCTCTTTGCAGCTTCTCATCCCATTCCCCATTTTAATTTTTTCTTTCCTCCTGTTTCTCCTTCTCATCCTATTTCCTCCACAGCCCTCTTCCACCTGCCCTCCCCCAACATCCCTTCATTTCTCTCCCCACCATTCAAAAAAAGCAACTACACTCAGCTCAGCCGCTTGAGCATCTCTACTGATCGCCTGAGCAGCAATAGAGATGCCCCCTTTTAGTGTGAGTTTTGGGCACCCCTTTTTATGATTGTGTCTCAAGAGGCCAAACTTCAAAGGAGAGTGCCACATTTCTCCTTCATTTTGACTTCTGCTCTCATCAGCCATGGCTGAGACAAACGGGCTGCTTTGAACTTAGGCAGCTGGGCTGCTTTTCAGCTGAACTCTTACATCTGATGCTAAATCAGGAAACATACATTAAGTGTCTGATGAACAAGTACAACTTAAAAGCAGGCCAGCTTCCTCAGAAACTGTGCTGAGCTGTGTTAAGGGAAGGGGTGGGGGATGATCTTGTGAGTGAAACATATACAGCGAATTTTGGCTCTTTGTACCTGAGTGTTTTAGCCATTGCTCTAAACTATCATTCTAAAATAGAAAACGAAAGATATTTTCCTCTTTCTCCTTTTACTCCAGTCCTTTCCTTTCTTAGTTATAGTGAAATGATGAAATCTCATCCAGCTGTAAATGTGATGACCATTTTTCAACAGAGGAGATAAACAACAAAAAAGTCCCAGGCAGACAATCAGAACATAGCATTGTAAAATTTTTATCCAAAGTCGTATTATAAATTAGTTCTAAATTATACAGCAGACACCCAGTTCTCCTCTCATTTGTGGAACACTAGCTCAAAATCAGTGTAACTCTATGGATTTCAAAGTGCTCAGAAATCACAGGGATGGAGGCAGTTGTACAAAACCACTCCGATCCAATCAAATAGAATTTAAAGCAGTATGAGGTGAGAGGAAAAATAAGACACTGTATGTTAAAAATATAGGTAAAGGGGGCAGGAGGCCCAACACACTTCTCTGTAGGGAGGAAGCGGATCGGGTCTGGCCTATCTGAGTGGTGGCGAGGGGTGGGGGAGATGTCCTGCCCAGTCAGTGTCTCTCCAGTGGGAAGTGAGGCAAGAGGTACTAGCTGGTCCCAGTTTCTCCAGTGTGAAGTGGGGATAGGAGTCATGGACTCTCCAGAGAGCTCAAAGGTTTTGGTGGGAGGAGTCCCATCCCATCAGGCTCTCCGCAGTAAGAGGGTAGGGTGGAGTCCCAGTTGGTCAGAGCCTTTCTGAGGGGTAATTTGGTAACCTACGATGAAATGTCCTCATAGCCTTCTTCCTACCTCAGTAGAGAGGGGATGTTTGATCTGATGGCAAGGAAAAAAATTCCCAGAGAGTCGGGAGAAAGGGCAAAGCAGACTTGGCTGCTGTGGAGCTTTCCCTTTTCCCTGCTACCCAGAATGTCCATGGAAATGGTACCTTGATGGGAAAGAAAGAAGGCAAAGGAGTAGAGATTATCGGCCTTTTCTTGATCTCATTGGCTAAACTTGGGAAATGGACGAGAGGAGAGCATTGGTTGTCTCTCACACCCTTATTATTCTTGTATGTGATGGTCTGAAGGCAGCATTCATTCTCCTGTGGTTACTGCATGCCTTCCCTATGTATAATAGAGGTATTGTTTGAACTGTGGCTATGTCTACACTAGAAAAAGTTAGGTCGACTTTGTTAAGTCAACTTAATAAGGTCAACTTTAAGTTGACTTAAAGTCGCCCTTATTAAGTCGACTTAACAAAGTGGACTAAGTCAACTTAACTTTAAGTTAATAAAGTTGACTTAAGGGTTACTCCACGTCCACACCGTCCTTAAGTCGGCCTAATGGGCGGTTCTTATTAAGTAGACTTAAGCTTTCATTAAGTCGACTAAAGGAATTTCTTAAGTCAACTTAATGAAAGTCTGGTGTAGACAGGGTGTAATTTAGGTCGACTTAAGCCTCCTTAAGTTGACCTAAATTGCTAGTTTAGACATACCCTGTGTTTCTAAGAAGCTATGGACCTGAGCAGGAAGGATTTTTTCTTTATGGCAAAATTGCCAAGGTGGGGATAAAATAATTATTTTATTGTGACTCCTCATTGTAATAAACTCACGTTATTCCACATGGATTTTCCTTTCATTTAATTTTCCAAAAACCATGTATTTCCGTAAACAAGAGTAATATCACAGCATCACTTTACCTGTGTTTGCTGAGGGCCTATGTCCATATTTTTCAGAAGGCGGTTTAAAAATTCTTTGACACTATCCCATGGGTAAATACTGTTAGAACCATCAAGAACAATGACGATATCCAGTTGGGTCTTACATTCTGCAGCATAAATTGCCAGATAAGAATGGTCACAAATAAGCATCAAATACATAATTGTAGCACCAATATTATGATGTTAATAATAGGCACATCACACTTAAGACTGACTTTACAAATATATGTCTAAAACAAACTGGTGTACAGCAATATTTGCTTTGTATTTTTATCCCCAATATTTTACATGTGTGAATAGTCCTATTAACATTAGTGGAATTACTTGCATATAGAAAGTTAAGCATGTGTTTGTTTACAGGATTGGTATCCTTATTAAGGAAGATCCTTAATCTTTCAATGTTCAACTTTCCTAATTTTAGTTCTTCCACTTACATTATTCTAAAATTTTGTAATGTATATTTTACTAATCTGGGCTTGTTAGAGGTCTCTGTAACTTGCGTTCATTGTTTAAAGAAACTCTTCTCACCATAAGGAAAAAGCAACAGGGCTATTTTTAGCAATTATGTTTGGACATTACATAGCTTTCTAAAGATAGTTTACACTGAAAATTTATTCCAAAAGCACCAAGAAGTTAGCTTATATACTGACAATGGAAACATTTACTTAACTTGGTAATGCTGGTAGCTTGGAAAAATAGTTTGTGCTTTTTGGTATGTCTGTGTGTATACATTTGTCTTGTTCAGTGCTTCGCACTTTCAAACACATGAGAACATCATTGTGGTATGCATACCGTGTACAGATGGTGCAATGGCATTTACAACTTCAAATGTGGAACTGACGTTAGAACAGATGCCAGTTGTGTAATGCAAATGCCCACATTTGTAAGCGTAGAGTGGCCCACATGCCTATAAGAATTAGAAAGGGTTAAAAGTTAGATCATGAAGCTTTTGGGAAATGAGTACTTCTCTATCAAAGTTAGGAATGTATTTATTTTCTTACCAGAAAGCCTCCTTTTGGGTTAGTCACTAAAGTTGTTCCAAGAGTCATGTTCTCTTTTATTTCCATGACATTAGGAACTGAAGTGTCAGCTATAAATAGATCAAAATGTTAAGTACTTTGAAATGTGAAAAAGATGTTAACTTAGATGCCTTCCACTATAAAGCTTGCAAACTTTTAACATAAAAATACAGCTTGCTTTTGGTTCTATCAAATATTTTTGCACTCCTTTCCACTCTCTCTCCCTCCCACATCCTCCCGAAACACTGATTAGGATTATAATGAATAAGTAAAAATGCAAAGACTGGCTTTCATCCCAGAAATTTTGTCTGGGTCACTGTCTCAAATTGTTTTCTTGAACCATAAAAGAATGTAGAAATAGCAGTGTGATGAAAGCAGGAGATTAGTGTTCACACAATTTTGCCAGTTAGAACAAATAAACATTAAATCTTGTATGTGGGTCTGCTGTTATACAAGTTATAGATTTTTATATTGAAACAAATCACTGATATGCCAGTGATTTCAGTGAAAATTAAAGTAAAATGTACGAAACAATAAATCTAGTAAAACTCAGCTTTATGGTACAATCAAGAATCAATTGATGTCCGCTACAGTTATGATGGCAATTCAGGCTTATGCTAACTGACAGATAGATTGTTTCATCCCTTTTCTGGTGAGACCACTTCTAGCCAGTGACAATCTCATCTACAGCCCATTGAAGTAATTGGAAAGACTTGCATTAGCTTCAGTGGGGTTTGGATCAGATCCTGAAAGACTAATATATGCAAATTTAGCCCTAGGACACTTGGTGGGGATTGCCACATGGGGTCAATTAATGCCAGTTCTACTGGTGTTTATGTAACATAGCCATTTTCCACTGACAAATGGATTGAACACACCAATACATTTCATGCAGATATAGAGGCTTCAGAAGAGGCTTCAGAAGACTATTGTTACTAATATTCAAAGGTGCAACCTGGATCTGAAAGGCTTCCTATTTCATTACCATGAGGCATTATTACCCAGAAAGTAAGCATTTGGCTATACAAATTTAGCTATTTTTTCTGTAAACAATTTTTAATAAAACATTTAGCCATAAACTTCCTAAGATGTCACTTCTATGGGAGCTACAGACACAGGGTAGTCCTTTCCCACCCCCATTTTTTTTCATACCTGGTAGGTTCAGTTTTATGCAAGATGATTGGCCCTTCCCTACAGGGCATTTGTAGACATCTCCTGTTCTTTTCTCTGGTTGACCAACTAATGGAGAGCCAATAAGTACCCTGAAAATGAAGTAAGTCACATGAATTTTCTCCATAAAAAATGCATGTCTATATTTTGTCCCTTTAGTGGATATGGGTGTCAGTACTGAATATAACAAACAAAGGCTATGTCTACACTTGCACTTTTAAGTCAACTTTAACTAAGTCGACTTAACTAAGTCAACTTTAAGTCGACTTAGTTAAGTCGACTTAGTGTGTCTACACTTAAAATTAAAGTTGACTTAAAGGGGAACTTACAAAGTCGACCAAGAGCATCCACACTGGATGCTCTAGGTCAACTTTGTGGGGCTAGGGGGACCTGGGGCAGGTCCACGGTGGCAGGGGGGGCACCCCCTGTGTGCAATGGGGCAAAGGGACCCTGGCAGGGCAGAGCCCTGTGTGTGATGCTGTCTGGATTTAGTGAAGCATTTATGATATTATTTTCAATGGATATCTCATAAATGCTATAATCCATAGGAACTATGTCATGTTTGGTACCAATAGAAAGGTAGTAATTTGCTGGGAATGATTATATAGTTTACGTCTAGGAATTCTATTTCAATTAGAAGTTAGGAATTTGATGTTATATTCATATTTTAACTTGTGTCATTCTGGAGGAATGCCTTAGACGGAAGGGTGTGAACAGCCATTGTCTCCTTAATGTTTAGGAATTTTCCAGGTAGAATGGTCCCAGGGAGTATCCTGATGAGCCATTAAGGACATAAAGAATAAAACCATTGTGTCCTTAATGGCTCATCAGTTGAATAAAGTCGAATTAAGTCTTAGGTCGAGTAGAAAGGAGGTTTAATAAAGTCGACTTAATTTTCATTAAGTCGACTTTATTTTGCTTAAGTCGACTTAAGCAAGCTGCTTAAGTCGACTTAAGCAAAGTGTAGTATAGACGCAGGGCAAATTAAGTCGATTTAAGCCAAGCTTAAGTCGACTTAATTTACCAGTGTAGACGCATCCAAAGAGTCTAGTGGCACCTTTAAAGACTAACACATTTATTTATCGCATGAGCTTTCATGGGAGAAAATCCCACTTTGTCAAATCAAAAGCGTTTGACAAAGGGGGATTTTCTCACATGAAAGTTCATAAGATAAATAAATTTGTTATTCTTTAAAAGTGTCACTAGACTCCTTGTGTGTTTTGCTTTACTAGACTAACATGGCTACCCTTTTAGAACATGTTACAGTACTGAGTATAATGTATTTTTATGACACTTATTGGGGAGCCTGAGTGCAGCAAACTCTGCACAAGTGTGCAGGTTGCAGAGACAGCTGGAAAAAAATGGAATCATATTTTTAGTTCAGAGAGAAAGAAAAGTTGCCATGTTATCTGCCACTCCTTAAGAAGGAATAGAGAAAAGGAAAGAGGTGTGTGGGTATATGGGGAAGAGTGGAGGAAAATCTAAATTTACTTTTAAGCAACCTACAGATTTCCTGTTCTGTGTGACATGCTAATGCCATACCATAGAATATTTAAATACAAAAAGATGTACAGTCTCTCAACATACCCACTTTGAACTAGAGAGGGACAAGAATTGCACATCTGTCTCTGAATTTTGGAGATATTTGAATCCAGGGGCTTGTTTTGGACTTATGCCTTTTTTCAGCCACTGGAATATTATCATATGTGGTTTATATTTTCTACTTTTGAAAGAGCATGCTACACATCTATGGAGTTGACTTGGCAAAATTTCTGCTTCTGGGATGTTTAGTATTCCCTAAAGAGCCAGTTCAGGCCAAAGAAGGACAGTGTTGGCAAGGCGTTGACCTTAATGCTTATTTAAAGAACCCATAAAATGGAAAATCATGAAATAACATTTAAAAAGCAGCACCTGAAATTTCATTACTATCAATATTTTCTAGTGATTCTTCTAATAGACAGTGAGAGATAGTAACACTGTATGGACTCATCATCCACCTGCAGATATGTTGTTACATGTGTGCATAAGATTCATGAACGTGTTACAAAATGATAGCCTGATCTAACAGACTATATAGACACAAGAACTGCAAATCCTTAGATTGTCAGGGGCTGTTTCCCTGCCTTGGTCAGTGGAAGTGTTAGACTGCTGCAGAAGCCTATTTGAAAAACAGCAAAACCTACCGAGACTGGTAAATACTGTAGAGTTGGTTGTGCTTCAGTATACCCAATTCTTTGGTCATTCTACTCCCAATTCAATACTCAACCAGCAGCCAGTATTGGAACAGTAATAGTTCTCAAAGGACATGCTAATAACTCTTATGCAGCTGCAGATATGACCGGTTAACTCCCTCACAACTGGACAGGTAATGATATGGGATACTCTTATGCTGAATTCAACACTCATTACACAGGAGCTGGTCCCCTCTCTGATTTGTCCTTTCTCACAACATTGCCATCATAGTGCAACAACTAACATGGCATCACTCTGAATAAGCAAAGACAGCAACATAACATGCTAAATAAAGTTTTTATTTCAAAATGTAGCAGCAATGAACAAGAGTGCCAAACACCAACCTACAATATAATCATAAAAAAATATATATTTTGAGCCCAAATTAAAGCATATTGTATTATCTGATATTTTGATCCAAAAGACTTCGTCCAGGTCAGCATAATCAGTGTAGACAATCATGG
Organism: Pelusios castaneus; assembly: GCA_007922175.1. Taxonomy (NCBI): domain Eukaryota; kingdom Metazoa; phylum Chordata; order Testudines; family Pelomedusidae; genus Pelusios; species Pelusios castaneus. The sequence goes on from ML685768.1 coordinate 15,838,886, forward strand.
ACAGAGCCCACTGGAAACAACTGTACAAAGCAGATTATTCCAGTAAAAATAATAATTTTCAGTGATAATGTATTTAATTTGGTGAAGAGTGGAGATAATGTGTTTTATAAGAATACTTTTTTCTTGTAGGACCTAATCTTATGAGGTTCTAAGTCTACTTCTATCTAGTTGAAGAGGATTCACTCCCTTATAGTGTCCACCTCTGGGGATGTAAATTCAATAATTTAACCTCATGCTTATCTACCTCACAAAGTGCTAATTTCTTAGGACTATTCATAAAGCCAGGAAATATTCACATGACTAAAAAGGGCAGAATCTAGCCCTTAGTTACTAAAATAATTGAACAGAATATAGTTCTAATATGTGCTATTACAGTTTTTAAATAGCTTACAATTAGGACATCATGCTAATTAGAAAAACAAACTCACCACTTTCCTTCCTCATTTTCATATTGTTGAACTGTGTACCCAAACATGTCCTCCACAGGGCCACTGAATGTCATTGCATTTTTGACATCAACATTGAAGGATGCACTGAGGTGAAGCAGAGCTATTAAAAGAAAATTCAATGCAACATGCAACATTATGTGAATATATATATCCAAATCAAGACTCAGAGTAAAGTGATCATTGTGATTTTGATTAAAAGTGGTTTTACTGAGGTGGATCCTGGAGGCCACCATTTTGCTCCAAATTACATTTTTGACAGAAGAAATAATCTCTCTCAAACTAAGCAACTAAATCAAGTTTTAATCTTAGTTAAAAGTAGTTTCATAGCTTTCATTTGTAAAATTAATCATTACGTTTTAAATAATAAGGATTCTGTTTTTGCAACAGCCTCATTGCAGAGCTGATGCAAAATAGCTGGATAAAATAGAATTATATATTGTTGAATGGGAGAACTGGTTGGATTCTGGACAGATGGCTCATGATCTGTTAATAAAGTGTGCTCCAGGAAGGTAATAATAAGGTTCACATTCAGGTGTAATTTTTGACCTTGAGCAGAATATGGAAGATCAGGTTTATAGCAGCAGAACAGAAGTTGTACATTTTTCTTCTACATATAGATTTCATCGCAATGATCAATGTCTTTGTGATAGTTATGCTTGACTATTCTAATAACCTATCAATGCACAGTCAGAAAGGCTTATTGCAATTAGAATTTGACATATTCCTTGTCATAGAGTGGGGACAAACAGCAGCTGTACCAGCTCTCTGATTACTGGATTACCAGTTAAACTGCCCCAGAGAAAACTTGAGGGCCAGTGCTGTGCCTAACTGATACATCGAGGTTGGACTGAGTCTGAGCTAATTAACCCACTAGCCCAGAAAGTAGAAGAGTACAAGAAGAAAGTGGTCAAATCGGAAGAGGGACTGAGTCAGAAGAGACCTCTTGGAGGGAAGATGCCTTCTTCCCTCCTTGGCTGAGTGAGCTAAAGAGTGTCCCCTATTGTAAATACTGAGCTACAGAAGCTTGTCAGGCTGGTGGGAAAGAACATGGTAAATAAATTACACAAGGTGTTTGACCAGAAGAAGGTCTTTGCGTGGCTTATGATTAGAAAGGAGACAGAAGTAGGATGATGCTCTGGCATATTCCTTTTACAATTCTTTATTTAGAAAAAAACACACTCCCCCACTTTTCCTAGCATGACATTATTTTGGAGGGTAAATCTCTATGCATTATTGACAGTTTTTGCTATTTGGGTTCTATGATCGGCAGGAATTTAGATCATTTAGATCTTCAGACTGAACTGACTAACATTCAGAAAAGCAGCTAAGACTATCCGGTTATTACAGAAACATGCATGGAATAGCAGCAAATTATCAACTGAGGTAAAGATGAGAATCTGTGAAACTTGCGTGCTGTCATCCCTGCTCTGTGATTCAGAAACATGGATTACATATGCTAGGCATATCAAGAGACTTAACAGCTTACACCTGAGATGCTGGCATATTCTGGAAATAAAGTGGGAAGAGAGTGGATTGTGATGACTTGGTCATGTCAGGAAAATGGGAGGAGACTGTAAACCCAAGAATATTTTGTACTGCAGGATTCAAGTTGGTTCTAGAGAGTGGAGTTGCCTTTATGGAGGAACCACAATGTGTGTAAAAATTATATGAAGTCATTCAACATCACTGTAGACAGCTAGGAGAAGAGCACAACATACTGTTCAAACTGGAGGGAACATCTGGCATGGCGTGCAGCTCAATATGAAGTGGCTTTGATTCAGAAAACGGAAGCCAAGTGAGAAAGAAGAAAGCAGTGGGCTGTAAACTTGAACTCCAACTCAGAAAATACATGGATCTGTGAAACTTTTAACAAGCAGTGAAAATCTTGAACTGGGCTTGTCAGTCATATGCAAATTCATCAGGCATCTGACTAGACCTTTTACACATACACCATGATACAGTGGATTGACAGTTGCCTATATAATCTTGCACTATGAAAATTAGTTTCTTGTAAAAGGGATAAAGAAACTAGTAGGGAAAAGGATATAAATGCCCATTCTCAACTATTTTATACTACTTATTTAAAAAAAAATCCTTAGGCTGCTTAGAGCCATTTATTCTCTAGTAGACGCACAGATTCCCAATCATGAGACATTTCTGGCCCAGCAGACAATTTTAATTCATTTTCTTTCATAAAGTCTTTGCTTTTGGAATATGGAACAACTCCCAAGCTTTTGTACAGGAAAATAAAGGAAAAGTGACTGCTGCTGAGATAATTTGTTACCACAAAAAAATATGAGGAGATATTTACTCACATACACAGATGTTCTATTATTTAAGATTTTACATATTGTTAGGGTCTGGCTGGTGAGGGTCATTCTCCAAAACGTCATTCCATTTGATCAGTTTGGGCATTTTAATGACATCACAGCTGTACACCAATACCCGACAGGATACACCAATGAAACATCCAGAGAAAATCCCTAGACACCTATTATAAATGAATGGGGGAAATATGTTTGGAGGCACAAAGATAATGAAGGACTTCCAGGGGAGGGTAGCGTGAGGATGACAGCTAGCTTGAAGGTTGGACTTACTACTGAAGACTGGAAAGATGGATGTAAAGCCTTTCTCTCTTGAGGGCTTGCAACAGAAAAGTTTTCGCCTGATTCACCAGGGAACATCTATGGTACTCCTCAGGGTAAACCTCAACACGTTGCTCCTTTTATAGTTTGTGTTCTTTATTGAATGTTTATTTACTGTACGTTGGAGTGAACTCCATCCCTATTCCCTCCCACATTCACATAGACAGTTATACTTGGAAGGCATTATCCTTTTTACACTACAGTGCCATTCTACTATTCTGGGACCATTGGGCCTTTGTGTCTAAAAATTAAACTTTATTATGTAAAGTTCTTCATCTGCTTGTAAATCAGTATGAAAGAGGAGCTTAGCTTACAGTCATTCAGTCATTTTCATGGGTTTAACCTATCTGCAGTTCTAATGTACACTATGAAATCTTTAAAAAATGTCCATTCCATTTGTTAAGCTCAGGGATTTCCAATTTGAATACAACCTGATGATGTGAAGAGCTTTCAGCCAAGATAAATTTCAGAATCGGGATTGAAGAAAATGATTTACTTGTAATTCTGCAATTGCCCTGTCTGGAGTATTTGCAAACATGAGCATACTTTGTATTTGTAATATTTTATTTATGGGATGAAACAGAAGGGATTTCTCATCCCAGTACAAGTTCTTATCATGAAAGTATTTGTCTGCATTTTTGTGAGCACTGCCAGAATGCTAACTATTAGCCTCTTATGGATAGCTTCTTTGCCACACATATAACTTCATACTGTTTTGCTGTGTCGGTTTCATCCAATGATGGAGAATAACTGTTTAATTATAAAGGTTTATCAGTTCTTAAATACATGGCATGTTTTATGAGCGTATATTTAAAAGATCAAGCAGACAGAGCTGGTGGTCCATATAATACTAGTGTGAAATGATATCTAAATGTGAAACATATTGAGAAGCTGAAATCAGGTTAATAAATAAGAAATTATATGTTATACGGCTTGCCTTTGTGTTCTAGCATTTTGGGTCAATGACCTTATTGATGAATACATGTATGAAAATGGCCAGATTATCAAAATATCAAATTTACAAGTCAAAACCAAGACCTTATTGCAAAAACTAGGGGAAATGACCTATTAAATGACCAACCTTCATCTCCTAATAGCACAGAAGTAATTTGAGGTTGACCATTCATTCATAATTTCAGAATTCCCACACTGTATGCAAAGCAGAGTTTACAGGCCAGATTAGGGTTAAAAGGCTCTATTCCTGCTCCTGTCAATGTTAAAACTCCCTCTGTCCTCCATTTGTAGTACTTGTTTGTAGTATTTTTGGTTCTAGTAGGGCAGGAAATAGCCCAAGAACCACTTTTCTTTTAGTATTTTGCCTCTCCTCTTCCAGACTATGTCAGGCAGTGCAGATGTGTGGCCCGCAAAAGAGTCAACTTTTAAACCTCAGAAAAGACTCATTATGAGTTTGATTTGAGGGCTGAGCAAAATTTTATGGTAGGATATTCTGAGGAAAAAGGGAAAGGGGCTACACTAGATACATCTCCACAGTTTAAACACTAGATACATCTTTACAGTTTGACTCTGAACCATTAGTAATAACTCTGATTATGGCCTTTCAGCCAGTTTTTCACCCACTTCACAGTCATTTCATCTGGACCACATTTCCCTAGTTTGCTTATGTGCAAACTGTAAGACTGTGTCAAAAGCTTTAGTAAAAATCAAAAATTTCCCCCCCCCCCCCCCAATCTCCTAGGCTAGTAACCCTGCCAAAGAAAAAAATTAATTTGGTTTGGCATCTGTTGTTCTTCCATATCCATGCTTATATCCTCTAGGTGCTTACTAGTCAATTCTTTAATAATTTGTTCCAGTATCTTTCTAGATATTAAAGTTAGTCTAACTGATGTATAATTATGTAGGTCCTCTTTGATCTCCTTTCTAAAGATAGATATGATCTCTCTCTTCTTCAGTCCTCTGGGATGTCGTCATCCTCCATGAGCTCTCTAACATAGTCACTAATGATTGCAAGATTGCTAATTTCTTAAGCACTCTAGCGTGAATTTCATCCGCCAATTTGAATATATCTAACATATCTAACTATCCCTTAATCTGTTTTTTCACCAATTTGATTTGTGTTCCTTCTCACTGGTTATTAATATTAATTCATTAATTATTTAAGTATCTGATCACTCTTGTTGTTCCTTGCCACCTCCCTATTTGGGGTAGGTGACTTTTACAGCATTTTTCTGAAACATGACTGAAAATCAGACTACCATACAGATTGTAATCTCTGAGAACCACTGACATCCAGTCCATGTACTGAGTCTTTGGTACCCCTCTTAGTCATCTTCCACAATCACTGCAAGCAGCACCCTAAGAGAGAGCTCTCAGGTCATTGCTGAATATGCCCTTATTAATTTAGCATAACTTCCCTCAAATTTCTTCAACTGCAGCAATCCCCACTAGGCCCCTTACAACTTCATTTTGTTACAGAGTATTCAACTTTTTGACCATCTCAACATCTTTCTCTCCACGGTGAAGATCATACTGATCCTTTTATGAGGCTGGTTAGGTCTGTATTCTGTACATTAAGCTGGGCCAAATTATAATTTTATACACTAATTTTTAACTTTATTGGCATCTTTTTGTTATCGCAAACTGGCTCTCGCCATTTGCATCAAGCAGCTTTAATTCAATGTCAGGCAACACTCAGGAGGCCACTATGATCAGCAACCATTGATCTAGGTATCTAAAGTCTTTCACTTTTCTGTGATAGTCTTTATGGAGGAGAGTCCTCCTCCTCCATCAGTTAACTTAGCCCCTGTCTAACTAACATTCACTCTATGTCCATCATTAACTGGTCACAATTTACGTTTTTACTGAAGCAAAATAGGCATTTATACATGTCAGCTTTCCTGATGTCATCTGCTATTAACTCTTTTTCCTGCTAAGTAGAGGACCAGCAGTTTCTTTAATCTTTCTCTTTATAGTGCCTTTTTGGGGGGTTGCCTTTTATGTCCCTTGTGAGGTATAACTCACTTTATGCTTTAGCCTCTTAGTTTTTGTCCCTGCATGCTTATGCTATTCTTTTATACTCTTCCTTAGCAATTTATCCATGTTTCACTTTTTGTAGGATTTCTTTTTGTTCTTCAGGTCTTTAAACAACAACTGATGGACTCATACTGGCCTCTTACTTTTCTTTCTCTCTCTCCTTTGCATCAGGATAATTTGAAGTTGTGCCTTTAATAATTTCTCTTTGAGAAACTGTCAGCTCTTCTGTATTATGTTTTTCCCTTAAATTTTATTCTCATGGGACCTTAAGTACCAGTTCTCTGAATTTGTTGAAGTCTATGTTTTGAAGTCCATTGTACTTATTCTGCTGCTCTCACTCCCTCCTTTCCTTATAATCATGAAAACCATTGTAAGAATATAATGTTTTGGCCACTCTGTATGCATGTCTTCTGGGCACATTATCCTCACCTGAAATACTCTTGAAAAATGCCCAGATTTCCCCAAAGTAGACTGATGCAAACTCAGGCCAAATGGAGGCACTAAATCTGACACATGGTTGTACCATGAAGGAAAAAAATAATCACCACATCTCACCCAGAAGAGATGCCCCTGGTTACTGATTTAACCAACAAAAGGCATGAAAAAAAATTAAAGCTCAGATCCTTAGCAAGTCCTATAGCAGATATCTATCTTCCAGTTAAACACCCATGGCCGGCCCATGTCAGCTGATTTGGGCTTGCAAAGCTCAGGCTGTGGGGCTATTTATGATGAGATGGCCTATAATGGTATATGCTCCATCTTCAGAGGTGGCCTTTGGCTATTGGTGGCCTAGGTGAGGGGGGCCTATTGTAGGGCCTGCTATAGGCCTGTGAGGGCTCCCTATAGGCCTATGGGGGCCCTCCTCTGTGGCCCTGCCCCTCACCACCCTGGCCCTCCCCCTTCGAGCCCCAGCTCCTCCCCCATGGCCCCAATCCCCTGCTGCCGACCAAGGCAGAAACCGGTTTTCAGGTAGGCGAAGCAGGCAACAGGGGTCCCTTAGTGCTTGGGGCCCTAGGCGTGCGCCTTCTTTGCCTACTCCAGAAGCCACCTCTGTCCACCTTGACTGCTACTAGCAAATACCTCCCGTGGCTGGTGATTGGATTCTAAATGGGGAGGACTCTGAATTACTACCGAGAATTCTTTCCCAGGTGTCTAGTTGGTGGGTGTCACTGACATGCGCAGGGTCTAACTGATCGCCATATTTGGGGTAGGCAAGGAATCTTCCTTTGGGTCAGATTGGCAGAGACCCTAGGGTTTCTTTTGTGTTCCACTGCAGCATAGGTCACTTGCTTTTCTTAACAATGGTGTAACATGAAGTCTTTAAATCATGGTCTGAGGACTTCAGTAACTCAACCAGAAGTTATGGGTCTATTACAGGAATGAAGTTGTGTGGCTTGTGATGTGCAGGAGGTCAAACTAGATGATCACGATAGTCTTTTCTGGCCTAAAGACTGGCCTGGTCTATTATTCTAATTGTGGTATAACTGTCTGGCCTTGGGCTGGACCCCCAAGGGATTCCTGCAGCCTGCAGTCCAAACCCTGCAACTTCAAGTCAGCTGACATAGACCAGCCATACTGTGTTTCAGTACTTTGCATCTAACAGAGGCTGCATATTGGCTGCATGTTCATCTGCCTCCCTCACAGATACTGGAAAATGTGTCCTTTGGTCAAAACTCATACTTGTATTTGATTTTGGCCTCAACACCCAACCTATATGTACATCATTCTCTGTGGACAACTGTACAAATGTGCTTATGGTTTGATACGGTCAAAAGAAGCTGAAAACTAAAAGGGTTGAGTACGATGAAAAAGCAGAACAAAAGAGATGGAAACACCCAACAGAAAGATAAACATGTACAACTGAAAACCTTAGGAAACCACAAAAAATCATCTAGGAAAAATCCAGCATATTTCTATCCATTTTTTCTGGGTATTAAAAGGGCACAGAGGAATTTAAGATGAAGATTTAAATGTTGTACAGCATATACATGTTCAATCAAGAACCTTATGTAGGAAAAAAAATACCGCTATGATGTTTTGTACATCACATAATGCATCAAATGCCATTATCTGAATACCCGAGAACTTATCAACATATTTTTATAAGATGCACTCTTTTATAATTAAGTGATACTAGGATGTGTTTCCCATTTTTACAAGGCAATAATCGAGTTCCTGAGTGCCTTACACATTATTTTATGCTGATGGTGAACCAGATTATTGCCTTGTAAAAACCTGCCTATTCCATTAGTGCTCTTATGGTTCATGAAAAAATAGGAAACAAATAGGAAAAAAAAGAAATTTCCAAGTTATTGACAAATTACTGTGGACCGTTATTTAGAAATGGCAGTAATGGACAGTTGAGTGGGTGTGTTTTATTGGCTTCGCTGCCATGATGGATGTGAAAAAAGAAGTAATATAATACCACCCCACAGAGCAACTCTGAAAATGAGACCCAGAGTTCTTCGAAAAAGTAGGTATTGTTATTCTCATTTTAGAGATGTGAAAAATGAGTCCCAGTCAAAAGCTGCTTAACTCAGGTCACACTGTGAGTCAGTGAAAAGCAGGGCTAAGGATAGAAATAAGAAGGACCTCTCAGTGCTTAAATCCTATCACTAGACTTGACTCCTTCACATAGACATAATATAAAAATGCTAATAACTGGTAGTTCAAGAACATTGAAGTAGATTCTTCCAATGTGCAAGATAAATATGAGAAGCTTCACACTTCAATATTTGCCTGGGTTGGGATAATACCACCACTGATTATTGTACAATCTTGGTCTATTATTATTAGCTCAGCATTCTTACTAAAAATATAGATCTTGTCACATATGTTTCAAATAGAAGGAAACTTTGCAGGAGACAGAATGCTTTAGTCCTCACAGCAGAAGTCTGAGACAGCTATGCTGAGAGTTCACATTGCATTTAATTTCATTTGGCTAAATATCAGTGTCTGTATTTCAGATAAAGCTTTATAAAAGGTTTTCAACTTTTGAAACCTTTCATTAGAGTTTAAATCAGGCTTTTTATTCCCCAGGACAACAAAAGGACCTCTGTATAATATTGCTTCCTTCTAGTAGTCCTTAATCTTTAACCTTTTAAGAGCAAAAGACTGACTTTCTGGATAGACTCCAATGCACTGAAAAATGACTTTTCATTATTAAAAGTAGATAACTGTCCAATAAAAGAAGGCAAAGAAATATATATCTTGCAAGTAGCTCCAGATTCAGTAGTCAGGACTTATTCAAACCCAATAAAATGCTTTGTACAAATCAGCGAATAAAAGCTTCCTTTATAAAGTGGATTGTACAAAGTGATTTGTATTGGAACATAGCTTTATAATGTGGTATCAAGCCTGGATATGTATTGAATCAAAGCTTTGTAATCTGTTAATGAATGAATAAGACTGTATAATAGAGAAAACTTTTCTAAATACAATAACAGAGTTCTAGAAAATGTCACCTACTATATTGAACAGTCATCTGAATAAGTCCATTGAATTCAGAAATTTGGAAACTGGCATTCTGTTATGTATGCAACTCTTAAAAATTGGAACATTTCTCATTATGCCAGAGGCTCCCATAGTGCTTTACAAATATGAATGAAGCCTCACAAAGGGCCTTGTGAGGTTGTTAAGCATTGTTATACTTTTACATACATGTAAACTGAGGCACAGAGACTAAGTGATTTGCTGAAGACCACACAGCAAATCCTAGAGATCACTTAAATTCATCTATTGAATGATGTCCAGACCATCTCCACACATACCCCTTCCTCCATCATTGCCATTGACTCTACTCCACTCTCTAGAACAGTGGTTTTCAAATTTTTTTCCTCAGCACCCAGTTGAAAAAAAAATTATGCCCATGACACAACAATTACATTTTTTGAGCAATTCATTTCAGTCTTTCGGCGGTGATAGCAGAGGATGCCGTGACCCAGTACCTGAGAGTCTGCGACCCAGTACTGGATCCCGACCCATGGTTTCAAAACCACTGCTCTAGGAACTAGCTTCCACTCCAGTTTGGACTGTCAGGTCCGCTCCGTTCTGTACTTTCTTTTTTAGATCCTTTATATTATTTTTTTACATTATCCTTAAACTGGACTCCAACTTCTGTCCTCTGACCTTTTAGCAGAACAAAAGATGACATGTATAATTTATTTTATGCTGGCCCGTTAAGCAATACATTAGGCTGTAATTTGTTAAACAGAAATATTGAAACTTTAAAAAAACAGCGTGATGGTACAGAAAATTATTTCATGCAAAAGTTTAGATTGCAGTGAACACTACAAGCTTTTGCATTTTGCAGCATTTTCTTGTCTAGCATTTTCTGTCAGTTAAGTTGTCTTTAGAGATAAACACATATACTGTACTTTTTACCAAACCCTAGAACATGTATTACTTCTTTCATATTATTTTTTCATCTAGTGCCCACACTTGTAAACTGCTCCTTATCCCATCTTTACACACTCTCTGTGAGATATAACTATATTAATATTACCCTAAACACAAAGGCATATGTATAAGAGCCTGAGAATTTCTTTGAAGCAGCTACAAGTAGTATATTATTTGAGTATCCAGTCTTTTTTTTTTTTTTACCATGCTTCAATGGTCCTTTGTATTATTTATCACAGCAAGTGTTTTCATTTTAAATATAATATTCTTTTAAGAACAGATTTCTAAAATATGAACTTGAACAGTAGGAAGAAATACTTTTTAGCTCATACATTAACATTGCAGGTTTTTTGCTATCACTCTGAGCTCCCAGAAATATTATGGTTCCTTTTCTGTTATCCATCTACTCATAGTTGTCCACCCCAAACAAAGTTTTTTGTCAATCTTGTTCCTCTGCTTCATGCTCAAGAGTTTAGCTGGGATCTTGCTATACCTGGCAGAAGTGGGTTACTGAAGCAAAATCATTCATTACCTTGTTAAATTTACCACCAGATTAAACCTTGTGGAACATCCCCTTTATTAGTGTCACTCTGATGCTTTCTGTTAATAATCAATCTATGTCTTAGAATCACAGAAGTACTACAATATTGAAGTCAAAGCTCTAAAATAGTATGTGCACTTTTCTAAAAATACATCAGTGGGTCTTCTCCTGTGCATAAGTGTTTGCTGAAGTGGTGCCTTAAACAATGTCTGTGGTGCCTACTATTTAGTCAGAGAAGGATTTGGTTTTGTAATTAAATCACAAGCATGTAAGTGAGTATTAATATCTCTCCTCACCTTTCTCCTTGATGCTTAGCTTTATGCCCAATACATAGAAAAAAATCTTAATTTTAGTTCAGGATTAACTCTAGAAAAAAACCTAACCTTAATTTCACTGAAGCTATGATTTATCAAGATGGCCAGTCTTTCAGGTGAGATAAAGCAGTTTTCCATCCATCAGTATTCAGGCCTGCACTGAAAAACTCCTAATGCTCTACCTATGTGTTTTATATTTTTTGTTGAACATGTTGTTTTGCATATATGTTTTTCCTTATTGGCTGGCTGTTTTGCTTAGCATTTTATATTCTATAAATGCAATAAAAATACTTTGACAAAAAAGCAGGAAAATTTGCTAGACACAGCAGTAAACTTAATGATGCTGGATGTATTGGGACTGTGCAGTGAGCTATAAAAGATTTGCCTTCCTATTTTAATGTAACAGGAATATGAAGCTATGGCACTAACTGTTCTACATCAGTCACTGCTATTGCACTCTACGGTTACTCATCTAGTGATCCATACAGTAGAAAAAGAAAATATAATGACATACTTGCTGCATCCTATGAAATATAAGCATGAGGCAGATGTCAAAACTGAGGCCTAACTAAAATATATTGTCGGCATCTCACTAGAAATGTCCAAGAACAGTTTTTGCCCTGCAGGCATGTTCATTGCCGGTTTAGTTTACACCATTATTTATCTCCCCAAACAGCTTCCCTGTGGATTTCTCCCTCCTTGAGAAAATTGCCACAAAGCTTGGCTCTCCCAAGGCTGATATCAGAGTAGAAACACTTTGGGGAACAGAGCTTCAGCACAAACCTTTCTTGAAAATAGCTACTTTTCTCACTTCTTTGATTCATACAATCGCCTCAAACCTTTGTGTTCGCTATGCCATATGCTGAAGATATAAACATTCAAGCCCCATTCTGACTCTATCAGTACAGGCTGAAGGAGACGATGAAATCCTTCAAGAGAAATAGCAAGCATGCTTATGTGATCCTCCCAAACCCAACTAACCTAGGAAGGAAAGGAATTAATGGTCTCAAATCCAAGTCAGTTAGTTGCATACTAGCCTTTAGAACTGACCTTGGAACAGAATGTTTAAGGACAGACTTGCAATTTGTTATGGTGCAGCAAAAATGTATGCAACAATACAGGTATCCTCAAAGCCACACTAGTCTTACGAAATAATCGCATCGTTCACCTTAAGGCTCTAAAGGGGTTAAATATTAATACCTGACTGATATGAAAACTTTCATGAATATAGGGCTTAATCTTGTACCATGGAAGCCATAAGAACAATGATCAGGTCTGCAAGCCTCTAACTTTCTTTATGACCTGACATTAATTTTTCTTATGGCATATATGTTGTATAATATTGTAACAGAAAACCCCATTATAATGCAAACGGGCAGGAAGTGGGTAAAGAAGAGTTTGAGACTCTGAAGGGAACACAGACTCCACACTTGGAATTTTTTAACTCAAAAGCCCTATTCATGCTTTTTGCAGAGCAATCCTAATTATACATGAACTAAGTTTTTCATTTGGACAGTAGTACAATATTCAGTAACTGTTTATATGCCTGATCCAACATCCATTAAAGTCAAAGGGAACCTTTGTGTTAACTTTAAAGGGCACTGCATTGGGCCCATGTAAAAATACTAAAATGACTTTTATTATTTTCTTATGCAGTGTATTTAAATCATCAGGGACTTGAGAGATCCCTATAATTTTAACAAAACAAATAAGTAATAACATTATCACCTAACTCTTATCTAGTGCTTTTCATTTATAGATCTCCAGGTGCTTTATAAAGGAGGTAAGCATCATTACTCCCATTTTACTGATGGGGAAAACTGTGGCATAACAGAAGTTACTTGCTTAAAGCCAACAGCTCCATCTCCAAAACAATGCAGCCTTTCACAGAAAGGCTTTCAAATTATTTTCAAAGGGATTATCATATAAACTAACCACAAATTATATAAAGCAAAAGTATTCACCTCTATTTGACCTGTAGAAACAATACTACTACAGCATATGATGGAAAATATGTCACAAATGTAAATATTTTAGGAAAGTTTAAACCAAAGACCCTAAAATGTAAGTAGGAATACTTAGTTTCCTGAGATCAGAAATGGTGGTGGTGATGAGAGTGAGACTATAGAGATGATGCTTGCTTATGTGAAATAGAAATGTGCTGATATGTAAGTTGAAAATAGGTTTTGGAGGTCTAAGTTTGGGCTTGATAATAATAAGGCCTAGTAAAATATCAGTGAAGTGACAGTTCAGAGGTGAATCAGAGATAAGTTTGGACATAACACCAAGTCACATTGTAAAATGTTGTAGAAATATGTTGGTGGTGGTAAGTGTTTTTAGGGAAATCATGCCTCTGCAATCTACCAGGATTCTTAGCGGGGGGGGGAAGTGGGCAATAAAACATCTGGACAAGGGTGATCCAAAGTGGACCTAGTGTAGTTGGTCTTTCAGAAACCTTTTGACAAGCTCCCTCATCAAAGGTTCTTAGGCAAAGTAGGCAGTCCTAGGATAAGAGGGAAGGTCCTCTCATGGATCAGTAAATGATTAAATGGTCAGTTTTCCCAATGGAGAAAGGTAAATAGCAGGGTCCCTCAAGAATCTGTACTGGGATCATTTCAATGTATTCATAAATGACCTGGATAAAGGGATAAACAGTGAGGTGCAAAATTTGCAGATGATTCAAAGTTATTCAAGATAGTTAAATCTAACGCAGACTGCGAAGATCTCACAAAACTGGGTGACTGGGCAACAAAATGGTAGCTGAAATTCAATGCTGATAAATGCAAGGAAATGCACATTAGAAAACATAATTCAATTATACCTAAAAAAAAATGAGACGTCTAAACTAGGTGTTTCAATTCAGGAAAGAGATCTTGGAGTAATAATGGATACACACCTGAACACATCTCAATGTGTACTGGCAGTCAAAAAAGCTAACAGATTATTAGGATTCATTAGGAAAGGGATAGCTAATAAGACAGAAAAATATCATAATGCCAGAATTAGAAACAGGAAAAAGAAGGGCAACAAAAGTGAGTAGGAACAGCTTCAATATAAGGAGAGATTAAAAAGATTGGGACTAGTCAATTTGGAAAGGAGATGAGTAAGAGAGATATGATAGAACTCTATAAAATCCTGAATGGGGTAGAGAAAGTAAATAAGGAAATTCCAAAGGGGTAGCCGTGTTAGTCTATTGTAGAAAGACAACAGAGTCTTGTGGCACTTTTAAAGACTAACAGATTTATTAATCGCATGAGCTTTCGTAGGAGAAAATCCCACTTCGTCAGACGCTTTGAAGATAGGAAAGTTACAGAGTGGGAGGAAATTAAATGCAGGGGAGTGTATGACATAGCATCAGGTCAGGCTGTAACAGCAAATCAAAATAGGTGTTAGGATTCAAAGCACTGGGGAACAGCACATAGAGGAGGGGGAGGTCAATTCACTTGATGTAATGCGAGAAAAATCCATAGTCCCTGTTTAACCCCAAGACAACTGAGTCAAATTTGCATATAAACTCGAGTTCTGCAGACTCTCTTTGAAGCTGTGATTTGTTATTCATCTGTTTCAACACAGCTATTAACAAGTCGTTAAGGGAGTGAGCAGGGAGATTGAAGTGTTCCCCTACAGGTTTTGCAGTGTTGCAATTTCTGATGTCAGATTTGTGTCCATTGATAGAGATTTCAACAATTTCCACAACACAATCAAACTTAGCCTGGAACACTCCACACAAGAGATCCACTTTCTGGACACTACAGTGCAAATTAGCGATGGACACATAAAGACCTCCCTATACCGCAAACCTACTGATCGGTATAGTTACCTACATCCCTCGAGCTTCCATCCTCGACACACCACACGATCCATTGTGTACAGTCAAGCCCTAAGATATAACCGCATTTGCTCTGACCCTTTAGACAGAGACAGACACCTTCAGGATCTCTACCAGGCATTCTTAAAACTACAGTACAAACCCGCAGAAGTGAAGAAACAAATTGACAGAGCCAGACGGGTACCCAGAAGTCAACTACTGCAGGAGAAGCCCATGAAAAACAACAACAGAACGCCACTGGTCACCACCTACAACCCCCAAGCCAGACCTCTTCAACACATCATCAAAAATCTACAGCCTATTTTACAAGATGATCCCTCACTCTCTCAAGCCTTGGGAGGCAGACCTCTCCTTGCTTTCAGACAGCCCCCTAATCTTAAAAGGATACTTACCAGCAACTACAGATCACAGAGCAGAAACACTAAAGCAGGAACACAGCCCTGCAGCAGACCACGCTGCCAACTTTGCCCTCATATCTACACTGATGACACCATCACAGGGCCTAATCATGCCACCAACTCCATCAAGGGTTCGTTCACCTGCTCATCCACCAATGTGATTTATGCCATCATGTGCCGGAAATGCCCCTCTGCCTTATATATTGGACAGACAGGACAGTCTCTGCGCCAAAGAATCAATGGACACAAATCTGACATCAGAAATTGCAACACTGCAAAACCTGTAGGGGAACACTTCAATCTCCCTGCTCACTCCCTTAACGACTTGTTAATAGCTGTGTTGAAACAGATGAATAACAAATCACAGCTTCAAAGAGAGTCTGCAGAACTCGAGCTTATATGCAAATTTGACTCAGTTGTCTTGGGGTTAAACAGGGACTATGGATTTTTCTCGCATTACATCAAGTGAATTGACCTCCCTCTCCTCTATGTGCTGTTCCCCAGTGCTTTGAATCCTAACACCTATTTTGATTTGCTGTTACAGCCTGACCTGATGCTATGTCATACACTCCCCTGCATTTAATTTCCTCCCACTCTGTAACTTTCCTATCTTCAAAGCGTCTGACGAAGTGGGATTTTCTCCCACGAAAGCTCATGCGATTAATAAATCTGTTAGTCTTTAAAAGTGCCACAAGACTCTGTTGCCTAAATAAGGAAATGTTATCTACCCCTTTATACAAGACAAGAACCACAGGTCATCCAATGAAATTAACAGACAGCAAGTTTAAAACAAATCAAAGGAAGTACTTTGTTGCACAATGCAGAGTCATCCTGTGGAACTCATGGCCAGGGATGTTGTGAAGACCAAAAGTATAACTGTATTCAAAAAAGAATTAGATAAGATCATGGAGGATAGGTCCAACAACGGCTGTTAGCCAAGATGATCAGAGATGCAACCCCATGCTCTGGGCATCCTTAAGACTTGGTCTGTCAGATGCTGGAACAGGTGACAGAGGATGGATCATTTGATAATTACCCTGTTCTGTTTGTTCCCTCTGAAGCATTTCGTGCTGGCCCTGTCAGAAGACAGACACTGGGCTAGATGGACCATTGGTCTGACTCTGTATGGCAATGGCTCTCAAACTTCCCAGACTACTGTACCCCTTTCAGGAGTCGGATTTGTCTTGCATACCCACAAGTTTCACTTAAAAATTACTTGCTTACAAAACCAGACATATAAATTCAAAAGTGTCACACCATACTGAAAAATTGCTTACTTTCTCATTTTACTATATAATTATAAAATAAATCAACTGGAGTATTAGCATTGTACTTACATCTAGTGTACAGTATATAGAGCAGTATAAACAAGTCATTGTCTGGAAGAAATTTCTGTTTGTACTTAACTTTGATAGTTTTTTCTATGTAGCCTGTTGTAAAACAAGACAAATATCTAGATAAGTTGATACACCTCCTGGAAGACCTCTGCGTACTCCTAGGAGTATTTGTATCCCTGCTTGAAACCACTGCTGTATCGCCATTCGTATGTTCTTAACAAAATGTGAATGTCTTGGAAGAATGTTATATATATTCTGATAGTTATTGGAAAGATACTTACGCACACGTTAATTAAGATGATGTTAAATAGTCAATGAGACAGTAGAAAATATGTAATTATGGTAGTGAAATCAAATCTAGATTGACATGAAAGCATCACC
This sequence comes from Pelusios castaneus, assembly GCA_007922175.1. NCBI lineage: Eukaryota > Metazoa > Chordata > Testudines > Pelomedusidae > Pelusios > Pelusios castaneus. The sequence continues at coordinate 15,856,169 of ML685768.1, forward strand.
TTTTGTTATTTTTCATTGCTTTTAGTGTGTTAACTCTTCACAACTTAAGTAATAACATTTTGTTATTTTAAAAAAATTCTCAACATAGCAGTCACAACTGCAACAAGCATATGGATTTTTAAGGAGTTACAGCAGGCCTCAATAAATCTGCCGGACACCTAGAGGCCAGCCCAAAAACTCGGGCACCCCTAGGTATCCGGTAGAGAAGAAGCCCCCAATGCTGCAAAGCTGCCACGGCTCCTTTTGGCAGCGAGCCCCTCCCCTACCACCAAAAACAGCCACTGCCCATGGCTCTTTCAGCAGCATGGGGGAAGTGAAAGAAACGGCAGTGCTCTTCCCCTCCAATGCTGCTGTCTCTCCTCCAAGGCCATGCCTCTCCCCCTTAGCACCATTGAAAGAGCCGCTGGCTTTTTTTGGGTGACTGGGGAGAGGGGTTCTTTAGCACACTGCACTCGCTGCTGAATGAACACCCCCCCCCCCACGCCTCTGAAAAAATGCGGGTGGTGGTGGCTCTTTCGGTGGCTCTGGGGGGAGAGGGAGGAGGGTGGGAGAGAGGGCGGCACTGGAAAGGGAGAGCACCACTGACTCTTCCTCTTCCCCCCTAGCCACCGAAGGATCCACCCGCAGTGCCGCGGCTTTTTTTCAGTGGCGGGGAAGGGGGAGCCCAGTACGCTCTGCGCGGTGGGGGGAGGCCTTTGCCTCGGTGCTCTTAGGCACCAGGGACAAAATCCTAGGCGCTATGGCCCCTAGGATTTGTTGAGGCCTGGGTTACAATAAGCAGTAGAGGGAAAGAAAGCAATATTAAATTCATTCCACTGATGGAATTGTGCCAGAGATGAGCCCCAGCTGTTTAAGACAGCCAGTACTTCGTGTAAATGGAGGTCAAATGGAAGCATCTCCTCATCCCCAATTACATAACTGCTAAATTATAACATAGGATAGTCTGTTCTGCTGTCAAAACACTGCATATCTTCAGAAGATACAAATGTGTTGGTAATAATTAGGTTGATATACTGAGTTTGTCATAGACACAAATTGAAGTGCATTAGTGACAGATGTTTTCTTACATCAAGTTCAGTATGAAGAATGGCTTTACATTATAGTGTTTCTGAATTGTATTTTGTACTGTGATTATTGGTGAAATGGAGAACAGACACTCAACCTTAAATGTTGTTCTATGTGGGTATTGAAATCAATGGCTATGTCTACACTTGCTAAAATTAGTTCGAATTAGTTAGTTTGAACTAACTAATTAGAACTAATTTTAGTTAGTTCGAATTAGCTTAATTCGAACTAGCATAGCCACACTGGAATGTTAGCTCGAACTAAGCAAGCACTTGCTTAGTTCGAATTAGCGATCCCCATTCATTCCAATGGCTGGTTAATTCGAACTAAGAAATTAGTTCGAATTAACATGGCCACATTGGTTAATTCGAAGTAGTTAGTTCGAATTAACCCCTTAGTTCGAATACCCTATTTGAACTTATTAGTTCAAATTAAGGAAGCCCTTAATTCGAACTAACTAAAGCCTAGTGTAGCCATGGCTTTAGTTAGTTCGAATTAAGCCTCCTTAATTCGAACTAACCTGCCAGTGTAGACATAGCCAATGAGACTGAACAAAGGAACAGGGGTCTATGGCTGCGTCTACACTTGTAAATTAAGTCGACTTAAGCTTGCTTAAGTCGACTTAATTTACCCTGCGTCTACATTACAGTTTCCTTAAGTCGACTTAAGCAGCTTGCTTAAGTCAACTTAAGGAAAATAAAGTCGACTTAATAAAAATTAAGTCAACTTTATAACACCTCATTTTAATTCGACTTAATGCTTAAGTCGACTCCCTAGAGTCGACTTAAGCCAGTGTAGATGTGGGGTAGCCCTAAGTCGACTTAGGGCTACCCCAGG
>ML685768.1:15858170-15876085 GCA_007922175.1 Pelusios castaneus
CCCCATTGTATCTAGGTACAGTGGGGCAAAGGCTGAGCGCCCTGGCACTGGGCAAGGGGTGCCCCCAATGCCCCTGTGGACCTACCCTAGGTCCCCCTAGCCCCTTGAAGTCGAGCTAGGCATCCAGTGTGGATGCTCTAGGTCGACTTTGTAAGTTCCCCCAAAGTCGACCTTAATTTTAAGTGTAGAATCACTAAGTCGACTTAGTTAAAGTCAACTTAAAATTACAAGTGTAGACATAGCCTATATGTACTGAATAACTTGCAGTATTGGAGCCAATGTTAACCGACACTGTGACATGTTTAACTCATAACTCCAGTTTCTCTAATCTAACCTCACTTCATTTACTGAGCCTTAGATCCTTTTTGAGAAATATGTATTTTAAATTGATGGACAACTGTGAATTCACAAAGGCCTGCCACAAATTGCTGCTACCCTTTCTCACATTTTGTATAAGCACATTCATTTCTATTATGGTCTGTGGCAGATAAAACAAAGATTGTTACAAACTCAATGCACCACATATTAGTATCTGTTATTTAATTATCTTCATTTTATTTATAAAAGGAATATTATCCATATTATATATGAGTCACACAAAAGATAACCTTCTCTAAATAGATCAGTTCTTCACTAACTAATTTAGATCAGGATTTAAGTCCTCCAGGGAGCATCACAAATCCAAATAAAGCCCCTGAGTACTAAATTTAGCGCTTGGATCACTTATGTAGCTGAAATAAGTGTAAAAAGCACATATATGCTTATTATGATGCTGTCGCTGTATCTGAAAATTCTCTTTTAGGTGCTCTATTTAGAGTAAATTATACTTAAGAGTTGAACTTATTTAAAAAAATATAGTAGGTGAAATAAATGCATTAACAGTTTAGGAGATTGTTCAGATTAAAATGTGCATAAGCTTTAGAATGAAAATGATAAAATATTTAGATTTTTTGTAAAAATTTCTCATTTCCCCAAAGAGCTAAAATACTTTGAATACATTTTCAGTATGAACAGGCAAATGTGCATCTTCAATTGAGTGTATATCCACAGACTGTATGAAGGTGGAGATTCTGTCCAGCAGCAGGCACTTTAAGCACTTTTTTTTGTTGTAGGAGTGGAGTTGGATGCTCAATATTCATTTCAAAGCCTTTTATCTGCAAGCTACCTATTAGTATTGAAAATTTTAATCTCTAGTCTTTATACTGCTGGTGTTGCTCCACTGACTAATAAAAATATAGAGTAGACTGACACCAGTCATGCAAAGGATTTTGTTTTTTAAAGATGATTTTCTTCAAGTTTAAAACCTTAATTTTGACAGTTAGATTCAAGGGAAGGGAGAAATCTAATTTTTCATATTTAGTCCTAAAAACAGAGCTTTTATATATGAATAACTGCTGCTGATACTTTAAGTCTCCCACCCTGGCACATTTAGGGCACCAGCAAGTATAATATGCATGCATACCGTAACACCTTCCTGAAAAAGTTAGTGTATACTAACAGAATAAGAATTTTTTGGAGAGACTGATGCTCTTCCCCATGGACATCTAGATCAGCCTTGCAGAGATATAATGAAAATGTACTAGTTAAGAAAAAACTTGCATTTTACTCATATTTTAGACACCATTTGTTTTGGTTGAACAGAATGTTGCAAGGCTCACGTAGATTACTCAATTTCTGGCAATGTACAATAATTATTTTATCCTCAGAAGTCACTTTTAAAGAGAGGTCATAAGCATCTGTGAGAAGAAATGAGTGCCACCAAGGCATACAAGGAAATGAACTCTTGTGACTAAACACTTGCACTTCATAGTTTATCAAATTCTCTTACGTCAATAGGTTCTCAGTTCTATAACTCCTGCAGTACAAAGCAGCTGGAAAGTGGCTAGTTATCCTTTCCTTCCAGCCTCAGCTTATAGAGTGTGCTAAAAGCTATGCTTCTAACTCAGGGGTCTGCAACCTGCAGCTCCAGAGCCGCACGTGGCTATTTGGCTGCCCCCTTGCGGCTCTGGGCTCCCCCACCACCAGGGGACCCAGCAAATGGCCTGCTCCTGGCTCTGGGCCCCCCGCACCCACCAGGGGACCATGAGGGGGCCCCACTCCTAGTTCTGGGTTCCCCCTGCCACCAGGGGACCCTGTTCCTGGTTCTGGGCTCCCTACCACCAGGGGATCCTGTGACAGGTGCCCTGACCCAGCTCCCCGCACCCAGAGGTTACGTCCATTGTGGCTCTCAAAACACCTGGTTCTTGAAGGAATTTTTTAAAATGGCTCTTCTTATCTTTTGGGTTGCCAACTTCTGTTCTAACTATTCTTAGCTAACTGATAGCTCGGATGTTAACAGTTGCCATTGTTTAGGACAGGCCCCAAGTCGTTCTGAATTATGTTGTGGTGAATGGAGAACTAACTCAAGAATCAGGAAGTTGCATTTATTCACTTGTGACCCTACCTTTGCTGTACTATACAGAGACTGGGTTTAGCAGAGAATCTGGATCTTAGTTATGTCAAGTTTACGGATTTATAGCTAGAAATCTATTTATCTGGGGTAGTTAAACTACTTTCTTAGGCTATGTACACACTAGCATCACTATCGCGCAATAAGCGTATTGCGCTTTAAATGACCCGCTGTTGGTGTTGCGCGTTACCGCGTACACACTCGGCATGCTGTAACGGATCAAAGCCCCCCCCCCATCTTCTCACAGTCCTCCAGCCAAACAAAGTGAACTCTGGGTACCTATCCCACAGTCCCCAATATCATTTCCCGTGGTGCATTCTGCTACCGACGCTACCCGGCGGTCGCCAATAGCAACGGGCGCGAATTTCAAACAGAAGCAACCGTCTTTCCGTCACTGCCTTTTCAGAATCATCATGGATTCAGCTGTGATCTTGAAAGCTGCCTTCAGCATTGTGAACACAGCCCAGATTCTGTTGCAGTATGCCTTTGGCTCTGACTCAGAGCAGGACTCGGATGACTCCACTTCGGAGACTGACAGCCTTGAGAGCAGAACTGATATTCTGATCAGTTTTGCAGACCAGCTGCACAGCCTGAACCGCCGTGTTTGGTCCCGTCAGACAAGCACAGACAGGTGGGACCGAATCGTTCTCCAGCTGTGGGATGATGAGCAGTGGCTACAGAACTTTAGAATGCGGAAAGCCACATTTATGGAACTGTGCCATGAGCTTGCCCCTGCCCTGAGGCGCAAGGACATGCGGATGAGATCCGCAATCCCAGTAGAGAAGCGTGTGGCTATTGCCCTCTGGAAACTGGCGACTCCGGACTGCTACCGCTCGGTCGCTAACCAGTTCGGGGTCGGACGGTCGACCGTTGGAGTAGCACTGTCACAAGTGTGCAGAGCCATCAACCGTCTTTTGTTAAGGAGGACGGTGACCCTGGGGAACGTGAGGGAGATCATCGACGGATTTCAGGACTTGGGCTTCCCAAACTGTCGTGGTGCAATAGATGGGACCCACATCCCTATTCTCGCGCCCGACCATCTCGCCTGCGAGTACATTAATCGGAAGGGATACTTCTCCATGGTTCTTCAGGCACTGGTTGACCATCGTGGTCGGTTTACGGACATAAATGCGGGTTGGTCAGGGAAGGTGCACGATGCCCGCATATTCAGGAACTCTGGACTGTTCAGAAGGCTAGTCGGGCACCTTTTTTCCGGACGAAAAAATTACTGTGCAAGGTGTAGAGATGCCCGTGGTTATCCTTGGGGACCCCGCCTACCCACTGATGCCATGGCTTATGAAGCCTTGGGGGGAGAGATTTATTAACTCGTGGACCAGGGAGGCAGAACGTCTGGAACATGCCTACCAGCAACCGGACACCAGGGGTATCCGGGGTGCGCAGCTAAGGGCAGTGCGCATCAGGGAGGCGTTGAAGAGCCATTTTGTTAATGGGGATTGAAGGACAGCATTGCCATTTCTGTACTCCATGGTATAGATATATTATTCTTAACTAGTAAGGTTAAGGAAAATAGAGTATTATTTTTTTGTCTCCTTTATTTCCTGAAATGCAATCATCAGTGGCATACTGTAAATGAAAATAAAGTCTTGATTCGTTAAACAGTCTCTGAACTTTATTTACAGAACAAAAATGATAACACAGCGGGGGGGGTGTCTAAAGATGGGTGTAGGTGCAGGACTCCACGACATACGTTGGGGGAGGGGTTGATGTCACGTTATACCATGGGTGTCCATGGTGTTCTATGTATTGTTTGGGAGGTGAATGTTGTGTGGGTGGAGGGAAAGGAAGAGAAGGCTGGGGGGGGGGGGGGAGGGTGCGAGCCTGGATCAGACCAACCATGGTCTTCAGGAGGTTTGTCTGCTCGTGAAGAATGTCTATCAGGGCATCCTTCTGCCTCTCCCTCCTTGCGCTGCTCTCTCTCTTGTCCTGCCTGCACTGCCTCCTCCACTGCCTTGTCTCCCTAGCAGATGCCTCCTGGGAATCCATGAGCTCTTTGAATATGTCTTCCTTGCTCCTGTGAGGCCTCCGCCTTATCTTTCTCAGACGGTCAACAGCAGCTGTGCAGTGTCCATCGAAGGTCGTTCCTGCATACATATGAAACAGTATAAATGCCGCTATTGTTCAAACCTCGGTCAGGTGCAAAGAATGATGTTCTCCCTACACATTCCTCGCCTACTCCAGCGAGGACATACTGGGGGGCATTACCAAGTTGTCCAAAGCGAGGGACGGGTTGCTGTGAGTTGCTCCACGGGACAGTCGACTATTGCCACTGCCTGCTCTGATCCTGTGTCAGAGATGGCTGGAATAGAAGCCGATATCACACTGCTTAGAGTGCCTCTGCAAGCGAGAATGCATCTCCTGCATGTGGCTGACTTCCAGCTGGGACCTTACGCTGCAGGATTGTGCGCGGCAATGGTTCCCGCGGCAGTGCTTGCGAGCATGAGAGGGAAATTCTCCCTGAAAGGGGGAGGGCAAAGGCTCGCTCTACCATCCAATTTCAAAAGAAGAATTTGGAGATATTTGGAGCACACGTTCAGTGACTTGAGAGGGGACGACTACATGTCAATAGAGGCATTCATTGATGCGGTTTTTATGTAATGACAGTACTTCCACGCCACATCTGTAACGCGCAGAAAAGAAGACAGAAAAAAGGAGGACTCAACGCGTTATCTTCCTGTACCCGCTAAGCTGTAGCTACTAGACTAGAAAGCACCACAAGGCTAACTTACCGGAGCTGCCTTCAGCTGATTCAGGGGACGGCGTGCCAAAGGAATCCGTGGAGCTTGTCTCTGGCGGGGTGGCGAATAACTCCTGGCTCCCCATTTCAGTGGCTCCGTCGTCACCGTCCTCGTCCTCTTCCCCCTCTGCTTCCTCGTCCATGACAGCATCCTCGCCTTCCGCTCCCTTGTCATTTTTGGATGATGTCGCCGAGGTGTCAACGGTTGAGATCGGGGTGGTTGTGGGATCGCCTCCCAGGATTGCCTCCAACTCTTTGTAATACCGGCATGTTGCTGGCGCGGAGCCAGAGCGCCGGTTAGCCTCTCTGGCTCTGTGGAACGTTATCCACAGCTCCTTGACCTTGGCCCGGCATTGCAGAGTGTCTCTCTCGTACCCCTTCTCAGTCATGGACTGAGATATTTGGCCGAAAATGTCGAAATTCCGCCGGCTGCCACGTAACTGTGACTGCACGGCGGACTCTCCCCAGATGCCTATCAAGTCCATCACCTCTGCTGTCGTCCAAGCTGGAGATCGTTTGCTGCGCCGCGAAGACATTGCGAGCGGAGCACACAGAGGCAGCAGCACCGAAAAGCAAGCCAGAAGGGAGAGTGTTGAATTCAAAAATTCGCGGGACAGAAGGGGAGGTCGGGAAAAATGACGTCACGGCAATAGAGTACTGACGGGGGTGCAGAAGGGATGGGATTGGAATTGTGGGCCATTTCCGGAAGTTTCTCAGTGCGCGAGAAGTGTGCACACACGGGCTGTCGCGCAATAGCTATTCCGCGTTAAGAGCAACCACGCTCATTTTGGTGGTTTACATCTTGCGCAACAAGACGGGTCTTAACGCGCAAAAACTGTAAGTACAGTGTGTACGCTCTGCTTCTTATTGCGCAATAAAGGGCTTTATCGCGCAATAACTTTGCAGTGTGTACAAGGCCTTACACATTGCAGCATTTTAACATTCTATAACTCTGGGGTAGGGGAGAGGGAAGAGGAGGAGGAAAAGGTGGTGCTGGGACTGCAGGAGCTGTGTGCTCAACCAGCACTTACAGCACATACAATTCCTGGTAGAGAAGATCAAAACTAGAGCAACCAAATTCAAGGCCTCTCACAAATGTTTCCAGGTTTGTAAAGCACTTAAAAACTTTCTGATGAAAAGTCCTGCATAAAGGCCAATAATTCAATAATGATCACAGAGTGACTTTAAACAAGATATCTGTAATAGTGTTTGGCTATTTAAGAACTATTAGTAGAACATAAATATTTTACTATACTGTATCATAGTCAGTGGAACCAGATTCAAAGGACCCATGTTCCCTAGAACAGAAAGTGTTTATTGTAATTCAAATCAATCCATTTCAATCCACACATTTCTGGTATATTCTTTGTTCTTTAGAATTCACAGAGGTTGCACCCAATTAAATTTTAACAAGGCAATTCTATAGTGCCAAACATTGGGACTATAGGTGGGTCAACCTATAGGTTGGGTCAACCAGATACATGTCTAAAGTTGCTTTTATCCTTAAAACTAACCACTTAAACCTGGTCTACACTAGGAATTTAGCTGGTATAGCTATGTCTCTCAAAGGCACTTGCATCACTGCCATTGGGTACAGGGGCACAGATCCGTGCCCCGAGCTGTGCCTGGGAGCTGGGGCTGGTAGGCCATTTTCAATCTCCCACCCTGCTGCACTCCCAGGCTTGAGGCCCAAGGTGGAACATGAGGGAAATCTAAACCAGCCTTGGTTCAACCAGCCAGCACCTGGAGGCTCCCCTGTTCCAGTAAACGTAAATGCTGGGCTGGTGGCCTTGTGAGCTAGGCATGGGCTGGGGCAGGAGAGGGGAGGAAAGGTGTTCAGGGCCAGGGTGCATGGGGCTGGGGTAAGGGAAAGTGCATCCAGCCATGTGAGCGGGCTGCGGGGAAGAGCTCAGGTACCAACGCTGGGGGAAGTGGGGGCAGGGGGAAGACCAGAGGAAGAGCTCAGGTGCTGGGGCCAGGGGAAGTGGGTCACAGGAAGATCTGAGCAGCTGCGGGGAGGGGGGGGGGAACACAACAGGGGAAGATACATATGGCTGACGCCGGAAGGGGGCCAGGGAAAATACACACTGCTGGAGCCACGGAAGGTACGCATGGCTGGAGAGGCAGGAAAACTGCACGTGGCTGGGGAAGAGGAGGGACGGGGAAGAGATTGGAGCCTGTGCTCCAAATCTTTTTTTCTGGATAACAGCATCCCTGCTCCAAAGTGTGAAAAATCCACTTGTTTGTTTTAATGAAAACTTTGTTTACGGAAACAGTGGTCTAGCCGAGCTAATTCAAATGTGAACATTATGCCTACATGCACATGTTCACTTTTTATAAACAGGTTATATTTTCACTATGTGTAGTTCAAAGTAAACAGAACAAAATGTCCAAGTAACAGATTTTGAAGAAAAAAAGCTCATTTGTCTGTATACATTTTCAACAGTTAAAAACAAGTGGAGTTGGTACTATTCTGTTGTACTCCAAACCTACTTTTTTTTTGGGGGGGGGGGGGAAGTCCCCAAAATACGTCAATAAAAGGCAATCATTATTATTACATGGCTTCTATTTAACCAGTACTGCTGTAACAAGAGGAACTAAAAAAAAAATTTGTACACTTCAGGGTTCATTATTATGAATCCCTGAGACCACTCCCAGAGTGTCCAGTTTTAGTGTCTTCATTTTAAAGGGAAGCTTCAAAATTAGAGAGAGTTCAAAGAGCAACAAGAATGATGTGCGTCTGGAAAACACAGCTTACAATTAGAAACTAAAGAAACTCATCTGTACCTACACTCAAACTATAAAGGATCTTTCTGAAAGATATTCATTGGTTGAATGACAAGTTACAGTGACACTCCATGGAGTTATATAGATAATTGTGATGATTCCTTTTTGCCTTAATATCCATAAATCGATTAATCTCACACTCTGTACCAATGATACTCAGACTGAGCTCAAAAGCCGTAAGAAGTGCTTTAAAGTGTCTCCTGCAGTTACAGCACATATTAAATCACTGTGATTTAATTATTAACCAATCTAAGTTATTAACCAACCACAACATTTTTCCAATGTTATTAACCAACAGTAGTAGATAAAATAATACTTGGTCAAACATTTTGCTGTGAAAATAATTATACAAATGAAACAGTGAATTCACACTACTGTGGTTTTTTTGGGTTATGTTGATTGCTAATATGGCTCCTGAACCACAGTCTGAGTTTCACTGCTTTATAAATTTGTTTAAAGTTTAGTAAAACAATCTTTATACTTCTGTAACAAATAGTATTTTATTTGAGTGGCCTGAATGAGAAAATAACTGCTCAAAACCAAATAAAAAGATTAATGGTTGTCCGAGTTATGTTTTCTTCTCTAAGAAGGCTGTTACAAAGCAAATAAAATGATATTTAATCAAGTGGATTTTTTTGTTAGTTGCTGATATTATATTTTTATAGGAAATTTCATATTGAAAATCTCAGAGAAGTCGCATATTGAGATCTGTAGTGGTTCTTCCAAAGGGAATACTATAGTTCAGGAAAAGAAGCAGCTTTAGCCTTAAGGCCTCAGGATCAAAATAAATAGGACTACTGACACACTTAATGTGAAGCACAAGCCAGGTCCCAACATGCTGATACTGCAAGCAGATATGCTAGAGCTAACTACTCTTTCTATGTTAAGTCCCATATACCTGAGAAGCGTCTCAGCTGATCAGGGAGGAGGCATGACAGATTAGATAGCCAGGGCATAAATCATAGAGTTAATAAATCTGTTCTTCTCATTCTTCTTTCATAAAGGTAATACTGAGATTCTCTTTGTGAATGCTGAAAACCCAAAGGCAATCCTCGTGCAGGGATCTCTATCTTCATTGCAGTTTTGTTTGGAGAAAGTACTCATTTCCGGTCCTAAACAGTAGTGTGGTACTGCTGCATTTAACATTTGACGACTTCCAGTGGTGGATAAAGTATTCTTCTGCATGGTTTATATAAAGTTTAAGTCTTAACTTTGCAAGTACATAGACCAATATGGACCCCCCCCTTCACCTATGGCAAATACCTCTAACTATAAAAGGTATTAAGATCAATGGAACTCTGCCCAACATAGAGGGTCTGCATTACTGTATCTACTTGGAATACCATTTCACCACTTTTTTCCTGAAACCTAATACATTTTTCTGCATGTTACCTGCAGGGCTGTCCTTTGGAGGGGGGGCGGGGGGGGTGAATGCCCCAGGCCCCACGGTTAGGTGAGCCCCCCATGGCCGCGCTTCCTGAAGGCAGCAGGGCGGGCCAGAAGTGCTTCCCCTGGCCCCTGGGCCGGCCCTGTTCCCCCCCCCAGGGCGGAGCAGGCAGGCCCAGGGGCGGGGTCCCGGCTGTGACTGGGGCTGCGGCAGCCTCGCCCGTGGCTGGCTCCCCGCCGGCAGTCGGCCACGGCCTCAGCTCCCTGCTGCCCCCTGGGGCTGGGGCCACGGCCTCAGCTCCCTGCTCCTCCTGGAGCTGGGGTCTCGGCTCCCCGTCGCCTGGCAGGCGGCCTTGGTTTCCGGGGCTGGCTCCCCGGGGGGCGACCGGAGTCCCTGGGGGCAGAGCGGGCAGTCCCGCTGCACTCCCCACCAGCATGGGGGGGCGGGGCCCCGCCTAGGGCGATTGGCCATGGGCCCCGCTCCCAAGGGACGGCCCTGGTTACCTGAATATCATTTATGGTTTCATTTCACTGCAGAAATATTTATGAATAAATGTGTGTGTCTTGTTTTCTGGAAGTGTATATTTTCTCCAATAAAGAAATGGCACTGCAATAATAGCTAAAAGAAAAATCTATTTTTATAAATTAATTCACATACTGTGACTGCAGCACTCCACTTCTAAACTTAAACAAAATACTTGTGAGAAAAAGTCACTATAAAGTATTACTGAACAGCAGAAATAGGTTCTCACCATTCTGAGAATTACTTATAAAAAAAACTGATACATAATGGTTAGCTGTATTTATTTTAAGAGCTGTATTTGACAATACAGTGCATGCTGTCACATTTAGAGGCATATAATGTATTACTGTGAAATTACAGTATTTTGGCTTTGTACCCTTTCATGAACTACAAAAGGCTAAAAAATGTATTACCACTTAATTTTATTTTTCTCTTAAAGTGAGCTCATTTCTTCACTCAAGATACAAACCAGCAGCAAGCTCTTCTGTCTACAAACTGGGATAGCAAAATTCAACAAATTATGCCACTGTAAAAATATTTTAATCCAGTCAAACTAAAGAGGGCACTAGCTATAAATACCAAATCTAAACTCAGTGCAGGAGTCTGGTCTTAATTATAAATAGAATTATCTTGAAGATTATTGCAATATTTAATATGGATCATTGATGTTTGCTTGTCAGCGTATAAACCTACTACAGTTATCTGAAGGGAGAAAATACCTACTCAGTATTTAGACACAATGCAAGACAAACTATTCAGGGCTATAAAACTAATGTCAGATTTAAGACTATTTATTGCAAGCTTGATTCTGCCATGTGCTGAGTACCTCTCAAGTCACATTGACTTGAATGTAAATTGAGGGTACTCCAACCCTTGTTAGCTACTCAGCACCTTGCCAATTAAAGCCACAGCCTTTCAACAACACTTTTTAAAATTATTATTTTATTTATTAATGAAACAGTCCTAATTGTTAGGGAAAAGCTTCAGTGATTATTTATTCTTCAAATAGATAAATCTTCAAGAGGAGCTGAAGGCATGCAGGATCTTGCAAGACTGGATGCTAAGGCCGATCCCTATAATCAGGTTTATAAAGAGGACCTATGCAACCCATTGCAAAGTTTTAACTCGTGTTGCCCCTAACTTGAGATTTAGTTGTTAATTTTTTGGTTTTTTTTTTTAGAAAACCAAACTCCAAAAACCTAAATTTGGGGCCAAGCCTTGCTTGACAACATACATATAAAAATTGAGTGTTATTTGTTATCTGGAGATATTTATTGAGTGTTATATGGAGATATTTAAGGTCCGGTTAAACAATACCCTGGCTGGGATAATTTAGTGGGAATGGTCCTGCTTTTTGCAGGGGATTGGACTAGATGACCTCATAAGGACCCTTCCAACTCTATGATTATATGTATGTGAAATTACACTATTACTCTTGATTTAAAAACAAAACAAAAAACCACATTAGGAAAAAACCCTCCTTAATTGATTTCAGATTCTGAAAATTTGCCCTCTGGCTAATTTCCCCCCCCCCACCTGTGAACTTCAAGAAAAAAATCAGATTACTATCTGATCACCTCAATTCTGAGCACCTTTAATAAATACGGATAAATTAAATAAAACTGGGAAATAATTAAATTAGCTTTCTCATCATCATCTTCAAAAAGAACGAAGTCCTGCCTCTAATTAAATCTCTTTTCATGAGGTAGTGTATGTACTTCTTTTTAAAAATGTCTACATGAGAATACCAGATTATGATATTGTAATCCACGCCATTTATCTATTGCCAAAAGAATTCCTCTGAAAGCTGTAGACTTAATTCTGCAAATCCTTACTAATGTAAGTAACGTTTTGCATGATCAGGTCCAAATTATCTAATGCTTTTTCATTCAAAAACAGTTAATTAAAGGTCTGGTTTAGGTAACAGCATATAATACAACTTTCTGGTGCTCACAGGACTGACACTTGAGATAGTGCATTAAAACAGGTGTTCAAAGGATGGCCCATATAGCTTCACACCCTGGTCTGCAGCTGCCATCAGGTCTAAAGAGAGTGTCAATTCAGGGTTTGTTTTTTTTTTGTTTTTTTTAAAGTTTCAGTTTCTGAGAGAATAATATTAAATAATACTGTCAAATTCAGCCAAATGACTGGACTCAGAAACCAGACAGAGCCACATCTGGCATTCTTTCCACCACTATTATAATCTTCTCCTTTCTACATCAGTAAGGTGTGGCCCCTGGGTTCCTGATCAAGTTTTCAACATGGCTCTTCAGAAAAGCACAGCTTGGGCAGATCTGATTCAAAAATATCGATATTCTTTATGATACCTAACACATTGCTTCCTGTACTTTGCAGTACTCCTTGCAAACACATAATTTAAAACAGGAAATGTGACATTTTAGTATTTTTTCCTCTTAATTTATTATCCTTTTTTATACATGCACCAAAAGAGAAAGAAGCTCATCTGTTTAAAACACCTAGTCAGCAGCTTTTGGAAACCAATCAATCAGATCCATTTATATTAATCTTTTGTGCTATGGAAGATCCAGAGTTTACTTTGAACAAACAAGGGCCAACCCCATCCTATAGTATACCCACCATCATCATTACCATTGCAAGTGCAAATATATATGGATATCCAGGAGAGCAAGTTCAACCAAACAAGAAACCTCAGCAAATACTGTTCTCAAAAAGTTAAATTGAATGTCATGGCACATCTGCTTGCAGTATTTGGAAAGTAAGTGCCTTGAGTGTTATTTTAGTCTCATTATGCTAGAGGGGGAGGGTGGAATGAGCCTTTATCATCAATCCTCTTCAGAACTGGATTCCTCCTCTTGGTCAGAGAGGTCAGCAACAGGGAATCGCAGAATAGCTGCTATCCCTGTCAGCTGTCCGAGCTGCTCCCCAGACACATGGAGGCTGGAGAAGATGCGCACTGTGCCCATGTTCTCCCGCACACTATCTACCAGCCGCACATATCGGCTGCGAGAAGCCACATCCTGGTGCCTGAAGAGTTCATCACTGATCAGCAGGGTATCAATGGCCATGGCCTCATTGGCCTTTTCCACATGTTTGAGGCCATAAAAAGCCCGGTCAGGCTCATGTTGCAGCATTTTGTAGAAGTCATCCAAGGCTTTTACCTCACCAGCGGCCTTGGTGTCAGAGAGACGACTGGCCACAGCTGGATCACACAGAGCTTCCTTCAATGCATATTTATGTCCCGAAGAGGAGTGAACCTACAATAATAAATGTTATAGATAAAAGAAAAAAATGGATCATTTAGTCCATGCTGATCACTTAGCCTTATATGGTTTCATCTGTGAACTGAAATTTTCTATAGTTAGGCTTTTTTCTCAAGATGATTTTTTCCCCCCAGAAATATTGTACAAAATTCTTCAGCTATCTTTGAATTTAGCAGAAGTACAAACATTTCTATCTTTCAAAATTTGTTTTAAATATGATGTGATCTTGAACACAAGCGGGGAGGGGGGAGGAGGGAAGAACATTAAAGTAATGCTCAATATGAACTAATACTTTTGCTGCATTTGGGGGGGGGGGGGGGAGTTTTGTTTTACTCTCTAAAATTACATCTCTGAAATGGAATACCCACTGTTTTGAAAAGAAAAATCTGTTAAGACTACAGATATATGGCTCAGAAGAGCCATGCACTGTACAGGCCTGCAGATACAGGAAGTGTGCACTTTTCAGAAGTCATTGGACCCAGTCCCTCCATTGGTCATCATTCCAACTCAGATTATATTTAATGCACAGCCATGTTAACACACACATCCATTTCATACTTCTGAGGCTATTTCTAAATGTACTGGGAATTAAAGAAGCTTGGAAGCTTGATTTGAAATTACAGACCTATTTAATTCAGGAAGTGTGTGAATTCACTACGAAGCCAGAGCTAGTAAACGGAGGAAGCGACTAAAGTCTGGGTTTCCTTATTTCTTTCATTTTCCTTTAAAAAACACCCATGAAGTCAGATGAAAAATAATTAACTGAAACCTTTTAGATCATGCAGATTAATTAAATGAAATCATAAGGTCATATAGACAACGTTAACTCAGATATGCTAGTTACAAGCACGTTTTTGTTCATTTTACTTATAGCAGCATTAAGTTCCTCATTAGATGCTCATGATCCAAACAACTGAGCTGATACTGCTGAAAATGTAATGTCCCACCTTTTGTATCTCTGCCAATTTAATAAGCCATTATCAGGTTTTTAATTTTGGGGGGCAGTGGGGGGAGGATTTGGGGGAAAGAAGAGATTTGTGTTTAATTATCTAATACATTATCCAACCTAAATTTAAATGTTCCATATGAAAAGACATCTATATTCCTTATTAGCCCATAATTTGTGTTAAAGATCTCATCAAAAATAAAATTTATCTTGATTATTCAGCCTAAATTTTCTTTGTGCTGATGTCACTTTACTTATAATCCCTTCTTGTAACCCCTGTACAACTCTTCACCTCTTTCAGGATTTCCAATTTAAAAGGATGCTAGTCTACTTTACCTGAAGGAATTTGGACCGGTTCTCTAGCAGCAGCTTGTTGTCAGTCTTGACTGCCTGCTGGAACATGTAGTCACAGAACTGTTCCCTTACAAACCCTGGGCTGGCCACCAGCACACACTTCACAATCTCAAAATTGATATGACGCTGGATCGCCTGCACCACCTGCTCATAAAATCTCTCCAGCGCCCGGTCATGTTGAGTGCAGTTACCCCTTCGTTTCCTGGGGATGTTCACCTCAATTTTGGCCCGGGTCAGTGTCATGCTGGGGGTCACGAGGCAGATGTGAGCCAGCCCCTCCTGCATGATCACAGCTGCCACATCGGCGCTCCAGCTGGGGTCGCAGGCCTGCTCGACGCGCTCCAGCACCACGCTGTCCCACTGCTTCTTGGCCAGCGTGAACTGGCGGTTGGGCTCCAGCTCGATGGTGTGGTAGGCCCCCATCTTGACGTACTCGTTCTCCTGGATGTTGGTCCCCTTGACCCGCAACTGGCAGGCCTGCGAGTCGAAGTCGATGGTTTCCACGCAGAGGGTGAGCGTGGTGCGGATGCGGTTGCTGCCCACGCTGCCCGTGGAGGACTCGGTCTGCACTTTGCGGATGGTGGAGGCCCGCAGGCTGTCGCCCACCTGCAGCAGGTTGTAGGTGTGCCAGATGTCCTCCGCGTCCTCGGGGATCAGCGTCACCTGCCCCGCGTTATCCTTCTCGATGTCCTTCCTCACCAGCTTCATCCTGCCGCGGCCGGGGACCAGGCGCCGGCTCCGACCAGCGCCCTCTCCGCGGGAAGGGACCGGCACAAGCGGCGACGGGAGAGAGCCCCTCCGCCGGGACACGCGAGACGGAGCCGACCGGCTCTAGGCCCTGGCGGAGGCGCTGCCCCGCGCCGGACCTGTGGCGCTGACGTGCTGACTAGCCGCGCGGAACTGTGCGGCGCTTGACGACACGCCGTCCGTCAGGCGGCAGCGGAACGCGCCTGCGCACCATGGGCCTCGCTGCTGGGCAGGGGTGGGGGAGGGGGGGGGGGGGGTCAGGGCGCGGGGGCCTCCGCAGGGCGAGGCGCGGAGAGAGCCGGGAACTGGGATCAGCTGTAATGAGGGCCGGATTAACCAGCCACTGTGGGCTTGATCCTTGCCCCCTCTGAAGCCTCTAGTGCTGGCTGCTGTAGGAGGCAGAATAGTGGGCTAGCACAGTGGTTTCCAAACTTTTTTCTCGGGGCCCAGCTGATAAAAAAATCATTTTTGCCCATGATCCAACAATTAGGTCTTTGAGCAAGATCCAAAGGGGGTAGCCGTGTTACTCTATTGCAGAGAAACAGTGGCACTTTTAAAAACTAACAGATTTATATGTTGTTCCTCAGTTGAATCTAAACTATTGCATTGATTTGCTGTTACAGCCTGATCTGAGCCTGTGTCATACATTTCCCTGCATTTAATTTCTTCCCATTCTGTAAATTCCCTATCTTCAAAGCCTCTGACGAAGTGGGATTTTCTCCCACTAAAGCTCATGCGATAAATACATCTGTTAGTCTTTAAAAGTGCCACAGGACTCTGTTTGTATCTTTGAGCAATGCATTCCAGGCTTTTGGAGGCGGCTGCAGGGGGAGCGCAACCCCCATATTGGATCCCGACCCTCAATTTGAAAACCACTGGACTAGCTGGACCTCGTATTACAATTTCTAGAAATGAGTCCTACATATAATACAAAGGCAATGGCAGCTATTTAATGGGGTTTATTGAGAATGCTCAGGTTTCATTCTGTGTAAACACTTATATACATTCTTAACTATTAAGCATGTGTAATCCCATATAAATTAATGGGACTACTCACAGGAGTAAAGTTAAGCACAGATAGATATAAGTGTTAGGACTGGATCCTATATTTCTTCATTCTTTTTTATTATGAAATTTTATGATTTGGGTGGGGGTTGTGTTCACTTTTTCTTTAGGAGTTTTCTCCTGCCTTTCCTGATATTAATTTTCTTATGCATTTTCCTGAACCTAGAGGTGGCAAATTTCTCATTTCTCTTCTATTGCAGGTTGGATATTGCTTCTCTTTTTCACTTGAAAAATGCTTCTGCATTTTAGCACAGCACCTTGTAGGGGCTCTAACTACTTTAGATAGCCAATTTAGCCACATATTGAGCTGGAAATATTTTTATACATTCATTGTGCTGATTTTTGTGACTTTTTCAGACATTGCTTTTGACAGCTTGTGACAAATCAAGTTCACTCCTCTGAAGCTGCAGAGATTCCTGTGCAGTTGAATTACTGTGGTTCCACTGTGCCAGAGCAGGGCTATATGTGGGGACCTATCTATGTAGGTGACATGCACCTGAGCCAGGCTTGGCAAGAGGTCCTGAGCAGTATGTCATGGAGGATATGTTAGGGTGAGGCATGTGTGTTCTTCCTCCATGCCCTACCTCCAGGGCTAAGTGGAGCCCTGCACAGCTCACCTGAGTCATTGAACATAGAGAGTGACTATGCAAAAAAGTGCTTTTTGAAAAGTCAGGTGACTTGAGTCAATTGACCAAACATGAACCGTCCCTAAGCACTTAATTTAACATCTTTACAATCACATTAGCCTGATTTTTGAAATTTAAAGTGGTTCCATAACTGCTCTGTGGTTGGGGGGAGGAAAACTTTTTCCTTCTCCAACACTGCATCACCTCAGCACTTCATCCAGTTACACAAGCTGAATGCTGAAGTCTGGATTTTCCTCTTTATGCTGCTGAAGATATAGACATTTTCAAATGCAAGACTCATGCTGTTCCATATTTGGGGTCGGGAAGGAATTTTCCCCCAGGGCTGATTGGCCTGGGCTGTGGGGGTTTTTCGCCTTCCTCTGTAGCACAGGGCATGGTTCACCTACCGGTGAATTCTCTGTATCTTAAGTCCTTAAATCATGATTTAAGGAGGTAAATAACTCAGTCATCCAAACATTGTTTAACGTCCACCTCTGGGGTGTTACTCATCAGAGGGTATGGTTGGACGAGGGTTCTTTTGGCCATAGGGATAATAGCCCTATTTTTATCCTTCGGTGACTGAGTGGAGGCCCTTGTAGTTACATCAGAGGTCAGGAGAGATACACAATAGAGGGTTGAACCGATCCAGCCAGTAACCCAGACGAACATTAAGGGAACTGAATATTGTTCCCATAGGGGAAATAGTGGA
The DNA here is from genome assembly GCA_007922175.1 of Pelusios castaneus. Lineage (NCBI taxonomy): Eukaryota > Metazoa > Chordata > Testudines > Pelomedusidae > Pelusios > Pelusios castaneus. The sequence continues at coordinate 15,875,760 of ML685768.1, forward strand.
AATGAGAGGGGGACAAAGGAGATTAATAGTGACAGGGGAAATATCAAAGAAATCAGAGTTATGAATAAAAAGTTTTTATTTTCGATCAGCATGCTTATAATGGGTTTTAAGTGCCTTTTGCAAGATATTAATTAAGCAAGTTTCAATAAAGGTGTTAATTCAATAATCATATGATTGTAAAGTTGCACTATTTCACTATTATGCTGCAGCAAGTCTTAAAGACAGAAATTCAAAAATAAATGCGCATTGAAGTTTTAATTACTAAAGCTATCCTTATTTCACTGCTATTGCCCCTACCTTTAAAGGGGATTGCAGTCTAATCTACA
>ML685768.1:15876095-15973814 GCA_007922175.1 Pelusios castaneus
TACCTGTACTCCCAGGGCGGGGTGCTAAACTACTTGGTCCCTAACCTTATACCTATCTCCCCCCGTACCCTCGGGGACCAGGGTGCTAAAACTTAAGTTACTGTTTCATAAACCAGTCTTCACCGAGATCTGTTGCTGTTTCTTAATACTCACCGAACTCTTACCGACGTGTCAGCTCCATCACTCACAGGGAATGGGCTCTGACCTTTCTCGGGCGGCCTCTCACCGATGTGTCAGTTCCTCATTCACAGGGAATGGGTTCTGACCTTTCTTTGGCAACGGATAGAGGCCACTTGCTATCGAAGCCGGAGTTTCGGGGCATCTTGCCTCTACCGTGCCCTACCGCCCGCCTTCACCTTCTTTGGGGCTGATATTTATGGGATCTTTAGCTCCCTCGCACCCCTCCTGCTTTGTCCTTGTGGTTTTTTATTACACCTTTTTGCTGGGAACTCACGAGCTAATTTTGTAGGGGGCTCACAAGCTTCCGAGCATGTAGGTTGCAAAACACTGTAAGGTATTTTGGGAAGTCTGAGTTATTCTGCAGGACAGTTAACGATTGCAAAATTGTCTTCGAAAAGCAGTTTTTGCAAAGCAGTTTTTGCAACGTAGCTGCTGCAGGAAAATTAATTAATTTCAATTAATTTTGCAGAGTAACGTCTGAGTTCTTGGTATAGGTCCTGGTGAGTTGTCTTAATATTAGACCTTTGAAGATTGGTTCAGGCTTGGGCCTACTCTTGCTATAAGCTATACTATTACTAATAAGCACACAAAACTCCTTATCCTAACCCACTTTCTACAAGTCATAGGTTGGTGGCCTATTGCAGGAGTGGGTGGGTGAGGTCTTGAGGCCTGCATTTTGCAGGAGGTCAGACTAGATAATCGTACTGGTCCCTTCTGACCTTAAAGTCTATGAGTCTATAAGTAAAATTAGCTATCAATAGTGCTTAACTAACAAGTGTTTAAGGATTTTATACTTTTTTCGTACATTTACAGTAAATCTTCTTTATTGGACAGATCAGTTATATGCACTGTTATATGCAGGGATTAACATAAGTGGTACTCAGATACTCATGGGCACCTAACCTTTCAGACAGCATACTGAAAACTTCCTCCGAAGTCTCTCACACATACCAACATACCCTGCATAGATCTAGGCTCACCCACCCTGCCCAAAACCACACCCCCTCACCACACTCCCAGCCCCTACTGCCAGTGGCCTGGCTTCCAGGTTGGATCCGTCCACTAGCCCCTGCTGCCGGCACCAGCTCCCAGGCCGGATCTAGACTCTGGCCTCTGCTGCCACCGCTGCCTGGCAGCCCCAGGCTAGCTCCTGCTTTCAGCCCCAGCAGTCCCAGGTCCTGGGCCAGCTCCTGCCTTTCATCCTGCCGTTCCCAGGTCCTCGGTCCCAGGCCGGCGGCTCCTGCCTTTGGCTCTGCTGGTCCCTGGCCATGGCCAGATATTGTGACCAGCCTCCTCCCCCTCCCTGCTCACCTGGGTTGGGGCCACGCACTGCAGTCCCTGACCCAGGGCAGCTGCTGCCTGCTGCTGCCCACCTGAGAGGAGGGATTTAACTTTCCCTCCTCTTCTGTTCTATGCCACGTGGCTCTGCTACATGCTGCAGAACAGACTTAAAAGATCCAGTGCACCTCTTTGTGCCTGCGTTGCTGGGTCGAGACTCGGAGCACTGGCTTGGATACTCTGGGCTCGTGCCCTGTGCTCAGCGCCAGCGATGCCCCCAAAGTAAACCATGAGGCCTGTCTGTGTTTGAAGCCAAGGAAGGTATTTAATACCCAACCCTGAGCCGCTGTAAGAGAGATATCGACTGACGCCCAGGCAGGGGATAATGGTGGTTGTGAGGCAGCACTGTCCCAGCCAGAGCCGGGCTTCAGGGCTGCTGCAGGGGACCAGCAGCTGCTGCACACTGGGTAACTGCAGGGGAAGGGAAGTGCGGGTGAGGAATAGGGGGGGATTTGCATCTCCCCAGCCTCACATCCCCCTCCACTCTGCACGTACAGAACTCCCTCTCCAGGACAGGTGGCGGAGTGGGGCCAGAACTTCTCCTGCCCCCGTGGCGGCGGTGGCGTGAGGAGGCGCAAATGTGATGTCTGATAGCCGAGTAGCAAACAATTTCTGCTGATACTCATTGGAGAACCTGATCTGAAAAATTATGTCAACCCTGGTTATATGTTTTAAAATTAAGGATCTTTCCTTTATTCTTTGGGCCAAATCCTGTAATTGTTACTCATCCTAGCAGTCCCACTGATGTCGATGGAACTGCTGCATCTTTAAGGACAACTCACATAAATAAACAAACATTGCAGGATAGGCCTAATATCACTAAATCTAGATACACAGTTTATGCTAGGTTTGACCAGTTCTGGGTGTCAAAACTAAACAACGATACTACTTTTAATACTGACTACAACTCCGCTAGGTCGCTACCTTTAATAGTGACTTCTCTTGTGCAGTGTGCAGAAAAAGACATTTCTAGAGATACTGTTATTTTTTCAGGCAACTAATTGTGAAAACTTTATACAAATTAGGAACAGTGATCTACAACTAGGTTTATGGCATCTGTAAACTGTTATTATACCATCTACAATTAAAGAGATGTCAACTTACATCATATTTCTATCTGAAAATTTTGTGCCTGTTTTTATAACCTTCATCATCTAAGATGACTAAAAAAAGAAGAGAAATATATTTTGCTCTTATATATTTATTTTATGCATTGGACAATTGTCATCAGTTTCACTGTTGATCTATATAGACCCCAATCATGCACAACAGTTAAGCATTTAAGTAACTTTTTTTATGTGAGTAATCCCATTAAAATAAGTGGGCCAGATCCTCAGCTGATGTAAACTTTGAAGATGTATGACAGTTTACATAACTAAGGATCTGGCACCTTGCAACTACTTCCTTGTGTAAAATAAGCCATATGCATATTGCTTGTAGAACTGAACTAAATTATTTAAAATAGGTCTTTTTTGTGGCAGACATAGGGGAGAGACCAATTTTTATTTATTTATTTATTTTAAAAAGTAGGTAATTATGATTGTAAAACCACAAAAATTGACAGGTATTGTACCTGAAACTACTTTTCACAGTTTTTTTTTTTAAAGCCAACAACAACCAAAAAGCCCTAGATTTCAAGTTGAGGATGTCCCTTTAAGCAGAATTTTAACTTTAAAATAAACAATAGTAAACATTCTGTCTTCCCAGTTTATCAAATTATTTTGTCTGTTTCTGCAGGATAGGGTGACAATTTAAAATACAAGCTGCAATAGGAAGATCAAAAAAAGTTATCAAGAAGTGCAAAATGTCAGTGGGGAGTTTTGCTTAAAATCTGAAGTTACAGTAAGACAGTTGAATTTATGTGATAAGTGATCTCTTGCACACATATCAGTACTGCCTAATTCATTGAGGGCTTCTGGAAGCAGTAAGTTGCTTCTTGTAAAAGTTTTGTATAAAAATATACTACAAGAAGTATATTACATCAATAGCCTGATTCTGCAACTACTGAGCTCAAGAATATATTTTTCATTTTAACTGGAGAAAGTTTGTCTCCCCTGAAGAGAGAAATATCTGAGTAAGTTTGGGGACCACATAGCTGAGTTGCATGGCACTATAAACCTGGCCCAACCTGAGCCATTGAGACTTCTGCCTTTGACTTCAATACAGCAGGACCTTATGACTAAGAAGGCGTCTGCTAAGTACCTATAACTGTGCATTACATTTTATCATAAATCATTTTTATTTTTAAAATTGCAATAAATTCAAAAGTATCAAGATCTCAATAAAAATGTGTAGGATTATATGTTGTCTCCCATTATGTCTCAGAGAGAGACAGATTTGTAGGTGTAGAACCTATGAACTCCTGTTACGGACTCAGCCACTCCAAACTTTTCTAACTTTTTGTTTTCCTAGATAATTTAAAATGTTCTATTTTCTTTTAAATGCTGTAGTTCAGTACTTGATTTCCAAGGTTTCTCAGAGCAGTACAAAAAAAGATAAAGGTGCTTATAGCAAGAGCTAACATGATTTTTTGAAGTGACTTCTTTTTGTATGAGTAGTAATTTCAGTCAAGTCACTCAGCTCTCTTTAGTCAAACCAAAATAACACTACCAACTTATTTTTCATTGCTTTTCTTAGCTCAGAACCAGTATGAAGAGTAGCTGGCTAAACCAGAATCTAGACAAAACTGAGGTGACATTGATAAGTAGATGGAATCACTACTTGGGTTGTTACCAGTGGTTCTCAGACTTGTGAACTCACTTCAGTTCTGGACAAGAAAGGGGTCCCTCTGAATGAGAAAGGGGTCTCTGATTAAGAAAAGGTATGAGGAGAACAGCTAAGAAGTGGTGGAAGAGATTATTATGGTCAAGAGGTAGTGAAGAGATAAGATAACAGATGGGATATATATGTTATGTCTCTTTCTTTCATCTTATGTTTATCTTATCAATGCAGAGTGTAAGCTCTTCTCAGTAGGGACAGACTGCTACTCTGTTTTCAGAGTGCCCAGTCCATTCTTGGTTGGTCGATAGGCATTACCATAATAAACGTGGTTAATAAATAATAATAATACATTTAATATGCCTGTGAAAAGAGAGAACTCCAGAAGGTGGCTCAGGGGCTGTGTAGGAAGAATGAGAGTGACTGAGAGGAAGAAAATTGAGGAAGCCTCATTTTTTTGAGATTAAATAAAAATAATTTCTGTATATGCAGTGTTAAGATTATAATTGTTAGCCAAATATTAGGCAATTACAAAGGTAAGATAATAGCATTATTTGTCTATATTACACATATCTGAGAGAACCTTACAATTTGCAGTTCTTGACCTTGTTTAAATTGGTACATTGCTTGCTGAACCCTCTGTAGCCAATGCACATGGTAAGAATTCAAGAGTTTCAAATTGTCACAGCTGTAGATCCTCACTTCACAAAGAAACACCACCATCTTTTGCACAAAACCAAGTATAAAAGTTTGAAAAATGATCATGTAAAGTAATTTAGGTAATAAAATATTATAGTAAGTGAAACAAATTTGCAAAGTGCTACCTGTCAACAGCCTGGTAAATCTAGGCTACTACATTTGCTCAGATTTCTACATGAATCTCACCTGTTCTTTACTGCAGACCAATACAAAAGTGAAGAAAACAGTTACAAAAGACTTTCAACAATAAAAATTATCTTAGCCTTTTCTGCACTCCCTGCCACCCTCCATTTGGATGTTTTATATAAAGTTTATTTCTTTTTATTATAATTTCAGACTCTTTCACCTCCATTATTTTTTGGCTTCCTCACACATCTGGTAAGAAAACTGTTCCCCAGAGAGACAAACTCTGCTGTTGTGAATGTTTGCATTTCCTTAATGCATTTCCATTTCCTTGAATTTTTCTCTGTCTAAATACAAATGCTTTAGACACAAATCCCCCAACACATCAGAATGTGTTCTCCATACTTGAATTCCATTTTTTTTTTTGTTGGTCAAAACGAAAGAAATCTCTAACAGCATGAAGTCCTTAAATGGAAATACTACTTTCTTAACAGGCTGTGCTATCTTCCGGGACAATCTCTTTTATTTTTCACTCTCACTCTGAACAGTTAACATTGCCTTTCACAGAGAACTCTCCGAATGAAGAAAGTTCCACTAATAAAATATTGTCCCCACATACATCACCCTTCCCCCAGCAGTTTCTGTTTGTATTAGTCTTGTCTCCTAACCGTCCTGCTTTTGAATAGTTTCCTTAGATGTTAAAGGGACTGACTCCCCCCTCCCCCCCGGAAAAGTTTCTTAAAAACCTTCCAGGAAGTGTCTTGAGTTGGGGGACCCTGAACTGAGTGAGGTTTCTAGAGATGATGGGTGCAAATCTGGGATGCCATCTCCTGAGAGATTTTAGTCATCCCCCGAGTAGGGAGCCTTCATACAGAGGAGCGAGACTTAGATCTTCAGAGGAGAGGAAAAGGGAGTTCTCTAACCTGTCAGAATCCAGCAGGGGACAGCCACACCTGGGCTTCTGCTCCGGAGGGGCTGGGAACCCATTGCTGCAGTGGCAAACTCCGTAAAGGAGAAGAGGGCAGGCAGGCTTCAGACCCTCGAGGCTAGCTTGATCGTTCACACGGTGCCTCTTAAGAGCTGAGAGAGCTGCTGCTGCCTCTAGTCACTTCTGTGGCAGCAGCAGGCGGGCTATTCATTTCCTGTTTGTTGCCTCAATCTCTTTAAGTTTTCTCTTCACATCAAGATGAGTTGCCACCCCCCCACCCCAAATGGTCCCTGAGGCTTTGAAAAACCCCACGTGGCAGGATCCCAGAGCTGAGAGACATGTACAAATAAAGTCAGATCTCAGTGTTTAGGCTAAAGTCTGCAGGGAGCAAAGCAAACCTTAAAGGGGCATATGCCCTTTCAGAGGTGGCTTTAGCCTATCTGGGGCCCCCTATAGAGCTCCCTGACACTGGCTCTGCCCACACACCCATGGCCTCAGTGTCCCACTCAGGACCCTGAAACCCCCCTACACAACCCCGACCCTCCCCACGGCTCCAGCGCTCCTCACGGGTCCCCCACAGTGCCAGATCCCTGCAGCCCTCCCCCTCTGCCCCACTAGTGCCCTGGCCAACCCACCACCACAGCCACAGCGCCCTGGGTTCCCACCTGTGGCCTCAGTGCTCCACCCGGGGCCCATATAGCCCCAGATCCCTGTGGCTGGCCCGCTCCACGGTTCCGGGGCCCCACTGGGGGCCCTGAAAACCCTTATAGGCTCTTCATGGCCAGCCTACTCCATGGCTCCAGCACCCTGTCAGGGGCCCCAAAACTTGACCCGCTACCCCACTCGGGCCCCCAACCCCACCACTGCCAAAGGCAAGGGGCATGGCAGGAGTGCAGAGCTGAGGCTCTGGGCTGCCCCACCCAAGCCCCAAGCCAGCCGCAGAAACGCGCAAAGCCTGGACTCTGAGCCAGCCTGTCCAGCCCGCCTCTCCCCCCTGCCAGTGCCGGGGCCCCCACAGGCTTGCCCCCTCACAGGAATGCCCCTGGGTCTGCCTCCAGCCCCCTGCCATGTGTTCCACAGAGCAGGAGGCATATGTGGCTTTTGGGATAGGCGTAGGTGAAGGGGCCCCTTACTGCTCGGGGCCCTAGGCGGCCGCCTGCTTTGCCTGCCCCTAAAGCCGCCTCTGTGCACTTTTATAATTAATGGATGTCTCCTACCGGCAAACCCCCACTCAGGAGGGTGTGGGAGGGCAGGAGAGCTGAGTGTCCGGTTCAGGATTACAACTGGCCTGTTCTTGTGCCCCTTTCTCCTCTCAGCATGTGAAACAAATCAAAGAGCTAAAGAGAAGTGTGTTAAATCCAGATTGAAAGACACGTCTAGTCTTTGTTGGGCTACTTTTTATTTCGCTTACATCACTCTTTAAAAATGTGTATGTGCTGTACCACAGTCCTAAAAGCAAATTGCTCGTAGGAGAACATCAGGGAAATTTCTCCTCATCCATCAAACTACATATTGCCTGGATCTAAATTTTCAATGACTTTTCAGACAGAGGATGCATTTTCTCTCATGCTCTCTGTATTTACATGTGCTTTGCATTATCATTAAAGCACAAGACAAAAATTACCTCTGCCCACAACTTCCAAACTCTTTGATGGTTCCTTTCATTCTCCCTCAGGAATTTCACAAATAAATAATTGAATAAACCATATAAATAATACTGAGCTAACTCCAGGCCCAAGAGCAGTGACTATGTTCAGGACATTTTAAACTCACTGTTAATGAGTCTTGCAATATTTATTCTTTTCTAATGTTCCAGAGATCTATCTAGTTTGTGTTATATTCCTTTTTTTAAAGTCAGTGTTTCATCTTTGAACTACCAAGTTATTGTATAACTCTGCAGAACAATGGAAGCTGAGATCAAGTGTTGCTGCACTATTGCAGGGAAATAGCATTCAAACACTACTTCAAGCTTTGGAGATTGTGGGTTATTACTGAATTGTCCTGCCTTTTTTGAGCTTGAGCCAGGATTTTAGTGAATAATCATAAATGTACAGAATTTTCTTCAGTCCCTCTGATGTTAATGAAATAAATCTATCAATGATCACTAGCCATAGCTAAAAAGTGTTTTCTATTTTTGGCTTAAATGTTATAAGAACAGATCACGTGACCATATTTCCTATATGTAAAATCTGTGAAAATGCAGATTTTCAGAACACTGCACATACTGAGAACTGAATTTATTAATGCAGGTCTGATCCTGTGAATATATATATATATATATATATATATATATACACACACTTACCTTGGCACATTGGGTAGTCCTGTTTACTTAAATGGGATCTACTCAGAGTTCATAAAGTTTAGCAAATATGTAAATCTTAGCAAGATCAGGACATTAGATATGATTGATGCCTATGTAAGAAGCCAAATATAACTTTTTTTCCACATATGAGATATGCATTAATAAACCAAACCATGGCTTATCTGAAGCAGTAAAAAGAGTGAGTTTTTGCAAAAAAGTTACGATAATTTAGTATTTTTCCCAGTGAAATCTTACAAATGTCTGATTACATCTTATCAATTAGAAGGAGAATAGTCCTACATGCTTTTGCAATATAAATATTTTCCTTTAAAAAATCTCATAGCCTTTTTATCTTTGTACATAAACAAGTAACTGTGGGGGATCCTGTATCCCTTTTACAGTATATCAAAACATTTCTTTCTGTATAACTGCTCCAGGCACACACACACACATAGGGAAAAATACAGGAAAGAGAAACCATTTAAAATATTTCTATATTATATGTGATTGATACATGTGTGAAAAATATTCATACTGGCTGGGAGTAAGACTAACTGTTTGAGATTAGAAATAACCCTAATGGTTGGTCTATTCATAATTGCCTATGAATTATTATCATCAGTATTTATTTGTATTGGGGTAGCATCTAAAGCAGAGGCAGCCTTTGGCTATTAGGGGCCCTAGGCGAAGGCCCATTGTGGGGCTCCCTATAGGCCCACCAGGGCCCCCCTCTGTGGCCCTGTTCCCCCTTCCCCCCTTGCTGCCCCGCCCCCCTCCTCCAGCCCCAGTTCCCACCCATGTGGCCCTGGCCCCATGAGCTAGTTCCTCCTCCTGCTGCCGACCAAGGCAGATGAGCCTTTTGGGGTAGAAAAAGTAGGTGATGGGGCCCCTTATTGCTCTGGGCCCTAGGCATGCGCCTGCTTCGCCTACCCCAAAAGCCGTCTCTGATCTAAAGCATATCATAATGGCTACTGTCAGTGATAGGATACTGAACAGATGGACAATAATATGGATCAAACATACATTTTTAACTTCCTGTGTACATAAAAAAAAATTTGAACTGTATGACAATCATATTTAGGACAAGGCATAATGATTTCCTGGTTCAGACAAAGGAATTGAACATACATATCCCTAATGAAGCCTAATTCCTGCCTTCTTGAGGTTGGAATAATAGTCGTTCTATACCCCATGTCAAAAAGATGCATTAGAATCAGAAAAGGTACTGAGAAAGGCAACAAAAAATGAGGAAGGGTATGGAGCAGCTTCCATATGAGGAGAGACTAAAAAGACTGGAATTTTTCAGCTTGGAAAAGAGAATACTAAGGGGGGATATGATAGACTTCCATAAACTAATAAACATGTGTGTAGTAAGTGAACAAGGAAGTGTTATTTACTCCTTTACATAACACAAGAGCCAGCGGCCTCTCAAGGAAAGTAACAAGCAGCAGGTTTAAAATCAAAGGAAGCACTTCTTTGTACAATGCACTATCAATCTGTGGAATTTGTTGCTAGAAGATGCTGTGAAGATTAAAGCTACTATAGGGTTCAAAAAAGAATTTGGTAAGTTAACGGGGGATGGGTTCATCAATGGTTATTAGTCAAGATGGTCATGGATACAACCCCTGCTCTAGTTGTCCCTACCCTCTGACTGCCAGAAGCTGGGAGTAGATGACAGGGTCACTTGATGATTGCCTGTTCTGTTCATTCCCTCTAAAGCACCTGACATTGGCCACTGTTGGGAGACAGAATACTGGGGCTGGATGGTCTGAGCCTGTATGGCCATTCTTATGTTCTAACACAAGGGTCCTTGCCTTTTTTTGTAGGCCAGAAGGTGCTACTCTCAGCTAAACTTCTCCACACAGACAGATCATCCTGTAAACTGGATCACCAGTTCCTTTGCCCCTATCAGATCTGTTGACAAACCAATCCTGTTACCTTTGAGTTCCACTTTCTTTGATCCTTCAGAATATGTCCTCTTTTTCGCGGGTCGCTTCTGAAGCCATATATGAAGAACCCATTTCCCCACTGAACCCAACATCCTCAATGGAAAAACAAACCAGAGTGCCCAAGGGAATTGTCTGTGATTCCATATTAAGGCTTTTACAGTGCTTGAGAAGTTCACACTTGATACTTGGTTGCTGAAATCTAAATATAAAGCAAACAGACTATTTGGGGTTTTGTAATAGTTCTTCAAGGTTGGCATTCACAATAATGAGCAACTCCAGATAATCTGACACATGGAACTTTGTAATATCATTTTGTTTTCCAGCTTGCAATAATTTAATTAATTACTGTTTGTAAAATAACTTGAAACTGGAAAATATTATGCAAATTCTTTATATTCAAATCTTATTATTATTTTTGATATTGTCACAAAAACTGAAAAGCTGGGATTTATTGTTCTCGTTAGTTTGTCTTCCTGGCTTGCAATATGTGTTCATATATCAATTGAGATAGAGAACTCTTTCCTAGGACTCAAGAGGTAGCTGTGTCAATCTAGTTCAGCAAAACAAAACAAGCAGTCTTGTGGCACTTTTAAAAACAAACAAATTTATTTACCACATGAGCTCTCGAGGGGAAAAATCCCACTTCAGGTATCTGACAAAGTGCCACAAGTCTCCTTGTTTGTTTTTCTAGGTCTGTATCTCTAAATTAATCCTTAGTCTGTATCTCTACTGAAATCAGAGGAGTCTGTCCATATTCCTCATCAGATTAAAAATACTTTTCAATCACTACTATATGATTTTTCTCTTCCCCATTTTCATAAGGTATGGTTTTGTTTTTTTAGTGTTCAACATGAGTGTCTAGTCCTTATTGTGACAGTTATTTGAGGTCTTTCTGGAAAGATAACATGATCTGAAAAAATTAATCACGTCTTCATTCCTCTTGATGACTTCTTTTTATTCATGATTATCTTAAAGCAGAGAGGGATGAATTTATGACACAGACAGTTTCTTTTTATATAATTCCATTAAACTTCAACTTGTTATGACTATAAGTTTTATTTTATTATTGAGGTAGTAGGTTTTTCACATCAAGGATTCTTACATATGGAGCTTCTATTTATTTGTGCTTCAAGTCCTCTTTTTTCATTGTTTTCTGTGCTAATTTATTTCTACTGAGTCAACTACTTTTTGTAATCAACAGTCTATGCTGAAATCTGATGTACTGTTTCCTGTTGCTCATGGGACATTGTTTTAATTCTCTGGAGTACTATAGCATTGCTTTTAACTTGGTTTATGACTCTTTGAACTCCATGACCTTTTATCAGACTTCAGCATGATTAAAAGGTCTCTTTTTGGAATTTAATATATTGACTGATGTAACAATAGATATCTAAAGATAAGCTGCTTGCAGTGCTGTAGGTGCATTGGTCCCAGGATATGAGAAGCAAGATAGGTGAGGAGATGAGGTGATATACTTTATTAGATCACCTTCTGTTGGTGGAAAGTACCAGCTTTTGATCCATGCATAGTTCTTCTTCAAGCCCTTTGTGCATAACAGTCTAAAATCCCCAATTGCTCACTTCATTTCAAGTTCCAAAGAGGTAGCCGTGTTAGTCTATTGCAGAAAAACAAACAGAGTCCTGTGGCATTTTTAAAGACTAACAGATTTATTTATCGCAAGAGTTTTCATGGGAGAAAATCCCACTTTGTCAGATGCTTTGAAGATAGAAAATTTAGTCCTCCAGTTCTGTGAATTTCCCATCTTCAAAGTGTCTGATGAAGTGGGATTTTCTCCCATGAAAGCTCATGCGATAAATAAATCTGTTAGTCTTTAAAAGTGCCACAGGACTCTGTTTGTTTTTCATTTCAAGTGACAGGCTCCAACATGTGTTACCCCTTCTGATCAAGAATCAGTCCCAATTTGTATTATGCTCAGACACTCTACTTCTTTACTTAGACCTGAAGACGAGCTCTGTGTAGTTCAAAAGCTTGTGCCTTCCACCAAGAGAAGTTGGTCCAATAATTAAATAAAGAATAAATAAAGAACTGGTCCAATAAAAAAAAATATAATTGCACCTGCTTTGTCTATCTAAGGGTAAGATCAGAAATAACTCTGTTTTATTTAGATACTCATTCACAGAATGAGATTAAAAGTAAATTGATCTTTGACTCAAGTGCTGCAGCCTCTGTACTCTGTGAAATCCTAATCCTGCACCAGTAAAATCATTGGGAATTTTGCCATTGACTTCAATGGAAGTAGAATTGAGGACTTTATGACAGAGAAGTTAAGACAAACTGAGTTTACTCATTCAGGTTTAAATATATTAAAGAAAAAGGTTGAACCGTAGATTGAAATCTGCATTCAAAGGATGTTATCCATAAAACAATACATATATAACACTTATAAATTATATATAATACATATATAATACACTTATATTATATATAATACATATATAATACACTTATAAATTAAGTCGATTTAAGCAGGCTTAAGTCGACTTAATTTAATCCACGTCTACACGGGGCTTTCCTTAATTCGACTAGAGCTGCTCCTTAAGTCAAATGAAGGAAAAACTAGTTCGAATTAATAACACCTTGTTATAATTTGAACTAGTGTCTAAGTCGAATTTAATAAGTCGACTTAGCCAGTGCAGATGCCCTAAGTTGACTGGGACGACTTAGGGCAGGGAGGACAAGGGAGCCCCACATGGCTCCCTGGCAAAAGGGAGCCACTGTGGCTCCTTTGTCCCCTGGGGAGACCCTGCTCCCTTCTCCCCAGACCCGCAGCTTCCCTACCAGGGGAGCCATGGTCCCAGGGAGAAGGGCTCCCCAGCCAGGGCTCCAGTGGGAGGAGATTCCCCTACTGGAACCCTGGCTGAAGAGCCCAGGAGGCGGACGGCTGGTCCTGGCAGAGCCAGCCGGTGCATGGCTGGCTCTGCTGGGACCGAGAAGTGGCGGGCGGCTCTCCCGGCTCCCTTCTCTTTAGGACCCCTGCGGGTCCTGGCAAAAAGGGAGCCACCGCTTTCTATTTGCCGGGACCTGTGGAGGTCCTGGAAAGAAGGGAGCCCCGCAGTCCCTTCTTGCCGGGACCACTCAGTCCTGGCTAGGAGGAAGCGTGGGGCTCCCTTCAGCCAGGACAACTCAGGTCCCGGCTAGGAGGGAGCGTGGGTAACTCCCTGGGACCATTGTCCTGGCACATTCCTAAACATTAAAGTCACAATGGTTTTAACATAAGTTAAAGTATGGATATAACATCAAATTCTAACTTCTAATCGAAATAGAATTCCTAGACATAAACTATATAATCATTCCCAGCAAATTACTACCTTTCTATTGATACCAAACATGACATAGTTCCTATGGATTATAGAGCATTTATAAGATATCCATTGAAAATAATATCATAAATGCTTCCTAAATCCAGACAGCATCAAACCCTGCCCACATGCCCTGCCACGGTCCCTGTTCCCCTTTGCCCCATTGCACACAAGGGGTGCCCCCCTGCCACCGTGGACCTACCCAAGGTCCCCCTAACCCCACAAAGTCGACCTAGAGCATCCAGTGTGGACGCTCTAGGTCGACTTTGTAAGTTCCCCTTTAAGTCGACTTTAATTTTATGTGTAGACACACTGAGTCAACTTAACTAAGTCGACTTTAAGTCGACTTAGTTAAGTTGACTTAGTTAAATTCGACTTAAAAGTGCAAGTGTAGACATAGCCTAAGTGTAGACATAGCCTAAGTCAACTAGTTAGGTCCAGGGGGAGGCGAGGCTCCTTTGGAGCCTCGGCTCCCCAGGCTAGGAGGGCTTGTCCTTGGGAGAGCCAGCCCCATACGGCTGGACCCACATGGGTACTGGCAAAAAGGGAGCCGCTGGGGAGAAGGGAGCCAGGACGAGCCACTAGCGGATTCCTGGAGAGAAAGGAGCAGGGGCTTAAGTCGACTTAAAACCAGTGGGAAAAGATTTTGTTGATTGCTCCCCCCCACATCGAGGAAGGGAAGACTGCACAAACACTCGCTCCATCATAGCTTGAAATTTTGAGGGGAAGGGAATAAAAATCTCTGTCAAGAAGAAATTAGAAACTCCATAGTGCTTGAACTTCAGGGAGAGGGCAACACTTCTAAGCACAAGCAAAGGGTCCCTGTCTGTTTACCTTGGATTAGCCCTAAAGGACATATAGATCTTTTACATGATAGCATCTTCCAGTACATTTTGAAACCTAAGTCTATATTTCATGTGTAAATGTATCAGCTTTAACCTTGTAAATAACTGTTATTTCTTTTCTTAGTTAACTAATCTTTAGATAGTTTGTTATAGGACTGACTACATGTGTTATCTTTGGTGTGAGATTAGAGGTACAAATGACCTGGGATAAATGACTGGTTCTTTGGGACTGGGTGTAACCTAAATATTGTGATTTTTGGTTTAAGGGACTATTTTTCAAGTCTATTATATTGTATTCTAATATTCAGTGCAAAAACAACTTTCAGTAGTGTGATGTTAAGATTTCTTTTTCAGCTGAATCATCAGAAAAGACTGAGGCTCTAAAAGCAACATGAACTACTCCATATTACACCTATATAATATTTTATGGCATCAATTTAAAAAGAAAAAAACATTATTGTAGAAGCCCTAGCTTTTGAATTTATTGATTTATATGAAGCATGCACTCCTACGACTAAATTATGGCTTTGCCACAAACCTACACTCAGGGAGAGTGTATTGTTACTCCTTACTGTGGATTTGAGGCAGATCCTCTCCAGATCTGGCTAGGTATTCCAGTTAAAATACCTTTCCAGTTTTCCCCCTTTTGTAATTGTGCATTTAATTTTTCTTTCTTACCTGCTGTACTTTACCCTTGTCTTTACTGAATTTCATCTTGTTGATTTCAGACCAATTCTCCAATTTGTCAAGATCATTTCAAATTCTGATCTTCTACTCCAAAGTGCTTGCAACTCCTCCTAGCTTTATGTCATCTACAAATTTTATAAACATATTCTCAACTCCATTTTCCAAATCATTAATGAAACTATTGAATAATATTAGACTTGGAACTGGCTCCTGAAGGACCCTGCAAGATATATCCCCCCAAATGAACCATTGATAACTACTCTATGGCTACATCTATACTTATGGCAGCATAAAGTATACAGCTACTGTATGCCCAGCTAGCATGGGTATAAACAGCAATGTAAACTATGAGGCATTGCTTAGGCCAGTAGAATACAGACACACCAGAACCCTTATGGTACATAGCCTACTGGCTTCTACTTGCTCAAGCACTGCCTCCCATCTCATGTTTAAATTGCTATATTTAGCAGCATAGTGTCTTCCTACCTCCACAATGATGTAACCTTTCTTATAATGAAAGCCTCTGGCAATGGGGAAAGGCTCTGGCAATGGGGAGGCAGTGGGGAAACTGAGGTAAAAGTCTTCAACCTAGCTAAATATTCTTTAATCTGGTCTTCACTTATTTTGGCTTGATTTCCTTTCTCCTTGTTAATAGTAATAATTTTCCAGATATTGAAGGTAGACTGACTGGTCTATAGTTCCCCTGGTTATCTTTGTTTCCCCTCTTAAAGAAAGGTATTTCTTTAGTCCTCTGGGACCTCACACATCCTCCATGACTTCTCAAAGATGTCAAGATCTGATGGAGTTGACCTCATTTTAAAATACCTACCCAGCTCAAAATATTTGTTGCCTAGACCTTGCGTCCTTTAAGTCAGGCTTACTTTTTAACCTGTGCACATGCACCTCTAAGGCTTTGGAAACAAGGTGCCATCCCAATGGTACAGGTATGTGTGTGCTTATAAGCATCAGGGTGCACAAAACTGGTTGCTTTGAAAATGTGTCTATGCACATAAAACCATCAACCTGTAAACTAGCTAGAACAACATATTTGAATTATTATTTGAGCTATGGCAATCAAAACTAATTTATTTGTTGAATTATTAAATGTCAGTTCTTAAGTTCTATAATGAAGATGCTAAGGCTTACCATGCCTCATAAATAGATACAAATTATATTATTGTCTGATTATAATTAAATTAGACAATTTTCTTGTAGTTATTACAGTGACAATGGCTCTTGGGAAGAATTTCAATGAGGGAAGGCTCGTAGTTTTATGGAACAATTCGGCAATGGTCTTCCATGCATAACTGGTGTTATGGAGAAAACATGACATAGTAAAACATGGCAGATGGGATAGGGTTAAAACGTAAGCCTAAATAAATTCCAGATGATTACCAGTGTGTTTATAATGAACTCAACCTTATTTCCTGTTAGCAAACAGCATTCTCTCCATTCTCCAATCTAAACAGTACTGCAGGGTACCAATTAAACAAGCCAAGAGTAAAAACATCAACTTACCCTGCTTTAATGTTAAATTCTAAGTTTTATAGAGTCCTGGATTTAAAAGAATCTGAAACTTATTGCTAAAATAGAGTACCAGATGTGCAAATCACTGGTAAAGATTGTGGCTTCAATTCTCTGGTTCACCTCAAGGCACAATTAAACCCATTGAATCTGACCATTTGGGGATTCCCCTTGCATAAATTGAACATTGACTGGTGTAGAACCACCATAGCTGCTCTAATTTATGCCAAGGGACTGGCCCAGCACTAGCTTGCAGTCTCCCTCAGCTACAGCCCAAGATATGGATTTGTATTTGGCCATAGCATGAGTTCTTAGGTAGTAGAAACGAGCATAGAGACCTCTCCCATCTGCACATGGTGCCCCATGGAAGAGCTAGGCACAAAAGCTATATTTGTGCTCAGGAAAAAAGAGGGTCTGCTCCCTCCTGATGTTTTTGAGGGATATAAGTTGTTCCTAAGTAGAATGGAGTGGAGTCAAGGCCATAGCTTCATGTCCATGTTTGGTACTGGGCCCTAGAACTGGTCATCCTGGGGGAACAACCTACACCATCCAAAGTGATGGGAGAAGGATGAAGCTCATGAAAATTAGAAGCACATTTTCTTTTCATATAACAGGTCACAATGATTTGGGGGTGGTGGTAATTTTTTGATTTCCCATCTTGTGATATCTGTAAGGGGCTTACTTTTCAAAGGGTGGATGAGTTCTTAGCATTTTCTGAAAAGCAGTGCCCTTCAAAGGGTCCCAGGTTGGGCATCTAACAACTGAGTTACCAAACACTTCGGGGAATGTTGTTATAACACAGGTAACAGAGATCCTTACTCACTAATCATTTACTTGTATGCCATCAGAGTGTTTCTTTTACCAGAAATTTTGAATGACAAAGAATATTGATCAATGCTGCTGCTGCAAGGGAAGAATTGTCACCATTCTGACATAAAGGAAAGATATACATATTCAGTGGGCCACTAGTGGTCCATGCTGAGATGGCTGGTACTGTGGAACTAATTTTCTTTCTTGGTTGCAGCTGAGCGAAACTTAGCAGATGGGAGACAAAGATGAAATGGAGAGAAAAATAGACATTGAGGGTAAAATCCTGACTCCACTGAAGTCAATGACAAAACTCCTACTGTCTTCAACAGGGCCAGAATTTCAAATTGTGTTTCATAAAAAAACTAAACATATTGTATTAAAGACAGCAAAGAATACTTAATTTTCCTACTATTATTTTTCTATGTGAGCAATTGCTTATTTGTCATAAAGATGGTATGTAATCTTAAGTAGATGGGGAAGTGGTGTATGAGACAAACTGCTATTAGGATGTAGTCCACCAACTGAGTAAGTGTGAGAATCCTTGATCAGCACTGTTGACAGGGGTAAAGAATGAAGTAATTCTCAAAACATTCTTTCTAAGAAAGGATAAAGCGTTTATCTTTCAGAATTAAAGATGAGTCAGAACTGAAATGTCCAGGCTTGGAAAGATTAGATTTTTATTGTAAATATTGGTATATAATCAATTTCACCATACAGACAACAAATATTTCTACTGATAACAATGCAAATTTACAGATAGGCAAAGTCAGAAAAATGATGCTTGACAAATGGAGTTTAACTTAAGTATACTTTCTTTATGTAGTTTGACATGTGACGTTCACACCTTGTGTTTGAAAGTTTATAAATGTTTAATTTTTGAATCTCAATGTCTATTTTCATTAAATAATTATTATCTACCTCCCCATTATTTCCCACAACTGTAAAAACAGGCTGATAACACCAGAAAAAAAATCCTTAAAATAAATATTAATATTATCTGTCAAAATTATATAAAAATTGAATTAGCCAAGCCTAATTATGTGTAAATATTTACAGTTCTACCTCAAATTCTTGTACATAAGTAAATAGATTGAGCCAGCAGTTACTGTATTCACAGTTCTTTGGATTGGTTGTTATATTTCAAAGTTAGTTAACTAAAAGTGATTAGGCAGATTGGGCATATTATTATTTTGTACTCATCTCCACAATAACATAAACACAAGAAGTTAAAAAAACAAAAAATGAATATGGGAAGAAAATAAGGTTTCCTAATGTGCTAATGCTGCCAGAGGCTAGGGTTACTTCCAGAGTAGATTCTCCTTCTAGCTTATTCTAGTCATGGGGTTCCATTGCTGATAAAACACAAATGGCATGAATACAATGCCTGTAGAGCTGAAAACTGTAACACCATCAGGGAATGGCTCACATTTAATATATATTCTTGTTCTTGTCTAGGTCCACAGTAACCAGGATCCAATATATTTATTTAGCTGGTTGCACTTTTGGTTTTCCCTGAAGCTTAATCAAAGGGTATGTGACACTACCGTACAATTCAGTGCTCACTTTGATCAGCTGGAGAATATTGTGCCCCAATTTGGTTAAGCTGTGCCTGAACTAGAGTGATAGATGCACAATTTAATCATACCAACGAAATTATCATAAGTACCCTAAAGCCAACAAAATTTGTATGTTTACTAGCCCAAGCCTCCATCTGGTATGTGGCGTCAGAATGCAGCCAACAAATCGATCATCGAGGTATAGCAAATGCAACACGTAACAGTGTTCAGGGATAGATGAGATGCACCCTGTCACTGATGGTGTAGTGTTAGGTAGGGATAAAGCTTTTGTTTTAAACTATTTTAGAAAACCCGCAGGGCTGGCAGTCACTTTGTTTTCTTTGGACGTAGGGCTTATTGTTCTCTGCAAGGGGGGAAAGCTGAGATAGGTGATTTCACTTTAGTTTATTTCCTACATCTATTTGGTAGACAACAGGGGAAATGTGATTTACCATGGGGAAGGGACCTTTCCATTTTACTTTCAGAGTATGTTCCTTTGCATCTAGCTTTTGATATGTCACTATATCCCCTATGTTGAACCCTTTTAGATCTTCAGTGACCTTGAGGGCTGTGCTTAGTTGTTGCTGAATGTGAGCAACATTTTTCCTTAGATGTTTTTTTTTCACATATTGACCATACCAAATACTTATTTCTGGAGTTTTGATGGAGAACACCTGTTTTTACATAATTGGTTGCAAAAAAAAAGTATTTGCTAGGGAGTAAACCCCATTCCCAACAAATTACTGTTTCATAGGGCTATTAGAAAGGTGGGAAATTTGTGGGTCCAATCCTTACCGTTTTCCTGGCAGACTTTCTTTAAAGCTTGCTTAATGGTCTGATTCATCCTTTCTACTGTGCCAAGTTTTGTAGATGGTAGGCTATATGGATCTGATGCTTAATCCCCATGCTGTTACATAGGGTTTTCAGGACTTCAGACAAAAAGTCTGAGTCTTGGTTAGAGGACAGCGCCTGTGGGGTCCCAAAGCCGCAAAAGATCTTATTGTACAGCTGTTTGGCCACCACTGTTGTGGTGTTGCCTTTTGTGTGAAACCCCTCAGCCCAATGGCTCAAGATATCCACCACCACAAGGAGGTATTTGAACCCCTCAGTGGTGGTTGGCAGGAGATCTATAAAACCTATTTGCAAAACCCACCAAGGATTTTCAGCCCGCTATCTCCTTAAGGTGAGATATTGTCTGGATTTGTTTTGTAGCTGAGAGCATCTCTAGCATCTCTGGATGATTCGTTTAACCATTGCTACCTGCTAGGGACTTGCAGTTATTTGCTGTACTTTCCTCAATGTCTCCTTTTCCTCTTCACATGCCCACTTATGCATTTCCAAAAGAATCTTTTCCTGTTCTGCTTTAGAAAGTGCTGTAACTATTGCTGTAGGGTCCAGTTCCTTCCCCTCAGGTAACTGCTGAGCTAATTGATCCACCTTATTATTCCACTCTGTGATGGGGCGCTTGCCCTGCACTGGCAAAAAAAGGGGTTAACTGAGCCTGCTAGGGCGATAGTCTATCAGGAGGGGAGGCTGCTGAGCCAATTGGGGCAGGCAGGGCATTATATAAAGGGATGAGCAGGGCTAGTGGGTCAGTCTGGGTGTAGGCAGTGCAGGGAGAAGGTCTCTCCCTGACCAGCAGGCTGCAAGGGACAGGACCTTGGAGAGCTCTGAGTGTGTGCACAGTGGGCTGACCAGAGGCCGGGGATCCTGACTCTGGGAGTGGCTGGAGCAGTGGCCCAGCAGTGGAGTGCCAGGAATGGATGACGACTGGATTCTGGAACTGTGAGGGTCTATGTGCAACTGAGAGCTGTGGGGAAAGTGACCCAGGGAGTTGATGGAGCCTGAGTGGTGTTCTGGAGGGAGGCAGAAGCCTCAGTTAAGGCACTAGGGTCTCTGGGCTGGGGCCTGGAGAAGTGGGTGGGCCTAGATCCCTCCCCACTCCCCCAGAGTGCCAAGAGTGGCACAGGTGCTGAACTCAGTACTGGGCTTGCAGGCTGGAGACTACTTTAATTGGTGGCTGGTAGAAGCAAGCAGTAACCCTGGAAGGGGTGGACTATAGGGATTCAGCTGGAGGGCTGAGGTCCCAGGATGGACTTGTGACCAGAAGTCTGGTGTGTGAAGATGACAAGCACTGATGATCTGCAAGGGGACCACTTGAGGTGGTCATGTGTGGAAGCCCTGTGATGCACTCATTTAACTTGCCCCCCTCCAATTTTTCATGTGCCTTTACCCATATGATATACACTTTCCCATTTAATTGATAACACCTGTAGATTTTTTTCCCCCAGATCTCTTGGTGCTTAATGGGCTTCCTGTCTGCAGTACACCAATTATCCCTGTGCCAATTGAACATGTAGAACTTTGCATAATATTTACTGTTTGTATATATAATATATATAATAGGGGTTTCCTTCTTGTGCCACTTTTAAGAACTTGTAACACTGCCTGCACTTCAGCATCCTGTGCTGAGCCTGTGGTAAAGCTACCTTTCATAACTTCTTCCCTGACATTCATAACTGCCCACTGAACTCTTCACTTGCCAGGTAGGTCCTAGTAATTACTTTGGTTAGTAAACCACATATAAGATTTTTCTTCCTCACTTTCAAGCAGTTATAGGGGGTCCCTCTACCAATTCACAGCTATGGTCAGCACCTTGTTTTAACAGTGCTGCTAACAAAAGATTGCCTCTTTCGAGCTTTTTTATTATAATCACTTATACCTTTTGTAATAGAGACTCATACATGGTACATAGTCCTTGGAGAGGCAGAGGGCTCTGTCATTTGTTTACAAGCAGCTGCAGCTGCAGCTGCAGCTGCAGCTGCCTTTCCACTCTTATTTTCTGCAGCTGCAACAATCTCTGCAGCAAGTAACTAGTGGGCTGCCTATCTAGATGCATCATATCCTCACCCAGTTCCTTTAATTTCAACCACAGTTTACTTCTTATTGCCTTGTTTAAACTTGATTTCTCAAATTTTTTTTGTTTACTGTTTTTTATCACACACAAATTTCCATTGCTCACACCACTCTTCATGTACTAAGAAAGACAGATAAGCCACTGTTGTTGCCTTTTGTAATTTTGATGACGAATATTGAGACACATATTTCTCAAATAGATTACACAAATCCTTCATATCTTCTACCTGGTCCATTACTTCTGCCCTGTTTTGCCAGGGGATTGCCCCAGAGGTTCTAGGGTCTCTTGCCATCGTCTCTGCAGCATCCAAACCCCTTTAACTGGGAACAGAACTATTTCCTCCTTTTTATCCTTTTTTATCTTGAAGAATGCACTCATGATTTGTGAAGGTTCTCTCCTGAACGCCTTCATTCTTTTTGTCTATCTGTTTTAGAAGTAAAGTCCTTTTTCTCTCTCTCTGTTCCTTGATTTTTATTCTTTTGTTCAAAGTCACTCCAACTCTGACCCTGCCATCTGGTGGGCACAAAGAACTCTTAAGTTTTTTGCCTTTCCTGACACTTCTATGACCAAGGGTGTGCATGCCTTTTTATAAAGGTGGCTTTGTGGTAGGGACCTTTCTGGCGTCCCTGGACCCAATCCGGATCTTTTAACTACTGCAGCCAGGAGGGTCCTTCTGGAATCCCTTGGCCCAGCTTGGGCCTATGAGTACACTCCTCGACCTGCACTGAGGAGCTCCGGTCAGGCTTCCTCCTTGAGGGGATCTGGCGAAGGTCTCTCTATTCCTTTTCTACAGTTTCTCTTATTCACTTTTTACAGGGATTGACCAGGAATACGGTAAGCCAACTCAATATCCAGTCTCAATGTCCCCTGCCCGCATTTTCCACCAGAATGTTATGCAGGGATAAAGCACCCCCTATATCAAGGATCGTAAGAGGGAAGGAGACACTGGATACATAGTTGCAGTATAACACTCTATATGTAACTTTTATTTGTTATGCAGTTTGACAGCAGCTTAGATGGTTTGAAGCAGCAGGAAACCACACAAAAATCACAAAGGAACACCAGGCTCATACATGCACTCACTCAACCATTCCAGTCATACTTACTCGAACTAACAAAGGTTGCATCTGCACTTACAAATTAAGTCGACTTAAGGAGGCTTAAGTCGACTTAATTTACTCCGCATCTACACTGGGCTTTCCTTAATTCGATTTAAGCTGCTCCTTAAGTCAAATTAAGGAAAAAATAGTTCAAATTAATAATACCTCATTTTAATTTGAACTAGCACATAAGTCGACTTTATTAAGTTGACTTAAGCCCGTGGAGATGCGGAGTGCCTAGGTGGACCTTTTTAAGTCGACTTAAAATGTTAAGTCGACTTAATGAGGTTGAAAAGGGGCCACATCTACACTTGAAAAGTTTAGTCCACTTCTGTTAAGTTGACTTAATAAGGTCCACTTTACCTCAACTTAAAGTGGACCTTATTAAGTTGACTTTATAAAGTCAATTTAATTTTTCAAGTGTAGACATAACCAAAGGGTGGCAGCTCAAAGTCTATGCGCAAAGGTCTGGTAGGGTGGAGAAGATGCTGTGTCTACAGACCCCAGGTTTAGATTGATGGCATCTTCTCTATCTTGGCTTCAGGGTCTACTGCCTTTTATTGCAGGCCATGAGTGCAGAGTCTTTCTCTCTCTGATCCCGGAAAACCCCCATGGCATGATGGTCTCCAGTTGTCGAAGGTCTTTGGGGTACATCATGGGTCCCAGGAGACTATTCTCTTTTACTCATATTCGGGAGTCTGGCTGCAGTCCCTTACCCTGCCTTGCTCTTCAGCCTGTCAAAACTACCTGTTTACTTTCTCAAATCATGCACTTACCCAAAGTTTCTGCTTTTGCAATCAAGTGATCTTTCATACTCCTGTGCAGCTGACTGGTTTTGAGAAAACAACAAGTAACAGATTATTACAAATTATATTTTGGGTAATAGATGACAGAAATATTTTCAAGTAAAAGACTGCTAGTTATAAAACATTTCTCAAAAAGCTTGTGAAATCAGGAGTTAATCGAAATAAGCATAACAGAGTAACTTCTTTAGCCTTGGGCCTCTGAGGCCCCTGACCCTTAAAGGCTCTCGCTGACCCATCTCCCTATATGATTATGCCATGGGACCTCCAGGACAGCTCACTGTGCAGCTCTGGTGCTGTGGAGGGTGTGGAGCAAATGGTGGATAGTTAGTCTTTTTATGCTGGGCCCTGTGGAGGACTTCCCACCCTGAACACTGTTGAATCAGTGGCCATTAACTGACTCAAGGCCATTGATCTATGGGTTGTTTTTTAAAAATCCATACCTTGCTTATCTTACCCAAATGTGATCACTGTATGTAGGGCACCAAATGGTTAATTTTGAGTTTTACAACTCACCAATAGCAGCCTGTGATGGGATGGTTCACTCACTCCAGGAATGGCACCTCATCCTGGCCATTCTGGGGATAAGCTTGTAGGTCTGATGCCCCTTCCTGCAATGGCACGCCGTCGCTCCATTTCTCTCTTCCTGGTCTGTAGTTTCTCTCTCATTCCAGTAACCATTGTTGCTTCTTCATGACTTGGCCTTATGACCAGGTCACCAAACGATTTACCCTTCTGGGGTTGTAAAGACTCACCCCACAAACAGACAGTCTTCCTATTTACTGCCCCACTGGTGCCACTTCCCCAAAGGCTGGTAGGGGAACCTAGGCCTACCTTCTACTCCAGATTCTTGCTCATGGACCCTCTAGCCAGCACAGAGGAGCAATATTAGTTACTAATCATGAGAGCTGTACTTGCTAAAGGATCTCTCAACAAGATTGACTTGGCAGTAAGATGATCATTCAGAAAAGTAGAACCTAATACCATTAATTTTGTAATGAGCTTTCTGGAAGTATTATAATACAGTGGATAATGGCAGAAGTCAATGTTCTTCTTCCAATGGAAAGATGCAAGTAGGCCATAAAGCTATTCATTCAACTTTGGAGGACTTCTTTTCTATATGCTATCTTTTCACTTCCACTCTTTATAAGGTGCTAGTAAAAAGATGATAAGCTTGAATGATAGTGGTGGCTACATTTGGCCAAGAAGATTCTGGTTTACAATGAGAGAACTATTCCTCCTTGTAGTTTTGAATTCTATTTACTTATTTTTTTTAATGATTCAAAACACAAAAGAAAATTTCACCTGAAGTGACAAATCTGTATTTTCAACTTTAATTCAACTGTAACAAATATTATGTCTTAAAAATTAACTTATCACCTTCTCTGGAGTTTCAGTTACAAAGAAAAATCTTTTAATTTGCAACATCTAATTGTAACTCCAGCACCAGTTTACTGAAATTATGTGGTAGATTTAGGAATCAATCAACAGCAACCAAACAGGTTTGCTTACTAGTTGTAAGTGTGTGATGTTGGTCCCAGAATACTAGAGAGACAATGTAGATGAGATACTAGCTTTTATTGGACCAACTTTTGTCAGTGAGAGACAAGCTTTTGAATTTACATAGACACCAAGTCTGAGACCTGAAGAAGAGCTCTATGTAACATCAAAAGCTTGTCCCTCTCACCAACAGAAGGCGGTCCAATAAAAGACATTATCTCACCCACCGTATCTCTCTAATAGTTAATAGATAGTTTGACTCAAGTCCATATTTTAGTAAACATAAATATACTTTAAAATCTCCAGGAGACATCTGTTTCCTGTTCATTATACATATGGTATAGCAAGATTTGAAAATGGCCAGAAGTGAAAATGACAAGTTGTAAACCTAAATCTAATTTTTATCCTTAAGATTTAGTGCTGAAATGATTTGAGACCAGGACAGAAAGTTATATGAGGAAAAAAATAATATTGAAATGTAAAGTATGGTGTGCATTACCACATTACAAATACAACAAGTGTGCTTCTGTTTCTTTAGCTACTTAAAGAATACGCACTATTTTGGTGGTGATAATTTCATCATGATTATAAGCATACAATAATATTTGCTTAAAATAAAAAAGCAGCTCACAATCCTGTTTTCATTTTCATAAAATGTTCTTTTGTTCTAGCCCCATTACATACCTTTTCCGCCCTAGCCCAGAACCCTATACATCAGCTCACCAAATTCTGTGTCCAGGTTCTGTGCAGTGGAACTCTAGTTGTTGTACTGTGTCTGGGACCCTCCAAGGCTCCAGAAGTGACATCAGGCCATCAAGAAAGCAGGTATGTTTTCATATTATATATCATTTTCATTATTAGGCCAATTATGGTTTCTATGGTATCCATATAGGTCAGTTTTAGAACAGACAGTACAAAAAATAATTGATGAAATTATATCACCAGCTTGATTAAAAAAAGGTTTTGCATCTATTATATGTTTTGGCTATGACATCTTACATATAATCTTATATTTTATGTGTCCTCAACAGAAAAAGTTGCTCTAGGGAAATAAAACGTAGGTAGATATTCTTATGTCCCAATGAAGTCAGCCTTTTGAAGAGAGAGGCATAACAGATTTAGAAATGCTGCAACAAAGTAAAGTCTTTGTAAACATAGATTTCAGGAAGTTTGGTACACAGAAGCCAACCATTTCTTTTCCTGAAGTACAGGACACACCGGTGCTTGTCAAATTTAATAATGAGGTTTGATTCTGCAGTGTAGGAAGTAACTGAAACTGGAGCTCTTTATCCTACTGCTAAGTAAAATCCTTGTAAGTGTTATCTTTACTAAATAGAAAATCAGGATTTAGTCTTTAAGAAAAAAGTGCTGATAAGTTTTATAAACAAGATGAGGTGGTTTTTTAGGAAGCAAAGTGTAGGTTAATGCTCCATACAGGATGTCATGCATTACAGTTAAGGTAATTTATTTTCTCAAATGAACCATAGATAAAATATATTTGTTATTCATGTTCCTCATTTCCATTAGATAGAGCCTTTCATAAAAAAGCTGAAATATAATATCTGGTTTCCAAAATTATATTCCTGCAGTATTTCCCTAAAGAAATATAAATCAATCAAATGAAAATTTTCTGGCTATGGCTTAAATTGAGATCAGTTAACATTCATTCATCTTCTATCTTAGTCCCCTAAATGACAATTTAACTAGAAAAAAATCCATATTTTATTAAATGGATACACTGTATCCATTACACTGTACAACATAATTAT
Source organism: Pelusios castaneus (assembly GCA_007922175.1). NCBI lineage: Eukaryota > Metazoa > Chordata > Testudines > Pelomedusidae > Pelusios > Pelusios castaneus. The sequence goes on from ML685768.1 coordinate 15,903,167, forward strand.
CCATTCAAAAAGCATTATTTGACTGTTCTAAGATCTCATGTAGTTTACCTGAGATTTTACTGACGCAGTAGTATTTACTGACCAATAATACATTTCTTGAGACAATCAAATGGACCAACCATAAGAGAAGGACTTAAGTAATTGTAAATGGACACACTCCTAAACCAGACCACAGATAAATTATATTAATCTATGAGTGAAATTCAAAGCTACTACAAAGTGCATCTCTGGGATGCACAGAAACTATGGCTGTTGTTTCCATGTTACCCCATGTGGGATTTAAGTGGCAAAGAGGATCCTTTACAAGGTCTCTGCTTCCTTATTGCAATTTCTATCTCCATTGTTAATCCTGCTTTATAGTGATTCCAGAAATTGAATTCTGAGCAGTCAGACTCCCACTGACATCAATAGAAGTTACTTTTGCCTTCAACATTCATAGGATCAGGATTAGTCCCACATGCTTTATTTGTTTATTGCTGGCTTATCGCTTTCCCCTCACAAACATACTTTGTAGCGCTTCATTCTTTTTTATGTTGCAAGTCTCAATTAAAGATTTCAGGGAAATTGTTCAAGGTTCTTTCTCTGTGATGACGTTGGGTGTTTTTCTTTTTGTCCAAGTTAACTAAATTGGAAGTGAAAGTAACTAACAATAGATGCTCTTAAATGGACTTCTGACATTTTAGCACAATGGGAGTGAACTTCCCATCGTAAATAAATAAAGTAGACAGTGCTTGAAGTGAAACCGCACATACTGCTAAAAGTTGAACAAAGGGCTGTGTGTCCAGTGGCAAATTTTAGCATAAAGATTCCGAAAAAAAGCTGTTTACACCTTTTTCCAGGTGCTTGAACTCCCAGGCTATGTCTACACTTAGGGATTTAGGTCGACTTTATTAAGTCAACTTTAATAAGTTGACTTTAAGTCTCCCTTATTAGGTCGACTTAGAGACTTCACACAGGACTCTTAAGTCGATTTAAACTTGGCCTTACTAAGTCAACTTAGAGAGTCTATATTAGACTCTAAGGCTGCATCTACGCTGGTAAATTTAGTCAATTTAAGCTTGCTTAAGTCGACTTGATTTACCCTGCATCTACACTACAGTTTCCTTAAGTCGACTTAAGCAGCTTGCTTAAGTTGATTTAAGGAAAATAAAGTCGACTTAATGAAAATTAAGTTGACTTTATTAAACCACCTTTTCATTAGACTTAAGGCTTAATTCGACTTTTTAAAGTCGAATTAAGCCAGTGTAGCCCTGGGGTAGCCCTAAGTCGACTTAAGGCTACCCCAGGACTACACCAATGCCCTCCCTGCTGGGGGGGAGCACAGAGGGAGCCTGGCATGCCCCCCAAAGGGCAGGGCATGTGGGCAGGGTGTGATGCTGTCTGGATTTAGGGAAGCATTTATGATATTATTTTCTATTCATATATCCTAAATGCTCTATAATCCATAGGCACTATGTCATGTTTGGTATCAATAGAAAGGTAGTAATTTGCTGGGAATGATTATATAGTTTATGTCTAGGAATTGTATTTGGATTAGAAATTAGTTTAGTTAGGAATTTGGTGTTATACCTATACTTTAACTTGTGTGATTTTATGGAAATGTCTGAAAGTGTGGATGCTCTAGGTCGACTTTGTAAGTTCCCCTTTAAGTCAACTTTAATTTTAAGTGTAGACACACTAAGTCGACTTAAATTTCCAAGTGTAGACATAGCCTAAGTTGACTAGTTAGGTCCAGGGGGAGGCGAAGCTCTGGCTCCCCAGGCTGGGAGGGCTTGTCCTCAGGACAGCCAGCCCCGCATGGGGCTGGATCTACCGGAGGTAGGAAGCCCAAACAGTCCGGGGGAGAAGGGAGTGCAGAGATCCCTTCTGGCCCGGACCGCTCAGCTCCCTGTGGTCTGGGACTGCTCAGGTCCCAGGCAGAAGGGATTCCCCCACTCCCTTCTTTCTAGGACTGTGGGGCTCCGTTCTCTCCAGGACCTCCGCGGGTCCCGGCAAAAAGGGAGCTTCCACTTCCTTCTTGCTGGGACCCGCCGGCCCTGGCAAGAAGGAAGAGGTGGTCCCAGCTAGAAGGGAGCGCAGGTTTCCCCTTTTGTCGGGATCCCAGCAGCTCCATTCTTGCTAGGACTGTGCTCCAGCTGTTTGGGGAGGCCCAGGGGCTTCCCCGCCAGCTGGAGTGCTGTGCCAGCAATAGCCGGTATTCCAGCTGTTTGGAGAGGCCCGGGGGCTTCCCCGCCAGCTGGAGCACCACCGTGCCGGCAATTGCCAGTGTTCCAGCTGCCAGGAAGCCCCCGGAGGCTCACTAGCTTTGGCTTCATTTTTTTTTCTGATATTGACATTAACAAACCTCAGTCTTGTCCAGGCTTAGATTGACTAATGGATGATATGGCACTTAGGGTATAGACTGCCAGACCACCTAGTCTGACCTCCTGTATATAACAAGCCACCAACACCACCCAGCACCCACATACTAAACCCAACAACTAATTAGACCAAAGTATTATGGCCCTCAAGAAACTAGAATGTGATGTGACACAGGGCGAGAATAGGAGGGACTGAAGAGCAGCAGTGCCTGAGGCTCAGTGACAAGGAAATGATTTCTGGAAAGATGTATCCAGATAATCCTGGCAAATAAGCTGCACCCACATGCTGCAGAGGAAGGCAAAAACCCCTCAAAGATACTGCCAGTCTGACCTGGAGGAAATTTTCTTCCTGATCCCACATGTGGTTATCAATTAGACCCTGAATATATGAGTGAAAAAACTGGCCAGGCACCTGAGAGAGAGAATGTATGTGGAAATCTCAAAGCCCTATGTCCAATGTCCTATCTCCAGCTGTGGCCATCCGTAATGCTTCAGAGGAAGGAGAGGAAAACAAATAAACTTCAAACAATAGAATATATTATGTAGGAAAAAGAAATCCCTTCCTTACAACTGCACCTGGACAGCTGACATTCTGAAACTTTTAGGAACATAAAATGTATACCAGAAGTAAGCCCCAGAACAGTTGAGCTCTGAAGCTGTATCATCACAATTGCACACATAAATTTGTCCAACTCTTTCTTAAAACTAATTAAGTTGCTTGTCCCACAACTCCTACTGGGAAGTGTATTCCAGAACCTCACTCCTCTGCTGATTAGAAATGTTTTGCCCCATATCTACACAAAAGACACCATCACAGGACCTAATCAAGCCAGTTACTCCATAAAAGGCTCATTCACCTGCTCATCCACCAATGTGATTTATACCATCATGTGCCAGAAATACCCTGCCTTATATATTGGACAAACAGGACAGTCTCTACACAAAAGAATAAATGGACACAAATCTGACATCAGAAATCACAACATGCAAAAACCAAAAGGGGAACACTGCAATCTCCCTGCTCACTCCATTGGCAACTTGTTCATAGCAGTGCTCCAATAAATGAATAACACATCACAGCTTCAAAGAAAAACTGCAGAATTGGAACTTATATGTAAATTCGACTCGGTTGACTCAGGGTTAAACAGGGACTATGGATTTTATTCTCATTACAACAGGTGATTTGACCTCACCTTCCTCTATATGTTGTTCCCCAGTGTTTGAATCCCAACACCTATTCTGATTGGCTGTTAAAGCCTGACCTGATCCTGTATCATACATTTCCCTGCATTTAATTTCCTCCCATTCTGTAAGTTCCCCTTCTACAAAGCATCTGACGAAGTGGGATTTTCTCCCATGAAAGCTCATGCAATAAAAAAAATTGTTAGTCTTTAAAAGTGCCACAGGATTCCTTGTTTGTTTGGCTGACCTAGACTAACACGGCTATCCCTTTGGAACTTGTGAATCTGAATTAGTTCATGATGAGTTGATCTCTATTTGTTCCTGTCTCAACAGTGTCTTAAATGCTTGTATTAGCTCAAATAGCTCTTCTTCAGCCATGGTATTTTCCCCAAAGAGAAAGCAATCCTAAATCCACCTCTCATCGGCTGCGTCGACACTGGTAAATTAAGTCGACCTAAGCTTGGCTTAAGTCGACTTAATGTGCTCTGCGTCTACACTATAGTTTCCTTAAGTCGACTTAAGCAAAATAAAGTCGACTTAATGAAAATTAAGTCGACTTTATTAAACCACCTTTCTAATCGACCTAAGGCTTAATTCGACTTTCTAAAGTCGAATTAAGCCAGTGTAGCCCTGGGTAGCCCTAAGTCGACTTAGGGCTACCCCAGGACTACACCAATGCCCTCCCTGCTGGGGGGGGGGGCACAGGGGGAGCCTGGCATGCCCCCCAAAGGGCAGGGCATGTGGGCACAGTGTGACACTGTCTGGATTTAGGGAAGCATTTATGATATTTAGGAATTTTCCAGGTAGAATGGTCCCAGGGAATAGCCTGATGAGCCATTGAGGACATAAAGAATACAACCATTGTATTCTTAATGGCCCATTAGTTTACTCCCTGGGATCATATCACCTGGCAAATTCCTAAACATTAAGGAGACAATGGTTGTTCACACCCTCCCCTCTAACACATTTCTCCAGAAAGACACAAGTTAAAGTATGGATATAACATCAAATTCTTAACTTCTAATCAAAATAGAATTCCTAGACATAAACTATATAATCATTCCCAGCAAACGACTACCTTTCTATTGATACCAAACATGACATAGTTCCTATGGATTATAGCATTTATGAGATATCCATAGAAAATAATATCATAAATGCTTCCCTAAATCCAGACAATGTCACACACAGGGCTCTGCCCTGCCAGGGTCCCTGTCCCCCTTTGCCCCATTGTACACAGGGGGTGCTCCCCCCCGCTACCGTGGACCTGCCCAAGGTCCCCCTAACCCCACAAAGTCGACCTAGAGCATCCAATGTGGATGCTCTAGGTCGACTTTGTAAGTTCCCCTTTAAGTCGACTTCAATTTTAAGTGTAGACGCACTAAGTCGACTTAACTAAGTCGACTTAAAAGTGCAAGTGTAGACATAGCCATCCAGCCTTCTTTTTGCTAAACTGATGCCAAGCTCTTCCAGTCTCCTCTCATAAGATTAGGCCCTCCATTTCTCTGATCATTCTAGAAGCTCTTCTCTGCACCATTTCTAGCTTGAATTCATCTTTTTGACATGAGTGACCAGAGTTGTGCCCAGTCTAAATGAGGTCTTACTAGTACCTTGTACAATAGCATTAATACTGCTCTGTTTTTTCTAGAAATGCCTGACTCATATTTATGTGTGCGCAGGCTCTGTATTGGTCCCCTCCACAGATGTGAATTTCACCTATTGGAAACTTGCTTGGAACTGCTTCTGAAAGACAAAGGGCTCTGACAATCTTACTAGGGCCAAATTGCTTGACCAGCATGGCAGAGATCTGTGCAAATCACCCAGCTTTCTTTGCTAATTAGTTCCTGGAAGAGGAACAGAAAGAAACCAGCTTGCTGGAGCTCTCACTGTGCAGGAAGCTTACAATGCAGGATGCCTGACTATTTCTCTTTGTTTATTCTGAGTGTAATTCACTTGTTAGTGGTTTGACTCATTGGTAATGGTATTTGCTGCTTTAACTTTGTTTTTAGGATAGTAGTAGAAAAATCACAGCCTCAGCAGCTGGAGTGATGGAAACTATCCCTAAGAGTGTTTATGAAGTGAGCTGCAAGGGCAAGCAGTATTTTGCTGGTGATGAGTACATACATTTAAACTAGACAACATGGAATGTGCTGTTTATATTTGCTGCCCAATCCTGGGGAGCAACTGAAACTAAGTTTTGAGAATAAAATTAAGACCCTCCCCCTCCATCCCAGGGAATTCCAAAACTTTTCAGCACCAGATGCTCAGTTCTTGAGATCTCTGATATAAACCAAAGAGTGATTCAAATCAGAGGCAATCTATAGGATTTTGATGACAGGATAAAGCTCCCAGAATTTAGAAAAGGGAAGTAGATGGAACTGAGGGCTAGGAAGAATCTGAAGTGCTGACTTAGCCAATCTCTAATAGAAAATCCATATCAAATGTTACTGTAATTGTAATTTGAACTAAACATTGAGCCAGAGTGTCATGAAAGTACAGCTCTGAGCAGAGAATGGTGTGTAGCTGTCCCTCGACCACAGAACTCTCAGAAACTCTGTGCTTCAATAGGGCGTATTGCTACCTATAACTCCTGTTGAGCATGGCTGATGTGTCACGTCTTAGAAAGTGCCAAGTGGGGTATTGGGCTGCATTGTGGGGGGCTCTTCTTGTACCCTTTCCTCACTCTTCTCCATTACATTAAGACCAACTGCATGCTAGTCCTCTTTATTGTTTGTTTGTTTTTAAAACTATACTAAAGTAACAAAAGGGTAAAATCCATCAACCCTTACTCATCTGCATAGTGCCATTCATACCAATGGCTATGTCTACACTAGAAAAGTTAAGTCAACTTTTGTTAAGTTGACTTTAATAAGGTTGACTTTAAGTTGACTTAAAATCGACCTTATTAAAGTATACTTAACAAGTGGCAACACTTTAAGTCAACTTAGTCCACTTCGTTAAGTTGTCCTAACTGCCCTTAGGTCAACTTAACAAAGTGGATTTATGCATCCACACTGGACTTATGTCGACCTAAGGAGTCTTAAGTCGACCTAATGAGTGGTAGTTATAAAGTCGACTTAAGCTTTCATTAAGTTGACTTAATTTCTTAAGTCGACTTAATGAAAGCCTAGTGTGGACGTGGACTAATTTAAGTTGACTTAAGCCTCCTTAAGTTGACTTAAATTGTCAGTGTAGACATAGCCAATGGGAATAAGAGAATAAGGACTGCAAGATTATAAAATGGGGAACTTCTGAATAAATATTTCTATAACATTTAACAGTGTTTTAAAATGTAGTATGAAATTTGGATAAGACTTAACAATGTAAAAGATAACTATTATAATGCCTTTAATGAAGAGGCTCAAGCATTAAATAAATTGGAGAAAAATATTATCTTATTAATTATTGTGAGGATTGCAGTAGTGCCTATTAATGTGTCCTTGATGGTTATGAAATATATCAGAAAACTTGAGACCAAGTCCTCAGATGGTGTCAATCAGCATAGCTCCATTGACATCAGCTGAGGATCTGCCCCTCTGCCTCTGCTCCAAAGAGCTCACAATTCATCAGAAGACAAACTTCTCTCCATTTCCATTCCATTCCAACTTCTCTCCATTTCCATTCTGTATTTCAGTATAATTTCTAATAAGAAAGAACGTTATGGGTCTGATCCAAAGTTCTTGAAAGTCTTACAGTCTGAGTTAAGTCACAAGGGACTACTATGATCTTCAAGTCTGACCTCCTGCACAATGCAGGCCGCAGACCCTTACCTACCCACTCCTATAATAGAACCTAACCTAACACTGGGTTATAAAAATCCTCAAATCATGGTTTAAAGACATTAAAGTACAGAGAATGACCAGCAATTGAGCTGTGCCCCATGCTACAGAGGAAGGTGAAAACCCCCCAGAGACTTTGCCAATCTGTCTTAGGGAAAAATTCCTTCCCAACCGCAAATACGGTGATCAGTTAAACCCTGAGCATGTGGGCAAGACTCACTAGCCAGACACCCAAAAAAAAATTCTTTGCAATAACTCATAACCTACCCCATCAAATGTCCCATCTCAAGCCTTTAGCATATTAACCACCAACCAGTAGTCAAAGATCAGTCAATTGCTAAACTAGGCTGTCCCATCATACTATTCCCTTCATAAATTTATCAAGCTCAGTTTTGAAGCCAGGTAGATTTTTTGCCCCCACTGCTGCACTTGAAAGGCTATTCCAAACCCTGACTCCTCTGATGACTAGAAACCTGCATCTGATTTCAAGTTTAACTTCCTGATTGCTAATCAAGGGAGTCTGCCCATTGAACTCAGTAGGATGAAACCTTAGGAGATTGTTGTTTTAGGAGAGAAATAAAATTGTAAGTATGGGCCCATGCTGACTTCTTCTCTCTTTTATTTTAGTTACTAGCTGGAGAGCTGCCTTTCATGTACAAAGAAAATTACATTAGTTAGTTCCCATCACGTGCACTTTGTCTTACCCTTTTCATTTCAACTTTAAAATCTAGTACATTTTAACCCTACTCTCTGGATAGCTTGAGGACCCTTATTGAAAGAACAAACAAGAAGCTAAAATACTTCTTAAAATGCCAACATTTATTTTAGTCTGTTATCACTAATAATTTATCATCAATATTACCCAGTTGCCATTGTGTTTTGGTTGAAATTGTTTTTTTTAAATTGAAATATTTTGTTTAAAAATACTGAAACAAAATGTTTCAATTTGTCTATTCAAAACCAATTTTCATTTCAAAATCTACTTCAGTTTTATTTAAAAATCATTAAAGAGCTTGAAAGACAAAATATTTTGTTATACTAAAAAAAATTTTTTCTAATTTTTTTTTAATATGGGTGTGACACTGTCCAGATTTAGGGAACCATTTATGATATTATTTTGTAATAATATCTCATAATTGCTATAATCCATAGGAACTATGTCATGTTTGGTATCAATAGGAAGGTTGTAACTTACTAGTAATTATTATATTGTCTAGTTGTAGGTATCATATCTGTATTAGAAGATATGAATGTGTTAGCTGTATCTGTATTCCAAATTATGTGATTCTGGGAAATTCCCCAGACTGGATGTCTACAGCCATTGTTTCCTTAAGGCCCATTAAGGAAGCCTCCGGGTACAATGGGCCCAGGGAGAAACCTGTTGAGCCACTAGGACTTGAACATGTGACTCAACTCCATTTTGATTGGAAAGAACTGCATACAGCATGGAGAAGGCCAGAGGTGATAAAAGGCAGCAGCCCCGACTCCATCTTGTCTCAAGTCCCCAGTCTACAGTCAACACCCATCTCTGGAACTATTCCTCTGCGAATGGACAAAGGACTGAGGCCCACCCGTGTGCTGGGTGTTTACCAGAGGAACAAACCTGCAAACTGCTTTACATGAACTTTAAATCATTTGTATGTATGTGATTCACTTTGACCCTTTAACATCTCTCATATTTTGATTCTTTTCATTTTATATTAAACCTTTAGTTGTAGTTGCTAAAAGATTGGCTATCAGTGTGGTATTTTGGGTAAGATCCAAACCTATATTGTTCTGTGTGATTTGGCTGACACTTTGGGATCAGGGGACCCTATTTCTTTCAGGGACTGTGTGGCTAGGTGGGAGCCAGAGGAGCTGGAGTGCAATAAAGGAAACTGTTTCTATTTTTGGCAGATTTCTTGGTACCTGGTGTGGGGAGCCAGAAGCCTGGTAGTGACTGATAGGGAGACTGGTTTAAGTATTACCCCTCAGTGTTTGGGGAATTTGGCTCCGGATTTACAGCTTGCCCTGATTTTTGCATGTCCAGGAGGGTATCCCAGGAGGCCCCAGTCATAATGGGCCGTGAACTAACAAAATCATTTGACACACAGCTCAGCTTACAAATATTGAGAGGTCATTTGTGTAACCTGAGCCTCACTTGAGTAAAGGCTATAGGATCCGGACCCAGACAGGCCATTCATCTGTTTTTTAGCCAGAAAGTCCTGTTTTTGTGTGGTTTGTATGCTGTCCAGTTCTGATATATAATTGGACATGATTTTCTCTGGTATCACACATGGAGGACACCATTTTGAAGAGTGCACCATGCATGCAAGGTCAAAGTGGTGGAAGCAGAGCAATATGCTTTTCAAAATGGTGTCCCCTGTGCTGTGAGACCTTGCACACACCATGCATACGAGGTCACACCTGTGGAGGCAAGATCACACTGGCATTGGCAGCCCTATACCGTTCCCTGGTAGTGCTGGTATACCCAGTATTCTAGGGACGCATCAGTCCCTAATTACACAATCTGTCATGCTAGACAGAGTCAGGTGTAGACAGGGAGTAATTTAGGTCAATTTAAGGGTCCTTAAGTTGACCTAAACTGCTAGTGTAGACATACCCAAAGTGTTTTACAAAGAGGTGCAATATTGTTATCCTCATAGTCAATTCTTCCTGCCTGCTTATTCAGAACAAAGGGTATGATCCTGCCTTTATTACACAGCAAGACTCTGACTGTCTACAACAGAAATTGTCCTTAAAGGAGGACAAAGGGCAGGACCTGCAGACTTGATTCTGCCCCATTCTATTGTCCAGTCTTGCACCAGTGAAGCCAATGGGAGATTTAACATCAATTTCAATGGCCGTGGCAGTGGGCCTTATACCAGTATAAATCAGGAATAACTGCACTGAAGTCAGTGGAGTGAAACCAGTATCAGAAAAATGAATGTGAAAAGAGACTATGGTTGAAATTCTAGCTAATATTTATTCAGCACACTACTGTACTTTAAACAGCAATATGATGGGATGCAAGATTTATATTCAATAACAGTTCACGAACTGCTGGAAATGTTACACTTTTCATAAATATTTGCCTGGCTTCCATCAGCTGCAAAGTTGAGGACAAGAAGTTCATGTCTGGAATGGCAAGTATGACTTCCATCGTCCATGGTTAAAAACTAGATAGATAGAGGGGGCCCAGGTCCAATCATCCTATGGGGGCCCCCAGCCTCCCCTGTGCTGGGGGTGGGGGAGGAGGGAGAGGTGGCCCAGCCCGGAGGCCAGTTCCATTCTCCCGCACTGCTCCTGGGCTAGCTGCTCTGCCCCCACAGGCGGAGCAGGCCGACCCAGAGGCTGGGCTCTGCTCTTCTGCCCATTGTAGGTGGGAGCTTCCTTAACATTAAGGAGACAATGGTTGTAATGTTAAGGAAGCTCCCACCTACAATGGGCCAAAGGGAGAAACCTGATGAGCCATTAAGGAGACAATGGTTGTTCACACCCTCCTGTCTAACGTATTCCTCCAGAATGACACAAGTTAAAGTACAGATATAACACCAAATTCCTAACTAAATAACTTCTAATATAAATACAATTCCTAGACCTAAACTATATAATCATTCCCAGCAAATTACTACCTTTCTATTGATACCAAACATGACATAGTTCCTATGGATTATAGCATTTATGAGATATCCATAGATAATAATATCATAAATGTTTCCCTAAATCCAGACAGTGTCACACCCTGCCCACATGCCCTGCCAGAGTCCCTGTCCCCCTTTGCCCCATTGCACACAAGGGGTGCCCCCTCCGCCACCATGGACCTGCCCAAGGTCCCCTTAGCCCCACAAAGTCGACCTAGAGCATCCAGTGTGGATGCTCTAGGTCGACTTTGTAAGTTCCCCTTTAAGTCGACTTAAATTAACAAGTGTAGACATAGCCTTAAAGACTAACAGATTTATTTATCGCATATGCTTTCGTGGGAGAAAATCCCACTTTGTCAGATGAAGTTGGATTTTCTCCCATGAAAGCTCATGCGATAAATAAATCTGTTAGTCTTTAAGCATGGTTGAGGCTATTTTTGTTCAGAATATTACTATGTTCAATACTCATTAGGGTTAGTGGTTTGTTGCACTCCAATTTTTATGTTCTCTGGCATTTTGACTTTACAAATTACACTTGTGTGGTGTACAGCTACAGTAAGGCATGTATGTATGCCATACGAGGAGTCCAAGATCATTCTGATAGGAGAAATAACTCAACCTTATTTTACAGCTAATTTGCATGCAACAATATCATTGGTTCTATGAGGGAGACAGCACTGATGATGGATTACTTGGCCTAGCTGCCACCTCCATGTACTAAATTGCCACCCTCACAAATCAACACAATCTTTCAGCAACTCCCTTACATACAAATCCATACAACCAGAATAAGGAGTAACCCCAAATACATATAGCCCCTTACCACAGCACACACCCTTATTTGTCACTGGAACCAATCCTCACAACTCTCTCAGCACAACACAACCCACATCCCAAACATGACTCTGAAGCCTAGAACATCTGTTGAGTCAGTGTGAAGTGATGGAAACAGCTACAAGTATGGCTGAGATGTCTTTTTGGTGGGAATATCAGTCATCCCTGGAATTCACTGTCTGTTTCCAACCAGTATGTAAGTCCTCAGCCATTTTTGGCCTTTTTACACAGATGACTTTATGAATTACACCTACACTAAAGCACCGGCTTTCAGTTACTAATGGGATAGTAATGCCCACTGAATATCTGGTTAATAAATATAGTTATTAGTGCATATTTTGGAAATACAATTCCACCACTATCTTCAAGAAATATTTTGGATCCCATCTACTAATGATCAAAATCAGCTATTTTTGGCTTAAGAGGATAAAGCCATTTAAGTATAAAACTATGAATCTACATTTTAATAGATAAGAAGATGAATAATAAAGTCTTGTTTCAACTAGTATGGGAACAAGATAAAAGGAGAAGAAATCAGATAATGAACTGTCAGCAGACAAGTAGAACAGGGCTTTAAAGCTACACTAAATGTTGTACAAATGAACCAGATTCAGAATTAGTCCAGTCAGACATATGCTGGAGATGTGAAAGGGCAAGAGGAAGATGCAAATGTATAACAAGGAACTCCCTGGTTATCAAATAGATTGAAATTACACTGCTTTAAAATTTATAATAAACTACAGTATCTTAGACCCATCTCCACTCCTGCAAAATGTCCTCACAAATCTTTAATGTTGAACAAATTAATATTAAAAAAGGGTCTTACTAGTATTTTTCAGAGCGGAGATTATGCTATTGCCCATAATGCACACATAAGAGAAAAACATGGTGCAAAGGGCTTATTTCTAACCTGCCAATGCTACATTATTTAATAAGTTATTGACAATTATTATTGTAAAAGTAAAGGGCTAGATCCTCAGCTGGTATAAATCTGGGAAGCGCCATTGACACCAATGGAACTACGGTGATCTACACTAGCTGAGGCTCTGAGCCATTGTTAGCATCACCACATACCATACACCAGACCAAAAAAAGCAAGCAAAGTGGAGTACACTTTCAAATCAATTTTGCAATATACACCACTAAAAACAAAACAGACAAAACCCAGGTAAGAGTCACACATACATAAGTCACATGTACATTCACAGTCTTTTATGCAGCAAACTACATATCAGTGTGATGGTGGACCTCTGAATGATAGATCCAAAACTTTTGTGTTCGTCCTTTGTAAATGGACAGGGCTGGGAGAAGTACAAGTGAGGGGAAGAAGGCAATAGTGAGGGAGAGCATTAGGCTGTGCACGAAGCTTCAGTAATTATCATTGAAAGATTTACATGGGGGTCAAGCAATCTGAAGTGCCAAGGAGTAAAAAGCTCTCTGCGCCCATTTGTTGGTGAGCAGGAGAAGAATGGCCACAGAGATGCTCCTCTGCATGAGCTGTGTATTCCAAACTCCAGATGGCCAGATGCTCCAAAGGAAAAGGAGCTCTCTGCCTCCATCCTGTGATGCACAGAGTGAGAAAGAATGGTTACAGAGAATGCTTCAGTTTGATGACCTTTCTTCCAAGAACTCCTCCCATGACACTTTGAGAAACACCACTGTACACAAACTCAGAGACAGAAAGAAGGGCTCCTATCTTGTAGTCTGAAATAACTCTCCAGAGCCAAAGACTGTGCTCAAAGGCTATGTCTACACTTAACAAAGATCGTTCGAATTCATTAATTCAAACTAAATAATTCGAACTAATTGTCTAACTGGCAAATTTTAGTTCGAACTAAGCAAGTGCCATCATGTATGGCACTTGCTTAGTTCGAATTAGTCAATTGCATTGAGCTCAATGTGCCGGTTAGTTCGAACTAAGCGCTTAGTTTGAACTAACATGGCCACATTGGGTTAATTCGAACTAACTAGTTCAAATTAACCCTTACTTCGAAAAGTATAAGCGAATTTATTAGTTCGAATTAAGGAAACCCTTAATTTGAACTAATGAAAGCCTAGTGTAGCCATGGCTTAAGTTAGTTCGAATTAAGCTTCCTTAATTGGAACTAACTTGCCAGTGTAGACATACCCAAAGATCCTACATACCACTGGTTCCCCTCTCCTGAGGATCCTGTGCTGTTGAGAGACCTTGGCAAAGAGAGATGACAAAAAGGTGACTTCTCAGCAGGCACAGTGCAGAGACAGCCCTTTGCTGAAGCCACAGAACAAAGCAGCATTACTATGTGACCTTTGGAGAGGCGTCTCTTAAAGCCACTAAATGAAGCTGAACGCAGTCTAGGTGGCAGAGCCTCAGGACAGGACCAGGCAGCACTTCCTAAGTATCTGGAGACAGGCTTGCCCAAGCGTGCTACTCAGGGCTCTGGGACAATGTTGAGAGAGTGAGGAAGTGATGTGATAAAGGAAAATATTTGCCTATTGGACATTCACACTGGTGTTTGGGAGCCAAGTTAATGGATTACTGCCAAAGTTACCATGCGGATGTATTTTACTTTTCATTTATTTAGATATTTTGTTGCTATATTTCCTTTGCCTCTTTGTGTTCTCCTTGTTTCATACACAGACTCACTGCTTGTGAGTGGGGGCATGACACCTATTAAGAGCACCCATGGAAGGTAGTTTTAATGATTCCAGAACTTCTCGGTGGGGCTCGAGGCGATATGATTTATTAGGTTTCAGGAGGTCCCTAGCTATTTGAACCTTGCTCTTGTTACTACCATCAGCTGGCACAGAAGTTACATACATACATACGTAGCCGAGAGTTGCTACACATGGTCTCTGAAATTATACAGATTATATTTCAACTTCTTCAATTCAGTACAAAATGAGACTCAAATTGAAAAAAAACCCCAAGGTTACTGGGGGATCAGGAAATCTTTCAGGCTGAGAGATCTTGCTGGTGTCCACAGAAGATTGTTGGGGGTGGGGGAAATGATCTATCCATGCCTTTTAAGATTATTCCCTGGTGGCCACTGTCATAAGTACTGGCAAACGTTGTTTTAAGGGCTTTTACTGTGACTTGAGGTCACGAACTGATTCTGTTCTTGGCACTGTTCTGTAGTATTAGAGGTGAATGATCTTCAGGTTGGATTATTTTGAACATGGAACTATGTGTCTACAGTTAGCCAAAGACAGCTGGAATCAGATGGTTTCTTTATACACTCGTCAGCTTGGAATTTGTCCTTGTAAGAAGGGCTTTTTATTTTTGTCTCTCCAGATTCTTGGCTTGAAATGCAGTCAAGAAATCTAATAAATTACTTCTAAGATCAAAATTTATCATTGTGTAATTACAACATTTCTCTTTAATGGAGAAACGAAAATAAAAAACACAAAAGTGTGAGATATTTTGTGCTTTATGTGCGTCATTTCAGTGCATCACCCACTCTTAAACACAATTTTCACCTAAAATTTCAGAGCAGTGTGAAACTCTCTGGGGGTTCATGCAGATAAAATTTTGCACAACACTTACAAGAACAAACATAACAGACAATAAAACATTTGTGCAATATGCAGAATTATTCTATACTCCATGTAAAACAATGTATACATTTTCCTGAGCTGTACTGGTGGTGTGTTAATAGGACTCATTAGGCAAATACAGAATGGTGTTTCATATATATATAAACACGCATCTGAAAAATTGCTATGAGCAGAGTTGCCAGCTCACACAATTCTGGTTGTCTTTTTGAAACTACAGGCTTTTCTGTGCAAGATTTATCCTTGTCTTTGTTGTGCAAACAGCCGAGCTATTTATATTTTATGATAGCTTCCTGTGTTAGGAGAAAAAATTAGCCTCTTCTCTGTGCTTGCACAAAACCAGGCCTGTAGCAGAACCAGTGTGGCTCTCCTGTACTTAGTGGGTAGGACTGAGAGAGCCCTGTGTACTATGCTAGAGCTAGTCTTGAGGTTTTTTGTCGGTGCTTTTCATAAAAATTGCCAATTTGAAAGAAACTTTTTGTGTGAACTTTATTTTACTATATTTTAACTATATTTTAAAAACTTTTTAATGACTGAAATGTCTATTCTGACATTTTTTTTAAATGAAAAAAATCAGTTTTTCAGGTTAAAATGACTTTTTGTTTAGCAGTTTGAGGGTAATTTAACAATGAATTCTAAAGGAAACATTTACAAAATATTGAAGTGAAGTGTTTTAATTGACCCAAACTTAATTTTTTTAAATGGATTTTCAACTCACAGATATTTTTGAGATTTTTGGCTATGTCTACACTTGCAAGTTAGGTCGACTTAAGGAGGCTTAAGTTGACCTAACTTAGTCCCTGTCCTCACCAGGCTTTCATTAAGTCAACTTAAGACATTCCTTAAGTCAACTTAATGAAAGGTTAGGTCAACTTAATAGGAACCGCCAGTTAGGTCGACCTAACCCTTAGGTTGACTTCTTAGGTTGACCTAAGCACAGTGTGGAAGCTAAAGTCCACTTTATTAAGTCGACCCAAGGGCAGTTAGGTCGACTTACTAAGTCCTCGTTCAGGGGAAGCACTTTGTTAAGTTGACCTAATAAGGTCGACTTTAGGTCGACTTAAAGTCGAACTTATTAGGTCGACAACAAAGTCATTCAAATTAATTGAAAATTCAACATGTCTTTCATTTGGCATTGTCTTTGTGCATTACCCCAAAGCCTTGGAACAGTTACTGTGGATCACTGCAATTAGCTATGCAATTTCACTGTACTTGAGTGCTCCAGAGACCACTCACACTGCTAATATGTGATTATTCTTTTACATATCCTTTACTTCTGAACATAGTTCAGTTCTTGGAGCAGCCTCCAGGAAATAAGCCTAATGTGCTGATATTTCAAAGATGTAAGAAAGAGCCAGGGTTTGTTTCTCTAAGTTCTACTGGATGGTAGCTATGCTTGGAGGAGAGGCCATCAGTCAGAGTGAAATGAACCAACCTTACCTTTCGTCCCTGGCTGCAGCAGCTAATTGAGGAAATCAGACCTCCAGCAAGGGACATAAATAAATAGAAACATTAGAAAGAGTTTAAAAGCAGACACATCAACTTTTGAACTAATCTAAAAAAAGATAGATCTATCTATTATCAAAGAATAACTCCATTAGTAGCAATAAGAACATGTATAGCACATGATTTCTTGGAGAAACCAGATAACTGTCTACCATATGAAAATGTTTACCTGAGACCTAATCTTGCTCAAATATAATGCCATAAGAATGGCAAAGGTTTCTACATTTCACTTCTCTAGCATGACCATAATATTTGTATTGGGAATATTTGTATTGCTTCTCTAAATCTGTAGCAGGAAGTTAGGCAGAAGGGAGGAAAGTAGTAGGATGAAGTTCCACAGTGAAATAGAGAGATGGAGTAGAGGATATGTCTTCTTTACTTTCAGTTAAGAGATTTGATCAGTGTCAGAAAACACTGAATCATTCAGTGATTCTTCACCACCGTCATAGGACACTTTCTAGTTACTATGACCCTGCCTTTGACCCCTACTATGACCTCTTCAGAGCCACAGGTTGTCAGCAGACATGATGCATTTTCAGTTCCATCCACATTTTTCAGAGAACTGGGGCCATATTATATATCTGGCTCAGTTTGAAGGATGAACAGTTAGTAATGTGGTCTCTGGTGACATGATCCAAGACAGCACAAATTCCCAGAGTTTGTCTGGATTGTTGGATAATCTATTTTAGGCCATGTCCTGCTCTGCTTCCCATACTCTCAGCACCCACTCTAAATCTTACTAAAATAATTAAAAGTATATTCACCATATTTTGATAAGCTTCTTTTGCTGTGACCATGTCAAGCTAGCTGTCTAGTTGAGAAATGAAGATTTTATTCATGGAAAAAATGTAAGGATTTGGGAAGAGATATACTATAAGTAGTCTAGCCCAGCCAGACCATTTATCTCTTGTATATGTCACAACTTACAGCATTTAAACAGCATGTGCCCCAAACTAATGTTACTATTCAACTATTTTCTTTCATTTGTTCCTAGGTATTGAGTTTCACAGACCACCATTCCTTTAAGATGGCTGAAAACAAGAAGAAGAAGTGACTTTAAGATGCAGTTTTCCTGGGAGAGTTATGAAGTAAACAAATGGATAGTAAAACTATATTAGTGAGACAAAGTGGATGAGGTAATATCTTTTATTGAACCAACTTCTGTTGGTGAAGGATCCAAACTTTCTAACTTACGGAGGTCAAAATTATCCCACACTAAAGTTCCTTTTCCAAAATCTCAATTTGTGCATATGCACACAGCACCTAGACTCTGTTTACTCACTATCCTGGCCTAATTTTCAAAAAATACACAGGCATTCACCTTTGTCTTTGAAAAAGGATCCCATTCTCAGCATACAGATACAGAAGAGTGCTCAGCTACAGCATTAGTTTCACTGTATGTATTTATGCATAGATTATTTGAAACTGTGGGACTAAGACATGCACATTTAAAGTAAGTTTTAAGGCAGTAAGAGAAAACTACCTATATAGTCAGACTGATTATACACTCCTTTATACTGGCTATATAGCAGTGTATTCTCATTGACATCAAAAGGTTAATCTCGATTTACACCAGCAGACATGAGGGGAAAATCAGATCCTGTATATCTCATTTTGCTTCTATCTTTCAAATTGTACTTATAAACCCCAGATCCTTACACCCGTAGTTGTTAGTTTAGGTCATAGGCAGTGACTGGCTATTCAAATCTGAAAGGCTTAGAGCCAGCTAGCAGTCAGACTTTCAGGCAGCATTACAGTGTAAGAAAGTCTGATTTTAACTCCTTTTCATTTATATTCTGTTCACAGATCTCATACAGTCAGTAATCAAGTGCACCATTTCTTCTTGAAAATGTCAGCCTAATAAATGACAGATTTGACTCAATTATTTATTGGTCTTTCAACTTTGAATGGCTGTATAACTGACTACTAGCTGGCAACTTGCACTGGAATAGGGAATAAAATAAAGGACATCCTAAGTCTAGCAGGGCTGTGGACATTTGTGTTACGCACTTTCCTTCTCAATATGTGGTATACCTACACCAATTAGCACAGTGGACTTACTGTTAAAGTCCTTAAAGCAGACTTTATGCAAGGAAAATGCCCCATTGACTTCAAAAGGTATTTTGCTAGAGAAAGATTGTAGGATCTAGCCTTGAAGGAACGAGCTGTTCACAAGGAACTTAGAAACCTTTAGTATTAAGGGTGGGTTTGTGTTCCATATCGAAGTGGGATTTTCTCCCTCAAAAGCTCATGAGATAAATAAATCTGTTAGACTTTAAAAGTGTCACAGGGCTCTGTTGTTTTTCTGCAATAGACTAACACAGCTGCCATAAATCTCAGCCCAGGTTCCCTAATGGTTCAGAAACCTCAGATGATGATGTTCCCTTGCCCTCTATAAAGGAATCCTCTTAGAAATTAAATATTACACTGGTCCAAGGTCAGGGATTTATGTTGTGTCTTCAATCAGTGCAAAAGAAATACCACTAGATCAGTGGTCTCCAATCTTTTGCTAGCAGATGGCGCAACACTCATAGGTTTCAGTGGCAAGTGCTCTGGCTGCAGAAGTAGATTGCAGTCTACTGGTTGGGGTCCACTGTGCTAGACGGAGACCAGTAACAGGTTAAAAGTTCAATGTCTTGTTAAGTGTTATATACTAGGAAAAAACTATACACTACACATCAATGGACTCACAGCATTCCAGGTGCACATTGCATTCATTTGTAGCCCTTGAAAATCCAAGATAGTGGCAATAGGAAATGTCATAGCAGAACAAACCAGTGCTCCGTGTGGTCTGGTATGCTACTTCCAACTGTAGCCAGTTCCAGTTGTTTCAGAGGAAGGTACAAGAACTCTGCACTAAGCAGCTGCTAAATAATCTGCCCGTACATCATTATCCCAACTACCAACTGGCATCTTCTACTTCAGTTCTGATAGTGTCTGTTATCTCATTAAGTGCTGGAATTAGTCATTTGTGCTTTACATTTGAAAGCCAGAATTTCATACATTCACTGTATATAAAGCACTGGTTTCCAGCTTTAGCATCTCTTAAGACAGTAGTGACTAAAATCATGTTAGAATGTAAGTGGTAGAGAAAACAGGATGGCAATCAGATTCTTGTGGTTTTTAAAAGGACCACTATCATGGGATCTACCCTTAGAAGTTCTTTAGTTAAAAAGTATAAGTATCTTCAGGATTAGAAAAACTTTCCAGACACTGGTGTTGGACTAACTATCAGAAAAGAAAATAATAAATGTTCTCAGAAAGTAGAGGACATTTCCATCTCAGGTAAAATGCTGAGATCCAGGTAAAGTGCATTAGCTGGACTATATAAAAGTAGATACTGTAAATGGTTTTATTGGGTTAATGTTAGGTACAGACTTCAAAGAAAATGTGTGAAGTTAACCATATACATATACATAATACACATACTTATGCAGAAAAACAAATAATGAAAAAATATAACAAGAATAAAGATGCTCCTTCAAAGACATTTTAGCCTCAGTGCCTATCTGAAATATGTTATATCTGACTACCATTTCTCTCCCTTAAGAAATACTCACCCCCCTCCCCCACAAAAAAAAAAAAACCAACCCTCAAGGTACTAATTGTTTCATTATATTGGCTATAGGCCTTTGTCACATTAAATTTTTAGATAAACTCTGTTATTAGTAACTGCAATGTTACCATGCTGGCCAATCAAATATTGTTTTGATTGTTCTTTCTTATATTATAGATTGCCAGTGCTCCCTATAAAGGACACAGTTTGACATAGTTTGCCAAGGGTTTTTGAAACAGACTAATCTACAATTCCATAAAGTCAAATAATCAAGCTGGAACCCTGCTTTCTAAAATGGTGAAATAATTGACGCAGTTTTTGACTGTATCGGTAGTGTTAAAAAAAAAAAGAAAGAAATAGAACAAGATTTTAAAAAAAAGAAAAAACTATTCCAAACATCAAACACTAATTACAGCAGAAGACAAGCACCTGAATTTCTGCCACAAAGGGAGAATAGTATTGCCAATAGCATTACAGATAGCCATTCAGAATTCCAGCTGTCGGCCTTGGAGCATATAATCACAGGGTATATTTAAGTTCTACAGCAATTGCAACTCTACAAAAAATGTAGTAGTCTGACATTCATCAAGATGAAGGAATGACAGGTAAAAAATACATATGAATATAAATTGCATTCTTTCTGAGGGTGCTTTTTGTATAAGAAATGACTGAATTCACTTTCAAATGAGCTTTTTATTTTTTCCTTATACAATCCTAGAATTCACTTGGTAACAAAGGGTAATTGTTTTATAAGCTATTTTGAACATTTCGCCTCAGAACTACGTATATGGTAAGAAGAAGGGAACTTCTCATTCAGATAGTCATGTCAAAATAGGGTCTTACGAAAATATGAAGCCAGTTTATGGTGCTTAGCCACCAGGCCATATTGGGTGTAGTGCAGAGCTGCTCTGCCTCACCAAAGCTCTGGGAGTGATTGTCTTTGGTTGGTGCAGTCTATTCCCCTGACAGCATACACAATTAGTTCCAGGGACAGATATGAGGGAAAGAGCAGCCAGAAATCTGCTTTCATCCTTCCCCTTTTGTAGTGATTTGTGCCCAAAGAGTGCTAGGAGAGCACTATTGTTCTAGACACTGTACAGATATAGTGAAAGAGACCCAAAGAATTTAAGGAAGTGGGTTCAAAGCCAGTCAGAACTATCCCCAAACTGGGTGCTGCCCAAGCTTATGGCTTAGTTAGGGCAGAGGGATGCTCTGATTCTGTGTATCACTTAGGCAGCCTCTATCAGCAAGTCACATTACTGTAGAGCCCTTGGCGGAGACTGAAGCTGGCCTTCCTGTTAAATAACCTGAGGGAGGGCAGAAAACAATCCATTGCAAATCAGGCGGCCACATGACATCTCTTGGGGCACAACGGGCCAGGTTCACACAGGAACCTGTCTCGTTTAACCCTCCCTGTACCAGGAAAGATCAAATTAATCCCTGGGCTCAAATACTGTCAGTCAATGACTAGAGCAAGTTCATTTCTCATCTTCAGTTGCTAGTTTCCAGATCTCAAATGGGCCTGTCTGGTATTTATACTTCCTCTTGGGAAAGAAGGGAAAAAGCCATCTCCACACTTCCCACCCTTTGAAAGCCCAAAATATTAACTGCTACAATGTATATTGGCTGACCTCAGCAGATGAGGACGTGCTTCTGACCAGCTTGGCTATTTTCTCACTAGACATGTCACTATACAGTGCACATTCAACATTACTGGACAAAACTTTAGTCACTTCTTGCTAATGATACTAAACAAAGCCATATGTCACATTACACCAAGTCTCCTTCCAAACTCCAGCTGGCAAATAAAGATTTCACATCGGTCTATACCATTCTGATTGTGTGACGCTGCTGAGCTTCACAAGTGCTTTTAGTTCATAAACTAAAACACGTTTTACTGCAGCAATGGATCAAAGATGATCCCCCAGTGACAGCAATGTGGATAACCACTTGAGGCACAATAAAATGATTACTTCGAAATATGAGCGAACAAGAAAAATTGCTCTTTGTAACTCATCCTGTATACTATCTGACGGAGATGTTAGCTGCATGAAGTGTAGCCATTCTCCATGAATCGTAGGCACTTGGGTACCATGGCGATCAATGTGGTTTAAAAACTTTGATAGCTTTTGTTGTGATAGACGGAATGGAAATCTGGCTGCCCTGAGAACACATCTGTCTTTGGTGACAAACGAGCTAATAATAGGGGCTGGGATTTAGCTGAATGAGACTGTTCCATGAAAAGAGAAATAAAAGCATGACAATAAAACTGAAATTCATGTGGAAAGAAAAATGTGTCTGTCAGCCATAAATACTCTAAGGGTTGGGCATTATAAAGCTATTTAGGAAAAGGAAGGGGAATGAAAAAAATGGAAGGGTTTTCCTTCCTTGTGTTTTGCCAGAACAGAAGGACTTTATTTTATTTAAGTTCCAAAAGGGTAGCTGTGTTAGTCTAGGTCAGCCAAACAAACAAGGAATCTTGTAGCACTTTTAAAGACTAACACATTTATTTATCACATGAGATTTCGTGGGAGAAACTCCCACTTCGTTAGACGCTTTGAAGATGGGGAACTTACAGAATGGGAGGTAATTAAATGCTAGGAAATGTATGACACAGATCAGGTCAGGCTGTTACAGCAAATCAATGCAGTAGTTTAGATTCAAACACTGGGGAACAACATATAGAGGAAGGTGAGGTCAAATCACCTGTTGTAATGAGAAAAAAATCCATAGTCCCTGCTCCCTTGCCTTATACATTGGACAAACAGGACAGTCTCTGAACTAAAGAATAAATGGACACAAATCTGAAACCAGAAATCACAACATTAAAAAACCAGTAAGGGAACACTTCAATCTCCCTGCTCACTCCATTGACGACTTGTTAATAGCGGTGCTCAAACAAATGAATAACAAATCGCAGCTTCAAAGAAAAACTGCAGAATTGGAATTTATTTCAATTGCCTCAGAGTTAAATAGGGACTATGGATTTTTTTCTCATTAGAACAGGTGATTTGACCTCACCTTCCTCTATATGCTGTTCCCCAGGGTTTGAATCCCAACACCTATTTTGATTGGCCGTTACAGCCTGACCTGATCCTGTGTCATACATTCCCTGCATTTAATTCCCTCCCATTCTGTAAATTCCCCTTCTTCAAAGTATCCGATGAAGTGGGATTTTCTCCCACAAAAGCTCATGCAATAAATACATTTGTTAGTCTTCAAAAGTGTCACAGGACTCCTTGTTTTATTTTATTTAGTAATTTAACAAGAAAAGAAAGCTCCATAAGCTGAGTGTGGTAGCTGAACTTATTATTTATTGGTGACACATGGGAAAACTGACTCATCTAGTACTAACTTAGGGCGAAGAATGGTTTGGACAGCATACCTGTGCAAGAAAGTAAGGGAGGGATGATAAGAACTCCCCTTACTTACCCAGATCCTGAATCAAGGTACACAAGAGAAAGGTGCATGTAGGGTGTATCTACACTGGCAACTTAGGTCAACTTAAGGATGCTTAAGTCGACCTACTCAAAGTGGTGTCCACACTGGGCTTTTATTGAGTCAACTTAAGCGCTTCCTTAAGTCGACTTAATAACAGCTTAAGTTGACTTAATAACACCACC
The DNA here is from genome assembly GCA_007922175.1 of Pelusios castaneus. Classification (NCBI taxonomy): domain Eukaryota; kingdom Metazoa; phylum Chordata; order Testudines; family Pelomedusidae; genus Pelusios; species Pelusios castaneus. The sequence goes on from ML685768.1 coordinate 15,927,164, forward strand.
TCTGAAGGTCGACTTAAGCCTTAAGTCGACTTCTTAAGTTGACTTAAAGCCAGTGTGGACGGGGAATAGGGCTAAGTCGACCTTATTAAGTCGACTTAAAGCCAGTGTGGATGGCTATGTCTACTGTTAAGTGGACTTAACAAGGTCGACTTAAAGTTTAGCCACTCCATTAAGTTGACTTAACAGAGTTGACTTAACTTTACAAGTGTAGACATAGCCGTAGTGTGCAGCAGGTGGTCAAGGAATGAAGTGAATGGCTGCACTCTCTCTCCTTGCTGGCCAGCACAGCTGAACTAGTGCATGAGTGCTATGATTTGCAGCTAATACAGGCCAGTAGTAAATTGCCATTTTCCAGCTACAAGGGGAAGTGGAAGAAGAATTGTGACTCAGGTGCGAGTCAGAATCTCAGGGCTTCTGTGGAGGAGGTTCAGCTTACACACTCGCCTTTGATTAGGACTGGGCTGAATGGCGCAATCTAGCCATCAGATTCCAAATCTGTGGGGTGCTAAGTGCCTCCCAAATATATTAAGCACCTTCCGCTGTAATTGAAAGTGGTAAGAATTGAGGAAGTGCTCAGCATTTCAATGGCCCAATCTCTAAAAGGCATCCATGGGGTCTGAACCTCTTATTGGAAAGCTGTGTTCTATGAATGGGCACACAGTTACGCATACTGAAGAGATGAGTACTATTGTGCAGGAACTGTTGTAACAGATGAAAATGAACAAACAAACAGCAAACAATCCTCACTCGCAGAGCCATTTTATTAACTTTATGCTGATTTTACAGATGGCTTGATAAAAAAAAAAAGACATAGGCCTAGCACTCTGCTTGTGGGATAACCTATGGTAGGGACTAGAGGATAAGAAAAACTGCAATAATTTATCTCCTCTTGGAGATTTCTTCCCAATCATTCAACCCAGGTGGAGTTTGCCCTCCCATGAACTGGCTGCAGGATCAGTCCCAAGCCATGTGGTTACTGGATTCAAGACTGACTTCAAACCATGAGGATCCTAGGGGAACAGCTGGAGTCTAGAGACTGCTGTTCAAAGGATCTTTGCCTCCAGGCCATGGAAGTGTCCAAGCACCTCTGCACATGAGACAGGATAGAGGATGGAGGAGTGATGAGGTACAGAATTCCTAAAATTATACATAAACATTTTGCTAGAAAGTCCCCTTGTTTATTAGAAGATTGAATTACACCAAACTGTATACACACACAAAAGGAAAAAGAAAGAAAGAAAGGAAAAGAATAAAAATTGTTTCTTGTTAGAAGATTTAGGGAAGCTGTAAGAATGTTGCCACTTCAAACACTTCTTAAAGAGATTTGTCTGAGGAAATGCACAATTCAGTTCAAACAAAACTGCTGGCACAAACAGATTTAGCTGTCAGGAATGAAAAACCAGAGGGACCCGCATAATGCATAGGCACCACTTGAACCCACTGGGCTTCAGGGTGTCAGGTGACGCGGCAGATTAGAAGCTGCCGCACTTTTCAAAACAAGCAAAAGCCAGCCCAAAAAAGCTAGCAGGCCAACGAGGTCAAGAGCACTTGGAGGCTTTCCCTGCCCCTCATCCTGCTGCCCTTATTTCTGTTTTTAGTTAATACATTAATCAGTGGGACTTCAGTAGGGCTTATGCTGTTGGCCTTCTGTTTGGGGGAGAATTTTACATCCAAATTGGGTGTCAAGCATCAAGAATGTTTACATTGTGCCTAATGGCATTATTTGATTGGGAAACACTATATTACATTGAGAGTTTCCCAAATACAGTGATCTTGAACACTTTAGATTGCAAGGAGGAAAAAATAGGTTGCAATGGATCAAAAGAAAAGGATAAAAAATATTCATAAAGATTCCTAAAAAAGGATAGCCAGAGAATTACAAAAAAGAAAGCTCACTTGAAAGGGAAGATCTTCTAGAAAGAAGGGATTATTTACTGTCTGCTGAATAGTCTATTCATAACATGAAGAAAGAACATCCAGCAATTATAACTGAGCTAGAGACTGGAAGCCTACAGTTAGTTATGGTGACCTGCACATTACAATAATGACAAACCCAGTCAGGCTTACAATGGATGCTTCTGCTTTTTTGACGTGCTCTGTAAACTCAAATGCTCCCAGGATGCTGTGTAGTCTTTGCTCCTGTTGATTTAAAATGATTGGTGTTCCACACGTGCTCAGCACCTGGCAGAAGACGTGTGGCACAGGAGGAAGAACATGTGAAGTGACATTAAAATATCTAACATTACCTAAATTCTGACTTTTTTTTTAGCAAATGGTTGCCTCTGTGAGAAAAGGAAACAAGAGACTTTGAAGTTTGATTAGAGGAGAATGTGGGCTGGTCATCAGGTATCCTGAGTTTTCATTTGCTGCTAGAATGTCAATATGTAACTTGTTTATAGCATCTTAGGAGCAGTGAGTGCTAATTATAACTATGCAGTTACAAGTATGACACCTGGCTAATAACATTGGGTATACATTTGGTAAAGCATACAGCAAAAAAAAAAAAAAGGAGTTTTTAAAAGTGTCAATGGCTGAGGAGGGGGGTGGGGATGGGTGGGGGGAATAGCTAAATTAGTAATGAAGTAATAGTACCTAGATTTTATGTGGTGCTTTTCATCAGTAGATCTCAAAGTATCTCACAAAACATTCAATGTATTTATGTTCATGACACCCCTGCGAGGTAGAGAAATGCTATTATCCCCATTTTACACACGGGGAACTAAGGCACAGAATGGCTAAATGACTTGTCCAGTTCACACAGGTAGTCTGTGGTGAAGCAGGGAACTGAATTCACATCACTTGGGTCCTTGGGAGCAGGGGTCCTAACTACCAAACCATCCCTCCTTCCTTAAAAGGATTTTGTATTATTTTCAAGTAATGCAGAGGGCAGGATCCCTTTGTTTTGAAGAAAATGGTTTTAATTGATAGAGTGTTCCTTAACCACTAAGAAAATTTTGCACTTATTTAATGTTTCTTACAGTACAATCAGAAGTAGGGAATCCTATTGTTTATACTCTGCTAGACTTATTCTGCAATCTATTTTGCCTTCCTCTGTATTTAGTGTTCTATATGTAGCAAATTTCTTTTTCATGCTATTACTTTTCATTCATTACCATCATTAACTTTTTCCCTTCCTTCCAGTATATTAACTGCTAGATGGTAGACATCTCACCACTAATATATATTTAATTACATATACTCACTTTGTCTTTTCTTCCGTACTATTTTCTTTACTGCTTTGCCCAGTATTTTCCATCTTCTTCCATAATTCATCCTGCTGAAATGCTACCTTTTCCTCTATTTTGGCCCTAAATATGAACAGAACTAAACATGAAGAGAAATAAATTATTAACCTTGATCCAATCCATCTCTAATTATAACCAGGGAGTAACAGCTTGGTGCTGTCAAATTGGAACATCTTTCTCCAATCACACCAGCAATCTTTAATGATCCATATCATGCCCATTCAGCTGAGGCTGCTCTAATTCCAACAGGGGCTGTGCATTTCTTCCCTCTCACTGTGGGCAGTGCATCAGTGCCATTTCTGATGGGGTCTTCAGGAAAAGATAAAAAATGAACTGGCCACTTGGAGATATGGGCCCCTTCATCGACCTCATCATACTCATAGATAATTGGATATGGAAAAGGAATAGGAAAAGAGGATGTTCCCTGCAGTGTACCCCTTCCCCCTCAAATCCATGTACCGTAACCTTGATGCTTCATTCATTGAACTGACACAGATAGAATGAGCTTATCAACACCTCACCCCTGTAGAAAAGGAACAATGCCAGTCGCACTGAGTCAGTAATTGGTGCTCCCAAATTGATGAGGACCCATTTCTCCCAAATTGATGATGATCTATTGGTTAGGAATCTATTCAATAAAGGGAACATCTGACAATTTCATAGATGAAGTGGCAGTCCAGGCTCTGCTGATTCCTTTGTGATACAGGGCTACTGTAGACCTAATAGAAACTATTAATGGTTCCTCTTTGCCTTTGGGTCTGTAACTGAAGAGACAGTTCCCCTGGAAGCTATTATCCCAAAACACCAAGAAATATTGCAATTTGACATAATTCATTCTCTGTACCTCTGATTCTTAACATCTCCTGGCTGATCCTCCCTAATTCCTTTATTCATTGGTATAAGCAGGAAGCCCGTTTCCATTCAGAATTCTGATGGAAGTATTCTCTGGAGAAAACCAACACTTCCTCAGTGTCTGGGCCCCTGAGAGCCCACACAGGGAGGACACATGTTGAATCTACAGTGGAACTTCTTAAATATTGCGATATTCCACTGTGTTTGAAAAGAAGAAAGTGGGAAACATCCTGCTATAGCAAGCCTATGACTACTTCTAAGATTGCAGCAAGGGGTGAAAATACAGTTTGGGTAAATTTATGCCATGTCAGAACCTGTTCTGGCAATGCTACATGAATAGCTGCAGGAGAACTTAACTGGAGTTCATCTGCAAGCCAGCTTTCCAGCCTGTGTACTGGTCTTCATCCAGAAAAAAGAAGATAGTCTTTTGTGTTGACTACCAAGCCTTAAAACTGATATCAATCAGGAACTGGTATTTGATACCCCTGATTTCAGAATTATTTGACATTTATTAACCAAGCTGGACCTCCATGGAGCATACAACCTTCTTCACATCAGGGCTGGAGATAAATGGTAGACTATCTCCCAAACCCACGACAGCCACTTTGAATAGATAGTGATGCCATTTAGGCTGATAAATGACCAGGTGACCTTTCAAAATGTTATTAACTATGGATCAGTATGTGGTGGTCTATCTGAATGATATATTTGTCTTTTTGGATAACCCTCAACAGTACACCATTCATGTGCAATTTGTACTGGAAAGGCTAAAATAGTATTGTCTCTATGAAAAGCTTGAGAAGGGTATGTTCTTCTAGACCTCCACAGAGTTCATGGGCTTTATCCTGTTTCCAGAGGAAATCAAGGTTCACCAACTCCTTGAAATGTACCTGGTTCCCCAAATTTCTATCTTGTATTATGGTCTTATGGTTTTATATTATAACCAAGCAGGAAACACAGAATCATTAGGTCCTTTCGCTGAAGTGTAGCCATTTCTATTTTTGGATAGCCCAGTGAAACTCATGGATTTAATTTCATCAGTCTCAACTTCATTCTTAGAATTATGTGTGATTTTGATAAGGCAATTTTTAAAAATGTTTCTGAGGATTTGTGATGCCACACTACTTACAGACAGGGCTGGATCAAAGCAGGGGCTTTAGGGGCTGCAGCCCTGAGCTAAAGGGGGGCCCCTGTCCCCCACTGCCCCACAAGATCTGCTCCACTCAGGCCAGCACAGTGCTGGTTGGGCCTGGGGTGTGTTTGGAGGGGCATGATTGGTGCCTGGGGGGGGATGTGAGGTCCCTGGGGCCAGAGGCAGTGGTTCGCAGTGCTCCCCCCCGCCCCTGGCTGTCTAGTCTGCCCCAAGATGTAGGGTGGGCCAGCACACTGCAGCTGTGCTACAGGGGGTGGGGCAGGCCAGTGCATGGTGCGGTCTCCAGCGGTGGTGGTCCAAGACCAGGAGCTTTGTTGGGCCCTGTAGGTCAAGCTGGCCTGGCCGGTCCCTCTGGGGTCCCAGTGCAGTGGCCCAAAGGTATTCCTGACCGTGGAGCACTGCACTGCCTGCCAGCCAACCCTTCCCCTGGAGCACACTGGACCTGCTGGGGCAGACCAGCCAGCCCGAGTGCAGGGCAGGATTGCTGCAGACTTCAGCCTCTGGCCCCCGGGCCTTGGTCCCCCTCAAGCATCAGCCACACTCTCTCCCCACCCAGTACCGAGCACTGGCCTGGCGGCTGCAGCCTGAGTGCTGCCCCACCCCCAGGGGGCCCAGAAGCGTGGGCAGCCCTGAGCTCCCAGGGGCCTTAATCCGGCCCTATTTACAAAACACTTACTTAGAATCAGGATTAGTGCTGAGATTTTCTGTTACCACCATTTTTTCTAATATGCTCAGGGTTTTCTTTTAGATAGAAATGAAAAAAATGCTTCTTAAGAATAAGATGTCTATCACTGGGACAGCTGAATTGACTTAATATTTAATTATATTATGGGAACAGTTTTTTAAAATTACATGGTAACAAATAATGTACCTGTAGTATAAAATTAAAATACTGTCATGTAGTATTGCACATGATTCTGAAGAATTCAGGGAAATGAAACAATATTATAACTCTGAAGACTTCTTGAAATCTTTGGTGGGAACTCAGACGATATTTAATCAACTCTAATAGGTTTGGAGATGGCAGCACAAAAATCTGATAGTGACAATTAACATATGCATACATAAAAATACATAAAAAACAAATATTTACAAATATATGTAAAAGAGGAAAAGTTCTGAGAGAAATTCTATCCTCAAGTATAGGAGCTTGTCTTTTATAGAGATAATAAAAATTCTGTTCATATATCCATTAGAAGAATTTTGGCTAGAACATCAGAAGTAGGATGTTCTGCCCTGTCCTGAAGTCCTTACTCAGAGAAACTCCCAGTGAAGGGAATTTATTCAATCCAACGACAGTTGAAATCAATTGAAAGAGTCCTACTGACGTCAATGGAAATTAAATCAGGCTGCAAATAAGGCTTTATCAGTTTTATAAGGACTTTATCAATGTAAAACAATCTTTGCTGCTATAATTTACCCTTTCCAGAAATGACCTTTTCAATTGCTAAAATGATACACCAGCATGGCAGAAGATTTCCAGGTTCAACTAAAGAAACAAGGCAACCTGAATAAACAGCTCAAACCTGGACGAAGCAAACAAAACAATTTAAAAAAAAAAAACCCCAAACACTACATGAAAGTGTAAGGAAGCACCCTGGGAAATTCTGACCCATAAAAATTAGCCTCAGATCATGTCTTAGGAGATGCCAAATTCCTATAGGCTATGTCTACACTTGCACTTTTAAGTCGACTTTAACTAAGTCGACTTAACTAAGTCGACTTTAAGTCGCGTTAGTTAAGTCGACTTAGTGTGTCTACACTTAAAATTAAAGTCGACTTAAAGGGGAACTTACAAAGTCGACCTAGAGCGTCCACACTGGGTGCTCTAGGTCGACTTTGTGGGGCTAGGGGGACCTTGGGCAGGTCCACGGTGGCGGGGGGGGGAGGAGCACCCTTTGTGTACAATGGGGCAAAGGGGGACAGGGACCCTGGCAGGGCATGTGGGCAGGGTATGATGCTGTCTGGATTTAGGGAAGCATTTATGATATTATTTTCTATTCATATATCCTAAATGCTCTATAATCCCTAGGAGCTATGTCATGTTTGGTATCAATAGAAAGGTAGTTATTTGCTGGGAATGATTATATAGTTCATGTCTAGGAATTCTATTTTGATTAGAAGTTAAGAATTTGATGTTATATCCATACTTTAACTTGTGTCATTCTGGAGAAACGTCTTAGACGGGAGGGTGTGAACAACCATTGTCTCCTTAATGTTTAGGAATTTTCCAGGTAGAATAGTCCCAGGGAGTATCCTGATGAGCCATTGAGGACATAAAGAATACAACCATTGTATCCTCAATGGCTCATCAGTTTACTCCCTGGAACCATATCACCTGGCAAATTCCTAAACATTAAGGAGACAATGGTTGTTCACACCCTCCCGTCTAAGACATTTGTCCAGAATGACACAAGTTAAAGTATGGATATAACATCAAATTGTTAACTTCTAATAGAAATAGAATTCCTAGACATAAACTATATAATCATTCCCAGCAAATTACTACCTTTCTATTGATACCAAACATGACATAGTTCCTATGGATTATAGCATTTATGAGATAACCATAGAAAATAATATCATAAATGCTTCCCTAAATCCAGACAGTGTCACACTGTGCCCACATGCCCTGCCCTTTGGGGGGCATGCCAGGCTCCCCCTGTGTCCCCCCCGGCAGGGAGGGCATTGGTGTAGTCCTGGGGTAGCCCTAAGTCGACTTAGGGCTACCCCAGGGCTACACTGGCTTAATTCGACTTTAGAAAGTCGAATTAAGCCTTAGGTCGAGTAGAAAGGTGATTTAATAAAGTTGACTTAATTTTCATTGTCGACTTTATTTTCCTTAAGTCGACTTAAGCAGCTTGCTTAAGTCGACTTAAGCAAAGTGTAGTGTAGACGCAGGGCACATTACGTCGACTTAAGCCAAGCTTAAGTCGACTTAATTTACCAGTGTAGACACAGCCATATATCGATCTAGGTAAGAAATTTGTGGGTCTAATCCTGTTACGTGCTAAACTCCACAATAGTATCTGTTGAGATGTCCATTACCAAGCTCCTGAGTTATACTTACTTCTTGTTTTACCGCTTTATGGGTAAGCACATTTGTCCTGTATTAGGAAGTTTTCAAAACTACTGAGCCCATTTCTACGGACCACACCAAATAAGTGAAATACTAGATATATTTCATAATTGAAACACAAAAGTTACTTTTCCCACTACACCAGGGCATTCCTAGCACTACTTTAAAAATAAACCACAATTGACGTAGGATGGGAAATCATTCTAACATAAGTGCACAGAGTGTTTTATATCAATCCTTACTTATACACAGCACAATGGTCTCTACTGAAAGAATTACAATTCTGCAGGTATTCCCTACATAAAGTTGTGACACTAAAAAAGCGGTGCCCAAACTTTTCCTGTTGCACCTCCACAAACCACCAATAAATTGAATCTGTCCACACCCCACTTCCATTACAGCACAGTTGACTCAGCAGAGGAGCTTGGGCTAATGGCAGAATGTAATGGGGGCGGTGGGAGTTGGGACTAGAGGTGGAGCTGGTCTAGGGAGAGAGAGAGAATGAGGGCAGAGCTGGGCTGGGGGGTAGAGCAGGGGACAGAGTGGAGCTATAGCTAGGGCTGGAGCTGAACTGGGGACAAAGTAGTAGGTGGAGAGGAACTGTGGCTGGGGCCGGAGCTGAGCTGTGTTGGACATGGAGTGGAGCTGGGGCTGACTGTGGCTGGCTGTGGGCGGAGCAGGACTAAGAAGCTTTCCTTCTCTGCCCCCTGTCGGGGCTGGCCTGGGCTCTACCTCATGTCTCCCCAGATGTTCCTCTGCTCCACCCTACAAGTGCACGCTCCACAGTTTGGGGAGACTGCTTTAGGCTGTGCAGCTTTAGTTCAGAGCCTTGACTGCAGCAGCATGTTCATACCATAGAGGTCTCACCCAAGGCTTCTACCAGCTCAGTTACTCCTTGCTTGGTTACCCCAACAATACTTTGGTCCTGAGTTTCCCCAAAACCTCTCTTTTGAAATGGCCTGTTGTCCCTCTTACTAGATACTCACAGAGGAGAGGTACCATCAAGTTCCCTTCCTTTAAAGAACTCCCACTCGCAACAGCTTGTTAGCTCAGCTGGGATAATACACTCCACCTTAATGTAGTAAAACCCAGAAGTGTATTAACAAAGAACATCAATTTAGGTGATTTCAAGCAAGAGTGAAAAGAGTGAGAGATGAAAAGGTTACAAACAGAACAAAAATAACATGCTTTCCAGGGTCTGAAATTTAATTCCAACAAGATACAGCTTTGTCTAACCGTTTCTTACTCACAAGATTTCAGCATTACACAACTAATTTAGCAGAAGGACACATCTTGCTTAGATACAAAGCACCGGTTTCCTTGTTCTTCCTGATGGTGGATGACTTACATGAAAGTTCTCATTGTCTCTGTTTCAAGAGCCAAGAAGGCAGGGGCGTCGCTGCCCCCAAAATAGGTTTTGTCCCCTGGGGAAGGGCTCAATCTGTCTATCTGGGGGGCCCCCTGATCCATCGGGGGGCGGTGATCCATCCCCCCGGCTTCCTGGCCAGGGCCTGGATTGGGCTTCTGCTGATGCCAGCCTGTGGCCTGGCCCCAATGGAGGCCCAATTGGGTTGGCGGCGGCCAGGCTCCGGGTCCCCACCCAGGCTGCATGAGGGATTTCTGCCCCCAACGGGGGCTGCATTGAGCTGGTCCCAGATCCCCAGACCTGGTGGGAGCTGCATTGGTCCATCAATGGCAGCCGGGCCCCGGGGCCCCAGACTCGGGGCACTGGAGCTGGGACTCGGGTCACGTGCCCCGTATGCCCAGCGCCAGTGATGCCACTGCAAGAAGGCATCTTAGGGTGCAGACACCATCCCTGTCATGATCATGACTGTCGTCTTCCCCCACTTGGTAGCTTGGTGGCTTTGTTTATTTTACATGTAAATATACTTTTCATTGTCCTTTGTGATCTTGATGATGGGATAGACTGAATGCTTAGTGAGTTCGCGGATGACACTAAGCTGGGGGGAATGGTAGATACTCTGGAGGGCAGGGACAGTGTCCAGGGAGACTTGGACAAATTGTAACACTGGGCCAAAAGAAACCTCATGAGGTTTAACGAAGACAAATGCAAAGTCCTGCACATAGGATGGAAAAATCCCATGCACAGGCTGGGGACTGATTGGTTAAGTACCAGTGCTGTAGAAAAGGACCTGGGGGTTATGGTGGACGGGAAGTTGGATATGAGCCAACAGTGTGCCCTCGTTGCCAAAAAGGCCAATGGCATATTAGGCTGCATCAGTAGGAGTATTGCCTGCAGATTGAGGGATGTGATAATTCCCCTCTATTTGACACTGGTGAGGCCGCATCTGGAATACTGTGTCCAGTTTTGGGCTCCCCACTACAGAAAGGATGTGGACAAATTAGAAAGAGTCCAGCGGAGGGCAACAAAAATTATTAGAGGGCTGGGGAACATGACTTACGAGGAGAGACTGAAGGAACTAGGCTTATTTAGATTTCAGAAGAGAAGACTGAGGGGTGATTTGATAGCAACCTTCAACTATTTGAAGGGGTGCTCCAAAGAGGAGGGAGCTAGGCTGTTCTCGATGGTAACAGAGGACAGAACAAGGAGCAATGGTTTCAAATTACAGCTGGGGAGGTCGAGGTTGGATATTAGGAAAAACTTTCTCACTCGGAGGGTGGTGAAGCATTGGAATGGGCTACCTAGGGAGGTGGTAGAATCTCCATCTTTGGAGAATTTTAAGGCCCGGTTAGACAAAACCCTGGCTGGGGTGATTTAGTGGGAGTGGTCCTGCTTTTTAGCAGGGGGTTGGACTAGATGACCTCGTGAGGTCCCTTCCATCCCTATTATTCTATGATTCTAAGATATCTTAATTTGATCATCTAAGGACTATGGATTTGTTTTTTTATTCAACACATACCATTTCTTTAAAAAAAAACACCACAAAATGTTTTTCTTAAGTCCTCATCCTGAAATAAAATTGACATGGACTTACATGAACTCCAGGTGCAGTAATAGTGAGAATCTGTACAAGCAAAAGGTATACACATAGAGATTTCATTGAAGGATTCATTGGCATCTAAATATGTAAAAAAACAAACTCAGATAAAAGATACACCATACTGAAATTCTTTTGCATAAGTTTTCCAACATGTGGCCGGTGATACAGACATCTATAATGATATCTGATAGCATCCAATAACCTGGTTAGCAATTCTTCTCCCTTGACATGATGAATAGTGCAAATGTTATGGAGTGAGATCTCTTTGATTTATGAAAGTCTTAAAACAGCAGTACATACCTGTTCATATGGTATATGCAACCACAGATGCTAGAGACACTTGGGTAGTTTTTGTTTTTTATTGGCGCATTTCCAAAAACAGAAGAAAAACTTTTATGACTTGAAATTTAGAAATTTGATAAATATATAGTATGAAATTCTCTTTTGGAGCTTAATCCAACGCTATCTGAAGTCAATGGGAGTTTTCCCATTTGACTTCAATAGGCATTGGATTGGGTTGTTAGTAATTTCAAAACACTGTGGATAGTTTCTTTCAGGATAAAATCAGTTAGATTGTGCTGTTTCACATTGAGCATTAACACAGTGTTCCTTCCTTTCTCAGCATAAATTATTTGTTATGCTTGTTCCGAGTTATGCATGTTTAAATTGATTCTTTTTATTCTCTTTTCAGTTATTCATGTTCAAGGTCTAATAAAGCTTTGTTGCTTTATGACCCTAACTCCGCAGTTTGTAATTTATTCTTGACTTAATAGCAGTTCCTTTTTTACTTGTCCTAGTAATGCTTCATTCAGGTGTATAAACATTTGTAAAACACTGAAATAATTTTATTTTAACATTTTGCATAGATGGCATAAATGGTGAGGGGAACAAGGTTATGTCAGTACAGTTTTCTTTTTTAAAGTAGAATATAATGTGTGTGTGTGTGTGATTAATAGTAATTTTTTGCTAAGCGTCTGAATTTAATCATAAGTTATTTCCCCAATTCCTACGTTGCTTAGTATAACATTTCCCCACTTCTCTCTTCCCCCACCCATACAGTAAAATAAGTCTTACGAACTTAACAATGACCATGCTTGAAAATGTTTAATTTTCTTTAAAGAAGAGATGAGTTGCCTAAGTACAATAACCGTGAAGACAAAGCTTTTCAAATGCTGAATGTGAAGTGTTTAGAAAATATTGCAGGGTTTGCACAACAGTCCAATCAGTATAGAAATCACTCACATGTTAATGGCAGGTTTTTGTATACTTATGGTTGCAATGAAGCCATGTTGTTTTGATATATATCTTTGTCTGTGTGTGTATTTGTGACATTATTATTTATCAAAAGTCTCTAATTTCCATTAGCAATCCCTAAATTCAATCCCCCGAAGGTTAGTTAAGTAGATTCATAGCCAAATTACAATTAACTTCTATTTTGATACATGCAGGAAATCTTATGTGGTTGATAGTTTGCTGAGCTAAGTTTGATCTTAAAATCTATAGTTAATACATACACCCTAGTTTCCAGGCTTGGCTGAGAAGGACGTCCGGGGCCTCAGCTTGATTGGAAGATTGTGGAGTTCAGTAACTTTAGCTGATATAGCTAAACTTATGGAAGCAACTTAAATAACTAGCAAGTAAGTGAAATAAATTAAAGCTGGTCTCCAGTGTTCTTCTCGAGAAAAGGCTAGCTAAATCGCTAGGAGCTAAAAGCTGAGCTAGAAAGCTAGAAGCTAAAAGCTGAGCTTAGTAACAGGATCTGGGTTTTCATACCCTTCTTAACAGAAAGCAGACTAGATCCTCCTCTATCACCCAAATTTGGGGAAATGACCCCAGAAATTGTAAGGGTACAGCTATGTCATTGATCAAGGGGTTTGTACATATGATTGATGCATGTCCACCCTTCAGAATATTTCATTATTATTTATGGATATTTTTGGGGTTTTGTAGTGTTTTACCAAACGTCAAAACAAAACAAACAAAACAAAAAAAGTAAGCATCCGAAATGAAAAGTCTTGGGTTGTTTTTCTATCTGCTGACCTGAGTGTCATGATCAAAATATAGCCTTTTAGATCTATGCATCATTAAACACAGATGAACAAATAGATTCACCTGTCTAGTTTCAATCTAATATTATCTTAACTTTCTAAGACAACAGAGTCCTGTGGCACTTTTAAAGACTAACAGATTTATTTATCGCATGAGCTTTCGTGGCTCCCACGAAAGCTCATGCGATAAATAAATCTGTTAGTCTTTAAAAGTGCCACAGGACTCTGTTGTCTTTCTACAATAGACTAACACGGCTACCCCTTTGGAATTTAACTTTCTAAGTTCTATGCCTATGCCCTTTAGATGGTCAAACAAGCTGTATAATTACACAGGCCTGTAAGGTACCTTGTGTTTCAGCAATCAATACAAAGTTATGCTAACTTATGAACTTATGCTAAGTGTAAGTACTCTATAAAAGTATAAAAATATAATATCCTCTTAAAACATCACAAGATTTCTTACCATATAAAGAAGGATGCATATACGATATATAGATTTGATACATGCATGAAAGCCAAGCATAGGTTAAGTCAGGGGTTACACTATAAAATGAGCCACACAACAGAAAACTGTAATTTAACCATGTAAAAATGGGGAGGGGGAGGATTTTTAGATGGTTATCTTCTCTTTTTCTTTACATGATTTGTAGCCAAAACATTTACATTCACATTTAAATATGTCTAAATATGGTTGAACTGTTATTGTCTATATATAACTTTTTAACGATATATAGGATTCCTTACACTGTAAGCAAAATAGAACTTTTAAACAATATATTTTAAGTTCTCTCTTTCTTAGTAAATTTTTATAGAGTTAAAATATTTTAATTAGAATTACTGTGGCAAAGAATGTCTGTTGATCTAGTTTTAGCTAATCTCACTTAGGATTTTTAATTACACTCCCTGATCTTGTTCTACTTCTCTGTCTTTTGTATCATATCTAGACACAATGGGTGCATCGACACTTACAAATTAAGTCGACTTAAGGAGGCTTAAGTTGACTTAATTTACTCCATGTCTACACTGGGCTTCCCTTAATTCGACTTGAAATGCTCCTTAAGTCAAATTAAGGAAAAGTTAGTTCGAATTAATAACACCTCGTTTTAATTTGAACTGGCTCTTAAGTCGACTTTATTAAGTCGACTTAAGCCAGTGGGGATGCGAAGTAGTGGCTAGGTGGACCTTTTTAAGTCGACTTAAAACATTAAAAATTTCCAGAGGGGTAGCCGTGTTAGTCTGTGTACAGCAAAAAAAACAACAAGAGTCCTGTGGCACCTTATAGACTAACAGATTTTCTTCGGCATAAGCTTTCATGGGCTATAACCCACTTCGTCATATGATGAAGTGGGTTATAACCCACGAAATCTTATGCCGAAGAAAATCTGTTAGTCTATAAGGTGCCACAGGAATCTCGTTTTTTTTTTTTAAACGTTAAGTTGACTTAATAAGGTAGAAAAGGAGCCACATCTACACTTGAAAAGTTAAGTCCACTTCTGTTAAGTTGACTTAATAAGGTGCACTTTAAGTCAACTTAAAGTCGACCTTATTAAGTCGACTTTATAAAGTTGACTTAACTTTTCAAGTGTAGGCATAGCCAATGTGAGGTTGCTCTATTTTGTTTTTATTAAATGGAAGTTATCACCTCCACAAGAATCACACTGGACGGATGGTTGAGCTCTAAAAGGATAGATAATATAAAATTAGGAAGATCTGCCCCTCTCATTTTCCACAGCTAAAATATAAATTACGCAATACAGAATGGTACCAGATTGAAGAGGACCCGCACCGCTTGTGCCAGCACTGCTACTGTCTCCTCCACCTGCGCCTGTATCCAGACTGACATACTGTCCATGGATATCTCTACCCAGATCCTGGCGTGGACTTGCAAGGACTGTGGCCTGCATTTCCCACTCTCAGATGGTCAGGCTGGGGAGATCATTCAATGTGACAGGTGTCTCCTGGTGGAATCTCTCAGGAAGCAGGTGGGGGAGTTACAGGAGGAGGTGGCCAGGCTCAGGAGTATCCATGCCCTGGAGAAGTTCCTGGATAGCATTCATGAGGAAACATGCAAGGATGAGGAAACTATCCAGAGGCAAAGGACTGCTGCCACACCCTCGGAGAAGGATGGGATGGCTCAAGCAGAGGGTGGACACTGGCAGCTGGTTACTTCTGGCAGCAGACTGTGCTCCACCCCTGCTCCCATCCCACCCTCCGTTGTGGTAAAGAACCTCTACTCAGCACTACAGACGGGAGATGATATGGAAGAGGAGAAGCCGTGCACCCCCGAGGTTGGGAGGATCACAACCATCACACCCAGGAGAAAACGTCGGGTTGTGGTGGTTGGTGACTCTCTTCTGAGGGGGACGGAGGCACCCATCTGTCGCCCAGATAAGGCTTCTCGGGAGGTATGCTGCCTGCCAGGCGCCCGTATCCGAGACGTTACGGAGGGATTGTCGAGAATCATCCGTCCCTCTGACTACTACCCCATGCTACTCATCCATGTGGGAACCAATGATACTGCAAGAGGTGACCCTCTGCAGATCAAAGGTGACTACAGGGCTCTGGGAGCACGGGTGAAGGAGTTCGGTGCACAGGTGGTGTTCTCCTCAATCCTCCCGGTCAAGGGTAGGGGCCCGAGCAGAGACAGATGCATCCTGGAGGTGAATGCCTGGCTGCGGAGATGGTGTTACCAGGAGGGCTTTGGCTTCCTCGACCATGGGGTGCTGTTTCAGGAAGAAGGACTGCTAGGCAGAGACGGACTCCACCTATCCAGGAAGGGAAAGAGCATATTTGGAAGCAGACTGGCTAACCTGGTGAGGAGGGCTTTAAACTAGGTCCGAAGGGGGAAGATGGCCAACACCCATAGGTAAGTGAAACTGAGGGAAACCTGGGGGAAGGGATGGAACTTGGGGAATGCTGGGGCTGTAACAGCAGGAATAAAAGAGAGGGTAGTTGGAACTGGGGGCAGGGGTCAAATAATTGTTTATTTCTTGATAAAGTCATAATACCTCAGGCGAGTGGGGAAGGAGGACACCGGGAGAAATTGCAAGGGGGAAGATGCGACAGGAGGGAGAATCGACAGGGCAAAGTAGGGCAATGAGCCCGGGATCTTAGGTGCCTGTACACAAATGCGAGGAGCCTGGGAAACAAGCAGGAAGAATTGGTAGTACTGGCACAGACAAGGAACTATGATATAATTGGAATAACAGAAACGTGGTGGGATAACTTGCATGACTGGAGCACTGCCATGGATGGATATAAATTGTTCAGGAAGGACAGGCAGGGAAGAAGGGGGGGAGGAGTAGCGTTATATGTAAAAGAGCTGTATGACTGCTCGGAGCTCCACTATGAAAGTGGAAACAAGATGGTTGAAAGCTTGTGGGTTAAGTTTAGGGGAGAATGCAACAAGGGGGATGTTGTGGTGGGTGTCTGCTACAGACCACCAGACCAGAAAGAGGAGGTGGATGAGGCGTTCTATGGACAACTAACAGAAGTTTCCAGATCGTCGCAGGCCCTGGTTCTTATGGGGGACTTCAATTATCCTGATGTCTGCTGGGAAGATAATACAGCAGTGCAGGCGATCCAGGAAGTTTTTGGAGAGTATTGAAGACAACTTCCTAGTACAAATGCTGGAGGAACCAACTAGGGGCCTTGCACCTCTAGACCTATTGCTCACAAACAGAGAAGAATTGATCGGGGAAGTAGAAGTAAATGGCAACCTGGGCAGCAGCGACCATGAGATGGTAGAGTTCAGGATCCTGATCAATGGAAGGAAGGAAAGAAGCAGAACACACACCCTGGACTTCAGAAAAGCAGATTTTGGCTCCCTTAGGGAGCTGATGGGCAGGGTCCCATGGGAAGCTGATCTGAAGGGGAAAGGTGTCCAAGACAGCTGGCTGTATTTTAAAGAAACCCTGTTAAAGGCACAGGAAGATAACATTCCGATGTGCAGAAAGAACAGCAAATGTGGACGGCGACCAGCGTGGCTTAGCAGGGAACTCTGCGGGGAGCTGAAACATAAAAGGGAAGCTTACAAGAAGTGGAAGCTTGGACAGATGACAAGGGAGGCGTATAAAGATATTGCTCGGGACTGCAGGGATCAAATCAGAAAGGCCAAAGGACAATTGGAGTTGCAGCTAGCAAGAGATGTGAAGGATAACAGAAAGGGGTTCTATAAGTATATCAGCAACAAGAAAAGGATCAGAGGTGGTGTAGGTCCCTTACTGAATGGGGCAGGCATCCTCGTGGAGGATGATGTGGAAAAGGCTGAAGTACTCAATGCTTTTTTTACTTCAGTCTTCACGGGGCGGGCCAGCTCCCAGGCTACTACACGGGGTAACGCGGACTGGAGAGGAGAGTGGCCCTCGGTGATGGAAAGTCAGGTTAGGGAACACTTAATGAAATTGGATGTTCACAAGTCCATGGGGCCGGATGAACTGCATCCGAGGGTGCTGAGGGAGTTGGGGGAAGTGATTGCAGAGCCGCTGGCCATTATCTTTGAGAACTCGTGGCGAACGGGGGTGGTCCCGGAGGATTGGAAAAAGGCAAATATAGTACCTATCTTTAAGAAAGGGAAAAAGGAGGATCCGGGGAACTACAGACCGGTCAGCCTCACCTCAATCCCTGGGAAAATCATGGAGCAGGTCCTCAAGGAATCCTTCCTGAAACACTTGGAGGAAAATAGAGTGATCAGGAACAGTCAACATGGATTCACCAAGGGCAAATCGTGCCTGACCAACCTGATTTCCTTCTATGATGAGATGACTGGATTTGTGGATGCGGGAAGAGCCGTTGACGTGATATACCTTGACTTTAGCAAGGCTTTTGATACGGTTTCCCACAGCATTCTCGTTGGCAAGTTAAGGAAGTATGGGTTGGACGAGTGGACCGTAAGGTGGATCGAAAACTGGTTAGATCAACGGGCTCAGCGGGTAGGAATCAATGGCTCGATGTCTGGTTGGCAACCGGTAAGGAGTGGAGTGCCCCAGGGGTCGGTCCTGGGGCCGGTTCTATTCAACATCTTCATTAATGATCTTGATGATGGAATAGACTGCGTGCTTAGTAAGTTTGCGGATGACACCAAGTTGGGGGGAATGGTAGATACTCTGGAGGGCAGGGACAGGATCCAGAGAGACTTGGACAAATTGGAACACTGGGCCGAAAGAAACCTCATGAGGTTCAACAAAGACAAGTGCAAAGTCCTGCACTTAGGACGGAAAAATCCCATGCACTGCTACAGGCTGTGGACCGATCAGCTAAGTAGCAGCGCTGTAGAAAAGGACCTGGGAGTTATGGTGGACGGGAAGATGAATATGAGCCAACAGTGTGCCCTTGTTGCCAAAAAGGCCAATGGCATATTAGGCTGCATCAGTAGGAGTATTGCCAGCAGATCGAGGGATGTGATAATTCCCCTCTATTCGACACTGGTCAGGCCGCATCTGGAGTACTGTGTCCAGTTTTGGGCTCCCCACTACAGAAAGGATGTGGACAAATTAGAAAGAGTCCAGCGGAGGGCAACAAAAATGATTAGGGGGCTGGGGCACATGACTTATGAGGAGAGACTGAAGGAACTAGGCTTATTTAGTCTACAGAAGAGAAGACTGAGGGGAGATTTGATAGCAACCTTCAACTACTTGAAGGGTTGCTCCAAAGAGGAGGGAGCTAGGCTGTTCTCGAGGGTAACAGAGGACAGAACAAGGAGCAATGGTTTCAAATTACAGCTGGGGAGGTCAAGGTTGGATATTAGGAAAAACTTTCTCACTAGGAGGGTGGTGAAGCATTGGAATGGGCTATCTAGGGAGGTGGTAGAATCTTCATCTTTGGAGATTTTTAAGGCTCGGTTAGACAAAACTCTGGCTGGGATAATTTAGGGGGAGTGGTCCTGCTTTTTAGCAGGGGGTTGGACTAGATGACCTCGTGAGGTCCCTTCCAACCCTATTATTCTATGATTCTATGATTCTATGATTACCCATTGACAATTCAGGAAGGTTCCAAATGTTGGAACAATTATTAAAGCAATTTTATGAGTTAATTTTTTCCCCTGTATTTTTTATGTAGAATCAAACAATATGATTTCAACAGAGCTGCTAAAAAACTGCACTTCAGACACAAAGGATTAAAGTTCCAAAAGTGCTCTGCATCGGCCTACTGATGATTCTACTGATGTCAGTGGGAATTTTGTCTTGTCTTCAAGGGGAACAAAGTTAGGCCAGGGCTAAGTCTCAGGCCTGCAAAAGTATTTAGGATCCTATCTTACACTGATATCAATTGAAGTTAGGTGCCTAAATAACGCTGGGGATCTGTGCCTAAGTGCTTTTGAAGACTCCAATCCCAAAAGGTAAAAGGAGTTAGACATTAAGAGAAAAATAAAACAGAAACCCCATGGCATTTAACAAAAAAAGAAAATTACATTCTTTTTATTGTTATATTAGGAATATCTGCACATGTAACAACCACAAGAACTAATGCTTCACTTGGTGACAGAACAAAATTGAATTCACATTGTACTCAGCTCCCAGATTTTAAATTGCTTTTAAAAAATAGTTTAATGAGGGAAACGTTACTGTATTTCCTGGGTTATAAAATATAACTTCTAAGTATTTCCATTTATGGTGTGATTATATGACATGCAATTTTCTGCACAACTCTACTTCCAAATAAAGCTTACTGTTGTATTTATGTGATGAAGGAATGTCTGGAGTATGTTTCTTTTCTTTTCTTTTCTTTTCTTTTCTTTTCTTTTCAGTGAGTTTTTCTTATCTGACCAGACCTTTGTTATAGCACCAGGTGCAGCTGAAGTTGAAGTTCTTCTGCTACCTTGTGGTTGTAACTTGAAATACCATATATTCTGCATTCCAATGTACAGAATGATTGGATATGTATTTTTATTTGTGGCCATTTCAAGTCAGTTAAACAAAGGTTCTATGTCATCCTGTCCAATCCTACACCAGAAAGTAGATCCTGTAGGACACTTTGGATCATGTTCATTTTCAGTCATCTCCCCACTAGTTTAAATCCCAGTTTTCTTTTCCTTTAAGAGGACTGGAGTTTCAGGAGGTTCATTATTGCTTTCAAAACGTTCTCTTCTAAACTGTAGTTTAATTCCACTTCTGGCTGAAGTGATCAAAGCTAGTCCAAGGGGATGACGGTTGGGCTGTCCTGACAATTAGTGATTTTATTTCCATTTTTACTAGATGAGTATTCACATCACAAAATCTGCCACCAAAAGTAACCTTCAAAACAACAAACAACAAGAACAAAAACAAGCCCCAAGAGTCCTGTGGCTCCTTAAATACTAACAAATTTCTTTAGGTATAAACTTTCGTGTGCTGCAAGCCACTTCATCAGATGAATGTATCCTTGTTAGAAATTATTAGTAGAGATTGTTACTGCTTGTGGTTCCTGCTCCTGTGGCTCGATTTCCTGACACCCTGACCTGCCGTTACTCTTAGTATCTAATTTGCGGTTTTGGGGCCCCACAGTTTCTTTCCCAACTCTGACCTCATGGTATCCTGATCCAGCTGACTTCTGACTCCTGTCTTGTGATTGTGGATCCTGGCTCTGGCTACAAGGTCTGGCTGCCCACTACCTGGCTGTGACAGTTTGTTCGGACCACAGTTACCCTAGTGTGAGATGGATGGATCCAGCATCAGCAAGGCAGCTGTTAGAAACATCAGACTTGCCCAGATGGGCCCTCTGCTTCCAGGCAGATAATCAAACACTGCAGGCCCAAATTGCTCAGGCGACCTCAAAGAAGTAACAGCTGCAGGAGCAAGTGAGACAGCTCAGCAATGAGAATACTGCATTGCATACACAGCATGCAGTGCATGGCCCTGAATCAGAGCCTGCTTTAGCATTGCCCCAACAGTTTGTTGAGAATAGCCAGCAGTTCCAGGACTTTATGAATCAATGCCATCTTCTGTTTCTGACGCATCCTCAAATCTATGCCTCTGATCAGGGCAAGGTGGCCCTGGTAATCAGCCTGCTCACAGGGGATGCATTAGCTGGGGCCACCCCTTGACAAGAAGACCATAGCCTGATGCTGTCACACTGAGTTGCTTTTCTTCAGTTGATGCTCACCATTTTCAGTAGCCTGCACAATCGCTGAGGCTGCCCTGAGGGGCCTCCAGTGGGGGTAAGGCACAGTGGGCGCTATGGAACCCAATTCTGCTGCCTCCCAGTGGATACAGAATGGAGCTAGGCAGCACAGCTGTACCAATTCTGATGGGGCTTGCAAGAAGAAATCAAAGATGCATTGGCCCACGTAGGGGATGCCAACAGGCCTAGATGTCTTTGTGGACTTCACCATTTGCATAGATAATTGTCTGCAGCCTTCCTTACTACATACCATGACCCCAACTTCTGTATGACCCATCTAAAGTATGCAAGCAGATCTGGCTCACCTGCAAGTCACACCGGAAGAAAAGGAACAGCATTATCAGGACCACCTGTGATGGGGGAACTAGCTTGGACCTTGAGAGAAGAGAGCTTCCCTGTACACTATCTCTCACTAAGACAGACTCTGAGCCCCATACACAGGCTTCCCACATGCAGCTGCCTATTCAGCTATTCATTCCAGGGGATCCCTGACAGATTTGCTTCCAACCAGATCTGCATCAATTCCAGAGCAGTGGACAATTTCATGGCTACAGATACAACTCAGGCCCTAAAGATCCCTCTGTTATGCAAACCCATGCCCAAAACAATCATAACTATTAATGGCTTTTTGCTGTCCTCAGGTCCACTAATGGACGAGACTGTCCCTCTGGAGGCAGTGATTCAGGTACACTGACAAATAATACAGCTTGGTGCGATCCAGTCTCCACATTTTCCCCTGATCCTGGCCATCTCTTGGGTGATACTTGATGACCTTCTCATTTAATTAAAAGTCACATTTCCATCTGAACTGTACTGACAGCACAGCCAGGGATCAGCAAATGTTGCCTCAGACCCAAGTAGACTCAAGTAGGGGTAAAACAAACAAGGAATCCGGTATCACTTTTAAAGACTAATAAATGTATTTATCGCAGAAAACCTCTCCCCACACACATAGGGTGCATCTACACTAGTAAATTTAGTCGATTTAAGCAGGCTTAAGTCGACTTAATTTACTCTGCGTCTACACTGGAGTTTCCTTAAGTCGACTTAATAAGACCTCATTTTAAGTCGACTTAAGCCAGTGTAGACATCCTAAATCGACTTTCAAGAAAAGTCAACTTAGGGCAGGGGAAAAGGGAGCCTCTGCTCCCTTCTCCCCAGGAAGCCACTAGCAGCTTGCCCCAGGGAGAGCCAGTCCTGCGCAGGGCTGGTTCTCCCCAAGAGCGGCTTGGCTAGCAGCTCGTCCTGGCTCTCTTCTCCCCGGAACCGCTCAGGGGTCCTGGGCAGAGGGTAGCCATAGCTCCCTTTTTGCTGGGTCCCACGGGGGTCCCGGACAGAAAGGAGCCGCAGGGCTCCCTTCTGGCCGGGACCACTGGTGTCCCGGAGAGAAGGGAGTCCCACGCTCCCTTTTGCCCAGGACCATGGGGATCCTTTCTTCCCGGGACCGCTCAGTCCTGGCTAGAAGGGAGTGTGGGGCTCCCTTCTGCCCGGGGCCTGAGCAGTCCTGGACCGCTCCAGGACTTGCTGTCTTGGAGACAGCCAGCCCCATGCAGGAATGCCTCTCCCCAGGACAAGCTCCCCTAGCCTGGGAAGCTGAGGCTCCAAAGGAGCCTCACCTCCATCTGGACGTAACCAGTCCACTTAGAGAGTCATGTGTAGACTCTCCAAGTTGACTTAGTAAGGTCATCTTTAAGTCGACTTAAGAGTCCTGTGTGGACTCTCTAAGTCAACTGAATAAGGTTGACTTAAAGTCGACTTAGTAAAGTCAACCTAAATTCCTAAGTGTAGACATAGCCATTGGGACTATGACTGACCCTTAGAACTTCAGCCAGAGGCTGAGGATACCATTTGGACAGATATACACAATGTCAGAGTCTGAACAGGAGGCACTGTGAGAATATCTCCATGAATACATAGCTGCAAATCAACTTTACCAACTGGTATCCTGGTTCTTTTCATAAAAAAGAACACGGTAGTCTCTGTGTCTGTGTCAATTATTAAGCCCTAAATCATATAACAATCCAGAACTATTACCCACTACTTCTGACTCCTGAGTTGTTGGACTGTGTGGGGACTGCCTGCATATTTGTGAAACTGGATCTCCAGGAAGCTTACAATCTCATTCATATCGAGAAGGCTATCTTTTGGACCCACTACAGCCATGTAGCATATTTAGTTATGCCATTCAGACTTAGATAATATATTGATCGTTTTGGATGATCTGGACTAATACAACACTCATGTCTGCACAGTGTAGGACAAACAATAACATCATGATTTCTATGCTGAACTAGAAAAGTGCACACTTGATCAGATCTCAGCAGAGTTTCTGGGTTTCATCCTGTCCTCAGAAGGCATCAAGATGGGTCTGTGCATGGTATAGGCTGTCTGTGATTGGGAAGCCCCTTGCAATTTGCATGACCTGTGATGATTTTTAGGCTTTGCAAACTATTACTGGAGGTTCATTTTGAATTTTACAAAATAAACTGGTTCCTCTACTCATTCAATTTTATCCTGAGCTACTGCCCTGGAGCCAGGAACAGCAAAGCGAATGCCTTGTCTTGAGGCTAAGGCCCTGACCCATGAGGCTCCAGTCCGGAACCAGCCCACATTCTCAAATCCCATAACTTTCTTAACACAACTTGTCACCAGGACTTGCCTCTATCTCCAGAATTCCATTTGATTAATTAGCCATTGTCAACTGAGAAGCATATAACACTTGGGAGGGGTTCATGTTTGTGAAGGACTGCATGCATGTTCCCTACAGGACCAGTGAGGGTTCTCCAACTGCGCCACTGGCATGGCGAAGCTTAGGCCAATATAAAACATAATGATTAATGTCCCATTTCTTGTGGTGACACCGAATGTGCTCCACAGTGAAGACCTTTATAACTTCCTGCCAGGTGTGCACCTGCCAGAAATCCTGAGGTTTTCTTCAACCTCTGAACATATCATCTTGGCCTTGGGAAGCCATTTCCTTAGGCTTTGTGGTGGAAGTATCAGAATTTAGGCCTTAATATAGAACATTAAATAGTCTTTGAGGCTTTTCTTGAAACTGAACTACAGTGGATTAATTATTAGAAAATCATTTGTTAGAGCTTTCCTGTGAAACTGGCTGTTGCCTAGTGGTATCTGTGTCAATCACTTAATTGAACTGGAATAAAGTTACATATCAGAAGAATCTGTGGAGAGATCAATTGGCAATAATTTATAAGCACTGATAATAGACTCATAGACATTAAGGTCAGAAGGGACCAGTACGATCATCTAGTCTGACCTCCTGCAAAATGCAGGCCTCACGACCTTACCCACCCACTCTAGCAATAGGTCACTAACCTATGACTGAGTTATTTACCTCCTTAATGATGATAAACATGTTAAATATATACAATGGGTAATTCATCTTCTTAATGGTTTGTCATGTTCTAAATAGGACAGAGAAGTCATTCCTTTAAAATTAGCCCAAACTGAATTAGTAAAAGGAACAGTACTCATGTTCTTGTGTTTTATATAAAATCACTAGACAGAAGGACATCTGTCAAGTTTCCCAATATGTTTATCTCTCACCATTTTCTGTTGCCTCTGGCAGATTCCCAACATCTGCAACATCTGATCCTTATTAAAGGAGGCAGCACTAAAAGTTTTTGTTTAAAAGACATTAAGGAAATGCCCATTATTTATCTCTTCCCCTGCCAGATATAATGTTTTGAAGAACTCAATTATATGGGTGTTTCTATAGAAGTTCTGTGCTTTCTTAGGGAGAGACAAATAGCTACTTTTTAAATTTAGGGCCAAACCCCACCTTTATTAACAGGAAGTGCACTCAGCCCTGGGGGAACTGGGTTGGGGGGGGGGAGAACAAAGCTTTTCCAATTGCTGATGAGTTAATAGATTCATCCCGCCAGCATAAGATTATTC
Source organism: Pelusios castaneus (assembly GCA_007922175.1). Taxonomy (NCBI): domain Eukaryota; kingdom Metazoa; phylum Chordata; order Testudines; family Pelomedusidae; genus Pelusios; species Pelusios castaneus. The sequence continues at coordinate 15,952,519 of ML685768.1, forward strand.
AGAGTGAGTAGCTGCACTACCTGAAATAGCATTTGGCTCTGGCTAGAGCATACTACAGGAGGCAGCAGACCTGATTTCAACCAGGGGACTTGGTTAGACTCCTTACTATGTAGACCCTGTCCTCTTGGGGTCTGATGTACTTGGTTTCGTTTCTAGTACTCTTGTGGGTGAGGTTGGAGGCTACCCTGTTCTGAACAGGGACAGAATGCCCTGTCTTCTGTTCCTTATGCTAGCGGGACCTCTTCCCAAACTAATTATTTTAATGATGCCAACGGAATATCACAAAATGATAATGTATTAGTGGGACCCTTTCCTCTTTCTGATCTTCCTTCCTTTATTATTGTGTGTTACAGTAGTTTCTGAAGCCTTTGCCCAACATTGTGCTAGGCAATGCATGTACAAATAGTAGGAGTCCCCGAACATATGTATGCTTAGCTTTCATGAAGGACATGCTCTGAGGACTCTTGCGTTCCAATTGTATATAAATCTATGATTTTGTTATCGTAAAACAAATACTTAAACCTATAAGGAAATTTAAATCTATCCTTGCTTGCACATATACTTTTTCTCATAGGTAGGCAGAGCCATGACTTGGGGACTGTTTGCAATGTTGAAGCAGACCTTGGAAGTAATATTTTATCCACAGAGTTATTTCAGCAGACCTTGGAAGTAATATTTTATCCATAGAATATTTAAGATTTTTTTAAAATAGTCAATGGATTTTCATGGCTTTGAAATATTTTTTTTGAAAGCCCAAATACAGATAGTCATCTCATAGCAGCTCTTCTATTAGAGTAGTGGCTCAATGGAGACTAAAGGGCTATTTTATAGATCAGATTGCGTCAAAGAGCAAGTGTTTAAATTCCGGGCATCGTGGTTTGAGTTAATGACAATCTTAGTAATTGGAACAGAATTGTCAATGTACCACAGGACCATGACTGGTTGTTAGCTATATTTCATGGAAGCATGCAGCAGAAAATAGAACATGAGACCTTCCACCAGTGAAAAAAATACACAGTGAACTAAATGCAGACTAAGTGTGAAAGTTCAGGAAAAGTAAATGAATAAGGAAGCGCAAGTATCACAAATATGAAATGTTGCAAATGAGATTACAAAATGCTTTTTTCCTGGTGCTCTTGTGAATGAAAGATCAGATGAACAACCTAGCTTTGATCAGTTATGTAAAGTAGAAAAACAGCATGCACACAACACAACTGAAGAAGAGAAGCACATTGTCTAGATGTTAAATAGATCTGGATAAAATAATTAATGTTTGATTTTTGTGCTATTTTCAAATTTGCATAAGCATTTAAGACCAGATTTAGTTTAAGTGGGTGCAGTTCCCACAAATCTCTGAGGTAAATTCGTAGAGACTATAAACTGTGATGGAAGTTGCTAGGTGTAAGCTGCTTAAAAAATAGGAAAATCTGCTGGCAAAATTAATGTAACCCTCACACCAAAGTTGTAGGGGAGGAGGGAATGGGGTAGCACCTAAAGCAGCTAACAGGCATTTTGTAGGTTACAGCTGTTTTGTACAAACACTGAATACTTTATGTACAAATTACCCCACTTTAAACACATGTCCTAGCCAAGTTATACTTCAGGGAGTAATTCCTCAGATGGAATTCAATTTATCTTTTCTTTACAGCAATGTTTTGCAGAGTAAGAGTACGTCTACACTGCAACAACAACAAAAAGGCATGTTCTTAATTTGGATTAGTTAAATCACATAGTGAATTCAGGTTAAAATAGCAGTGAAGGCACAATAAATAAGGTTTAAATTTGGGTTAACAGCTCACATTAAATCTATAGGGGAACTTGGTGTTGAACTCAAGCAGCTAACTCAAGTTAAAAGCCAATTTGCCTGTTTCTTCATTAAGTTAGCTAATGCAGGTTACCTAAGAACACACTCCTTGCCCATTTCTCAGTGTAGATGTATCCTTTGATAATTTGTAATTGTTTTGATACCTCTGGCTCTAAGGTGCAATAATTTTTTTTTGTCTCAGATTCTCAGCTACACCCTGCTATTTGAAGAGAAAAATCAATGTGCATGTGACCATTTCTCTGAAGATGTGTGCAGTCCCTTTTCCACATGATAAGGAAAAGAGAACCATTGTCAAATTCATGTTCTACCTGGAGTGTTATTTTCCATTTCCAATGGAAAAATAAAAAAGAACTGAGCTATCAAGCTAAAGCCATATCACAACAACTGCTTTTGTCTTTGGCATCTTTGGCTGCATGATTCCACAATTGGTAAGCTACAGGCAGGTGACAGGATTTGTATCACAGAATAGGATTCTGAATTCTGCATAGTAGTCTTGTATAGGTGTGAAATGAATGAAAAATATGGTCCACTGTCAAATTTAGCCCATATACGGTAGTTATTTGATCATTTGCACATTAGCATGAAAACTCTTATTTAAGTGCTCTAGAATTCATGTAGCACTCAAAGGTTTGAAACCTCCCGATTTACTTAGCAATTTAATTCAATTTCTACTCTTAGCATAAGGAGTTAATAACACAATTCAGCAGGCAGAAAGTCTTTTGGAATTCTGTAGTAGTAGGAACCCGTGGTGTGCTAATTTGGTGATTGTACATATCCCAGCTTGGTATCTGGATTTTAGCAGTAGCTCTAGTAGTAAGTCATGCATATAGATTTTGAAGATACGACCTCAGAGCTGCTTCAGACTGTGAAGACTATTATACCTACAGTAGTCTGTTATAGCGATAGCACACTTAGTACTTCTATAGTCAACAATTATGTTTATTATCTTAAGAAAAGTCTCAAAGGGTATGTCTACACTTGCACCTTAGGTCGACTTAATGATGCTTAATGATGCCGTGTCCACACTGGCCGTTTATTAAGTCGACTTAAGAGCTTCCTTAAATCGACTTAACACCACCTCTGAAGGTCGACTTAAGGCTGACCTTATTAAATCAACTTAAAGCCAGTGTACACGGGTATGTCTACACTACAGGCTCTGTTACAGGCTCTCTGACTTAACAAGGCTGACTTAAGTCGACTTTAAGTGTAGATGTTCCATTAAGTCGACTTAACAAGGTCGACTTTAAGTCACCTTAAAATCGACCTTGTTAAGTCAACTTAACAGAGTCAACTTAACTTAACAAGTGTAGACATAGCCAAAGGAACACTACTGCACTTTGGAGCTGATCAAATTTTCCATGAAATTTTTTTGGGGGGGGGTTAGTTGTAAAATTCCTTTTTTGAAGAAAGTGTGACCTTTGACAATTTCACAGTGCAAAGAGTGTTTATTAGTGTTGGAACATTCCAATCTTATTGAAAGGTTGAAACTTTTTGGCCTTATCAGAATGGAACATTTCAAATGACTATTTTGGAAGTTTAAAATGTATATTATGGATAAGATAAAAACATTTTAATTGACGCGTAACCATTTTTTTTTGCCAAAATTTTTGTTTTGTGGGAAATTTCAAAGTCCTTTGGTTCTGTCATGATTTGTAAAGAATACAGTTTTTGAAATGTGTACATTTCATGCAGAACAGAATTTCAAAGTTTTGAATGTATATCATATTATTTTATATATAAAATGTACATTATAAATAAGCATTTAAATAATAAACATTATAATGAGCAAATAAACATTTTAATTGATCTGTAACCATTTTTTTTGCCAAAATTTTTGTTTTATGGGAAATTTCAAAGTTCTTTGGTTTTATTATGATTTGGAAAGAATACAGTTTTTGAAACATGTACATTTCATGCAGAACTGAAATTCAAAATTTTGACCAGCTCTCCTGCTCATCCACTGCTGCACAAACTACCAGTACTGGTCAAATATATTTGTTTAAATGTCAAGGGACTACCTTTATCCTTTAATATGCAAGTAACCAGTAGTATGTATAAAGATACACTTAGAATTTCATCAGTTTGAAATGTTTCTTATAAGCAAACATAGTTAAGTCACACTGGCAGATCCGTATGGGGAAGATCAACTGTCACTACCTGTGCTGTACAAATCAAAGACTTGTGTTCATAGTGTCTTTACGACAGAATTTTTTTTTTCAAAGCACTGAATTGAACTAAAGATCTATTTGCCATCTAGCACCTTATATTACTGTATAGTGCATTAAGGGCAAGATTTTTAAAGGTGATGAGTAATTCTGGGTGCCTTAAAGGGGAGCCTAGTTTTCAGAAAGTGCTGAGCAACCATACTCAATACCAGATCCCCTTACATGACAAATTAAACACCTCAAAACTGAGGCACACAATCTCTGATCACTTCTGAAAATCTTGTCCTATATCCTTTTACTCTTTATATCCTGTTAATGTTATGTTATATAACTGCCTCAATGTCTTCCTCTTGGGCTTCTTAGTAACTTTCCTGTGACAAACAACACCCCTTCTTGGAGTCTGGTTTATTAATAAAGTTCAAAACCAGATGAACTTCCACTGGCCCTTCCAAGCTGGCTCCCAAAGCTTGGTGATCAGTTCTCAGTCCTGCTTCTGCTGAAGTTCCCTGCAGCAGACTTGTTACTATACACCAGCCTCCCAGCTGTCTCCTGCTACCTGCAAGCTTTTAGTTTTCATGCATGGGACTTGAAAAGTGTGAGTCCTTCTCTGAACTTTGCCCTCACCGAACATAGGCCTGATCTACACTGATAAGGTAGGTAGATGGAATGTGGCTTCCATCAACCTCATAGTGTATGCATCTCCACCAGCAGGTCAGTTCTGCTGACCTAAATCGTGGGAAAATTTTACTTAATAAAATCACCCCCTCAAGAGGTGTAGCTCTGACATCATATAGAATCATAGAACAATAGGGTTGGGAGGGACCTCACGAGGTCATCTAGTCAACCGCCTGCTAAAAAGCAGGACCGCTCCCACTAAATCAGCCCAGCCAGGGTTTTGTCTAACCGGGCCTTAAAAACCTCCAAAGATGGAGATTCTACCACCTCCTTAGATAGCCCATTCCAATGCTTCACCACCCTCCTAGTGAGAAAGTTTTTCCTAATATCCAACCTTGACCTCCCCAGCTGTAATTTGAAACCATTGCTCCTTGTTCTGTCCTCTGTTACCATCGAGAACAGCCTAGCTCCCTCCTCTTTGGAGCACCCCTTCAAGTAGTTGAAGGTTGCTATCAAATCTCCCCTCAGTCTTCTCTTCTGTAGACTAAATAAGCCTACTTCCTTCAGTCTCTCCTCATAAGTGATGTTCCCCAGCCCCCTAATCATTTTTGTTGCCCTCCACTGGACTCTTTCTAATTTGTCCACATCCTTTATGTAGTGGGGAGCCCAAAACTGGACATAGTATTCCAGATGCGGCCTGAGCAGTGTCGAACAGAGGGGAAATATCACATCCCTCGATCTGCTGGCAATACTCCTACTGATGCAGCCTAATATGCCATTGGCCTTTTTGGCAACAAGGGCACACATCTTCCCATCCACCATAACCCCCCAGGTCCTTTTCTACAGCGCTGCTACTTAGCCGATCGGTCCCCAACCTGTAGCAGTGCATGGGATTTTTTCGTCCTATGTGCAGGACTTTGCACTTGTTTTTTTTGAACCTCATGAGGTTTCTTTCGGCCCAGTGTTCCAATTTGTCCAAGTCTCCCTGGATCCTGTCCCTGCCCTCCAGAGTATCTACCATTCCCCCCAACTTGGTGTCATCTGCGAACTTACTAAGCGCACAGTCTATTCTATCATCAAGATCATTAATGAAGATGTTGAATAGAAGCGGCCCCAGGACCGACCCATGGGGCACTCCACTTGTTACAGTTTGCCAACCAGACATCGAGCCATTGATTCCTACCCGCTGAGCCTGTTGATCTAGCCAGTTTTCGATCCACTTTAAGGTCCACTTGTCCAACCCATACTTCCTTAACTTGCCAAAGTTGCTGTGGGAAACCGTATCAAAAGCCTTGCTAAAGTCAAGGTATACCACGTCAACGGCTCTTCCCGCATCCATAAATCCAGTCATCTCATCATAGAAGGAAATCAGGTTGTTCAGGCACAATTTGCCCTTGGTGAATCCATGTTGACTGTTCCTGTTCACTCTATTTTCCTCCAAGTGTTTCAGGATGGATTCCTTGAGGACCTGCTCCATGATTTTCCCAGGGATTGAGGTGAGGCTGACCGATCTATAGTTCCCCAGATCCTCCTTTTTCCCTTTCTTGAAGATAGGCACTATATTTGCCTTTTTCCAATCCTCCGGGACCTCCCCCATTTGCCACGAGTTCTCAAAGATAATGGCCAGCGGCTCTGCAATCGCTTCCGCCAACTCCCTCAGCACCCTCGGATGCAGTTCATCTGGCCCCATGGACTTGTGCACATCCAATTTCTTTAAGTAGTCCCTACCCTGACTTTCCATCTCTGAGGCCCGCTCTTTTCTCCATTCCGTGTTACCCCATGTAGTAGCTTGGGAGCTTGCCCTTCCTGTGAAGACTGAAGTAAAAAAAGCATTGAGTACTTCAGCCTTTTCCGCATCATCCACCACGAGGATGCCTGCCTCATTCAGTAAGGGACCTACACCACTCCTGATCCTTTTCTTGTTGCTGATATACTTATAGAACCCCTTTCTGTTATCCTGCACATCTTGCAAGCTGCAACTCCAACTGTTCTTTGGCCTTTCTGATTTTATCCCTGCAGTCCCGAGTAATATCTTTATATGCCTGCCTTGTCATCTGTCCAAGCTTCCACTTCTTGTAAGCTTCCCTTTTATGTTTCAGCTCCCCACAGAGTTCCCTGCTAAGCCACGCTGGTCGCCGTCCACATTTGCTGTTCTTTCTGCACATCGGAATGTTATCTTCCTGTGCCTTTAACAGGGTTTCTTCAAAATACAGCCAGCTGTCTTGGACACCTTTCCCCTTCAGATCAGCCTTCCAAGGGATCCTGCCCATCAGCTCCCTAAGGGAGCCAAAATCTGCTTTTCTGAAGTCCAGGGTGTGTGTTCTGCTTCTTTCCTTCCTTCCATTGATCAGGATCCTGAACTCTACCATCTCATGGTCACTGCTGCCCAGGTTGCCATGTACTTCTACTTCCCCGATCAATTCTTCTCTGTTTGTGAGCAATAGGTCTAGAGGTGCAAGGCCCCTAGTTGGTTCCTCCAGCATTTGTACTAGGAAGTTGTCCTCAATATTCTCCAAAAACTTCCTGGATTGCCTGTGCACTGCTGTATTACCTTCCCAGCAGATGTCAGGATAACTGAAGTCACCCATAAGAACCAGGGCCTGCGATGATCTGGAAACTTCTGTTAGTTGTCCATAGAATGTCTCATCCACCTCCTCCTTCTGGTCTGGCAGTCTGTAGCAGACACCCACCACGACATCCCCCTTGTTGCATTCTCCCCTAAACTTAACCCATGGACTTTCAACCAGCTTGTTTCCACGTTCATAGTCATAGCAGTCATACAGCTCTTTTACATATAGTGCTACTCCTCCCGCCCATCTTCCCTGCCTGTCCTTCCTGAACAATTTATATCCATCCATGGCAGTGCTCCAGTCATGCAAGTTATCCCACCACGTTTCTGTTATTCCAATTATATCATAGTTCCTTGTCTGCGCCAGTACTTCCAATTCTTCCTGCTTGTTTCTCAGGCTCCTCACATTTGTGTACAGGCACCTAAGATACTGGGCCCATTGCCCTACTTTGCCCTGTCGAGTCTCCCTCCTGTCGCATCTTCCTCCTTGCAATATTTCCCGTTGTCCTCCTTCCCCACTCACCTGAGGTATTATGACTTCATTAGGAAATAAACAATTATTTGATTTCCCTCCCCAGTTACAACTACCCTCTCTTTTATTCCTGCTGTTACAGCCCCAGCACCGCCCAAGTTCCATCTCTTCCCCCAGGTTTCCCTCAGTTTCACTTACCTGTGGGCTTTGGTCACCTTGCCCCTTCAAACCTAGTTTAAAGCCCACGTCACTAGGTTAGCCAGTCTGCTTCCAAATACGCTCTTCCCCTTCCTTGGTAGGTGGAGTCCATCTCTGCCTAGCAGTCCTTCTTCCTGAAACAGCACCCCATGGTCGAGGAAGCCAAAGCCCTCCTGGTAACATCATCTCCGCAGCCAGGCATTCACCTCTAGGATGTATCTGTCTCTATAGTATGGGTCAAATGAGTAGCAGTGTAGGTAGAGCATAATGTAAATCAATGTCATTGGCAGGAAGTGTCCCGTAAAGCTCTGCTGTGACTGCTCTGGGCATTTGTACTCTGCTGCACTGTGACCATGTACACAGGAAACAGCCCCTCCCCTCAAGCCTTGGGAAATTTTGAATTCCCGTTTCCTGTTTGCTCAGCATGGAGAGAGCTGGCCAGCAGAACAGATCATGGTGACTACAATGCCCAAACATGCTCCAGTCTGGATTCAACCTGAGGTCTGTGGGGTGAAGAGTTTGTTCTAGTTCAGCTCTGAGCCAGCAAAAAAAAAAAAAAAATCTGGATATATATGAGAGGATATTGTGCAGTGTATTGGAGAAGGGGCACAATAGGGATGCACAGCACCTGAGGTAGCTGTATCAGAAAACTAGGGAGATTAACAATCATTCAGGCTCATCACCAAAGACATGCTGCTTTTAAGAGGAGCTGCATGCGATTCTCAGCAGTGAGCCTACTATTATACTATCACACAGCATAGCTACCTACAGGGAATCCAATGCCAGGATGAATGATGATAAGTCTGTGGATGAAGAGGAGGATTAAAAGAGGGGCAGGCGAGTGATGTGTCCCGTCTCCCCTGAAAACCAGGAAGTGTTTGCTACACAGAAGCTGCCCAGCTGGATGTAGGATAGCATGAATGACCAAGGTGCAGGGAAAGACACACATGGTGAGTATGTACTGCAAATCTCATTTCTTTGCTTATATCCCCAGTCCAGCTTCCTGTAACATTGGGGGGTAAAAGCGTGTGTTGTGATGGGGATGAGCTTCCATCTAGCTGATGTACTTAAGCATAGGACTCACTCCAGAAAAGATTATTTATGTTCACAGGGATGCTCCAAGGATCCTCCATGGATCTCTCCAGGAAACTTTCATGTAATTTCCTCTCTAATCCTTTGCAGAAAGTTTCTTGGGAAGCCTTATTTCTTCCACTGTGATAGGACACTTTCCCCTGCCACTCTGTTATTAATTGCACAGACCTCAGTGCAGAACTCAGCATAGCAGCATAAGAGCCAAGCCTGTACTCAGGTTCTCACAACAAATTCTCCCTTTCTTCCTGTGTGACTCTCAGAAGACTAATATGGTTGTGGTCACCCCGGGAAGATGGCGCACGTTACAGTACCCTCCCCATACACTTTTTAAAGTGTCTTTTATTCTGCAGTCATTGATGGTTTCTAGGATCAATGGAGCACAAGTTCCTAGACAGGAACATGTCCATCTCCATGTTCAGTTTATCTGATAATGAAATCCTCCCTGCTCTTTGCTCTGTGTCAGCAGCCATGGAGGTGTTCATTATTTCACTGTACATGTAACCCTGAGATTTTTTTCCTTATGTTCCTAGAAAGGAACTTGTTGCTATGAGTCTCAGGGATCCGCAAATGGGTACTCATATTTTTTCCCCAGGGACAATTTACCCCTACCTATCCCAAATCCTTTGGACTGCTGCTTTAAAAACGATTTTTGAGAGGCCCAGAAGAGCCTGACAATTCTTCTGTGTGGGGAGGTATGCACTTGTGTTGCAAGTGCAATGGAGATTTCCCTACTTACTTACCATGGCCCCTTACTTACCATGGCTGAAATGGCAGTCCAACTCATGCAATAGTTAGAGACTGGTATGCAGGTCTAGCTTTCCCTTGGGAATATAAAAAGGAGTTCTTTTTACATTGTAACATTGCTTTCTGTCCATGGGACCAGCTAACAATGAATACCTTCTGCTTTGCTTGCCTTTCATTGGTCAGCACGGCCTTCAACAAAGCCTCCACTACTGCTGAGTGCTGGTTGCATGTAAGAAGGTGGGGGGAAAAAGAACCCCTCCGGGTGACACATTCAGTGAAATAATGAACACCTCTGTGGCTGCTGACACAGGGCAAAGAGCATAAGCATTTCATCTTCAGACAAATTGAACCTGGAGATGGACAGCAGGAAGGCAGCCTAGGAGTACGAGTGTACACCACAGAATGAGCTGTGTATAATGAGGGATCAGTCCAGGGGTGCTGCCATCTGCTGACTCTCCCGGTGGGCCAGGCCAATCCTACTTCTGGCCATGTGATTGGAAGCTTCCTGATAACACACCAACTGCCTAGGAATTGGAGCAGCAGGAGGAGGAGGGAGAGGGAGAAGCAGCCTGGCAGCTCACCTCCACCTGTCTGCTTGCAGCGCTGCTGCACACGGCCACGGCCACCTGCTGCTGGCCACTCCGTGTTTGTGGCAGCAAAGCTGGGAACTGCAGCGGGTGGGGGTGGGCAGTTATGCCCCCGGATCAGTCAGACATGCTAAAGTGTCTGGCTGAGGAAGTTCAGTGGCTGGAAAGACTCCGCTGCCAAATTTTGAACGAAAGCACTCTTTCTTAGCCCCAGCTCATGTTGAGACAGTCTCACCACTTATTCCTATGCTGCTGAATTTACTGCTGAGCTAGTGTATTTAGGTGATGGGTAAGCATCTGCCAGAGTGCACTGGCTTCTTTGTCCTACTCTGCCTCTCCCTTGCAGGCAGCTTTTGCCAGAAATTGCCATCTCCACTATATTCCCATCATCCTTATCTTCATCCTTTCTATCTTCAGAGTAAAAGAGAATATCATTATATTGCCACCGTTCCCAGCATGCTGGCCATTACAGCAAACATCCCATGCAACTGTACTATTGGCATTTCCCAAGGACTGGCTCTGCACATATGGATTAAACAAGTAATGCAATGATTTAAATATCTCATGTTACAATTTCGTCAAGTGTCTTTCATCTACATTTCTTCTAGTAGGTCAAATGTTCTCCCAGGACACAGGCGCAAATCACTCATAATTATTGTTACTTATTGGATTTGTCGTGAACACCAATCAAATATCAGGACCTCATCGTGTTAGGCTTTGTACAGAAAGAGAGACAGTAAAATGATAATCCCTTCCCAAAAAGATGAAACAGGTGGACCAGATAAAAAATACTTGACAAGCATCTATCTATATCATTTATATACCATTCACGGCACTTATCAATAACCGTGGTGTCAAGGCACCTTACAAGTTAGACATTACATATTTCAGTAAGAGATACCAATCATACTAAAGAAACTAAGATAAGATCAGCTGGGAAGACCTAGGCAAAGAGGAGTCCTGACACTTTGTTCTTTTCTTCAGAGACCAATAAAATAACAACAGATTCAAAGTTCAGAAACTGAGTATTTAAAATGAACTTTACATTTCCCACCCCAAACTTCTACATTAGTGTTACAGAAATTCCATACCTAATAATAAAAATGTGGGGGAAAAAACAGTTCTGCACCCCTCCTCCCTCCAAACCTTAGAAAGGTATCATTTAAAATGATAAGATATGAGGGAGCAACTCCATTATGTGAAGCCTGGCCCGATGACATTTATTTAAAAAGTGCTTTTTCTGCATCAGCCACAAGATGGGAGTGTTGATTTTTGAAGCTGTGCTGCATTATTTATCCTTCATACTATGTATGCTAGTGAAAGGACTCTGAGAAAGTGTTTTGTTCCCTCTGGAACAAGATTCCTATGCCATAAATGAAATTGGAGTTATTTTTAAAAGAAATCTAGCATATCAGAAATTTATAGAATAATGTACAGTCAGTCCATTTCCTAGTATCAGCATAGGGTGCAAGTGTCAAATGTTCCTTAAATGAAGTTCATCTTATTAAGGGTCGGATTTCTCCTATAAAATTCTGGCCCAATTTTTATTCAGTTTTGATTTGATACCTTTTCAGATAATGATTTCCCCTTAGCACTCTCATTTGGCTTTAAGGATAAGTGGAGTAACAGATCAAACCACTTTACAGTATATTTGCAGGTCAGTAGATGCAATAAAGATGGAAAGCACCTTATTTACTAAAATGGCTAGATCTGGGTCATTTGAGAAGTAATAAATTTGTAAGATGACTAAATTTACAAGTCTCAATATTTTTAGAAAAATAGCAAATGGGACATCACAAACAATGTATTCTCCATTAAAGAATATTACTGAAAGCTCTCTAGGCTTGAAAATAAAGTGATAAAGTCCCACTTGACACAGTGTATATAAAAACAACTCTCCACTTCAGAAAACTAAAGAACTGTAGCAGGGATGAGCCTAAATCAAAACCACAGATCTTAAAATCACTGAATGCTGGGTGAGTTTACCCCACAATCTTGGATTTGAATGCTTTTCAACTCTGGGGAAAAAAAAAAAAGGATGTTGGGGGGGGGGGTGTGATTCAAACTCTGTGGCCCAATCTTGTCTAGCTTCCAAAAAAAGTAGAATCCCTTTTTATCACCAAAATATGTTAGAGGCTATGCATTGCTTTTCTAATCTCCATATTTTTTCCTCTTTGAATAATCACTTTTCACTTTTCAATAGGATTTGTGTATGTACAGAATCACCTGGGCACAGCTTTGAAAAATTGCTCAGCATACACAGGCATATTGATCTCAAACCAGCAGGTGCTAACAAATTAGGGAATGGATTTTTGCCTTTAACAGACTCTATCTGAATATTAGGGTAAAATATTTGCATTCAAACAATGTCACCGGCTTGTGTCAATGGATTCATTAGTGCTAGCCAGAGTGGGCTACAGCTTTGAAAACTACTTGTAAAAGCTGCTATTGATAACACAGGGTCCAGAATGTCTATATCTATGTCATACCCTGAGGTGACACGTTCCCACTCAATATAGGGATAGCCGAAACACCCAGTATTGGGTTTTCTGGTTTTGTGGCCTTTCTAGTCTCCTTGAGCATTTCCAGTCACCATCACCATTCTGGTCAGGTGTTTGATAGCATATTTATTTGCAATTCTTTTATTATTCATGCAAGAAATATTTATCCAAAGTGATTTTATGGTAATATTTAAATCATTTAAGATTTTTACTATGTTTAACTCTGTTTTCTTTCGTATATAGTGCCACTCACCTATCAGTGTAACCTTCTCTGTCATTCCTACATATTTTGTACCCTGGTATTACCATGTACCATTGATTATCATCATTCACCAAGTTTCTGTGATCCTGTTAGATCAATACCAGATACTCAAGTACACCCATCTTAGTGATTAGACTTCTTGCATGGGTCTGCTAACTTCAGCTAGAATCCCACCTCTTACTGTATTATAATCACATCCTGAATTGTAATTTATTTTTTTTAAAAAAGAGGTTCTATTCCACTTTCTCCCTCTTCCCCATTCCTGTCCCCATGAAAGGCTATTGAACTAATGATGCATTTAAATTAGTTTTGAATGTGGCCATGGGAAGAAAGCAGACTCCCCTTTTAAACTAAAACAAGTAGAATAATGTCTAATTAGATCATTCCAGATATAATCAATAAAGACCATCTTTTCAGTTAACAGCACCGGCTTGAGCTACCATGATGGATATAAACAGCTGGAAATGGCTGATGTTACAATAAGGCCAAGGGCTAGATAATTGAAAACTTGATTTTTTTTTCCACCTGCGCTTTGAGGTGTGCTAAAAAGAGGGTGACCATATGTCATGCTCTGGCTGGGACATTCTTTTTTCAAAGCTCTGTCCTGCCAGTCCCAACTTTTTTGGTTAGAGCAAACAGGACAAATGGCCACTTTTGTCAAAAAAGTAGAGTACACTGTAATATGGAGTGAGGGAGAGGGGTCAGTTGTAATGCCAGCCCTTCACAGGGGTGGGACAGGGCTCAGTCAGGTGGGCAGGCAGGGTTTGAGAGAGCAATGACTCCAGCCCTGTGCATGGAGAGGAGTGGGCTTGGGTGATGTGCGTAGGTCAGTCCTGTGGGCGGGGGAGAGGGTAGGAATGAAGGTGCAGGACTTTGCACTTGTTTTTTTTGAACCTCATGAGATTTCTTTCGGCCCAGTGTTCCAATTTGTCCAAGTCTCCCTGGATCCTGTCCCTGCCCTCCAGAGTATCTACCATTCCCCCCAACTTGGTGTCATCTGCGAACTTACTAAGCACACAGTCTATTCTATCATCAAGATCATTAATGAAGATGTTGAATAGAAGCGGCCCCAGGACCGACCCATGGGGCACTCCACTTGTTACAGTTTGCCAACCAGACATCGAGCCATTGATTCCTACCCGCTGAGCCTGTTGATCTAGCCAGTTTTCGATCCACTTTAAGGTCCACTCGTCCAACCCATACTTCCTTAACTTGCCGAAGTTGCTGTGAGAAACCGTATCAAAAGCCTTGCTAAAGTCAAGGTATACCACGTCAACGAAGGTGCTTGGGTGAGTGGTATGGGCTAGTCTCATGCAATGTCCCATTCTCCATTGAGAAATACGGTCACCCTAGCTAAAATTAATCATCTTTGAGTTCCCATCTTTTCTGATGTATTTATAGACTTGTGACTACAATATCATCTGAAGTAGGTACTTCACAAATAAAGTGAGGAGGTGAGATTGTGGCCAGAAGTGGGGTTTGCCCTTCTACTCCTTTTGGGTACATAGTGCAACTAACAAACTATCTGGTGATGTCCAGATGACAATCATGTATTTTTTGTGTTTCAAAAGTTGACCCTTTCTGTTTCTCCCATCTAGACAACTGTTAATTTCTCTTTAACTTGTCGCAAGCAGTACTTGGAGTGCACAGACCCACAACAAGCAACAGAAATACAATGGATCGTCATAAGCCATGGAAAGGCTGAATGCAGTAGCTACATGTTTGCTCCCCCTGCACTCCTGGGTGTCCAGTTAAACTTGAAACTAGGACAATTTGTTTTCCCCTTTCTGTGATCCTCCTGGAAACCTGATATTGTGGGCTTGCCACAGGCATAGTTGTAGCACATGAGTCTGAAGAAGTATGGGCCTCAAAGACACACAATATAACTTTTAAAGAAATGAATATATCACAATAAAATCCGTTCTCCCTCAGTGATGAGAGAAAGCAAAAGGCAATTTCCAACATTTCTGTAGCAATGGTACCATCTGATCCTCCAGGAACAGCAGCAGCAATTTCAGAACGTGATTTTCTGCAGCTGTTCGTGAGCTGTTAGGTTCTCTCTAAAATGCAGCTCTACTCTGAAAAGGGGCTCTATAAACATTGCATCTTCTTATGAGACAGATCTACTCCCTGCATGTTTCCAGAGTTGAAATTGCTCATTTTAATAACAAATTAAAACTTTTACACCCTTTTATTTCCTGCAATATAACTAGACTTGATTCTTTTCCTCCCTGGCCATCAACAGAAGTTTTCACAAAATTACAATCAGTTTTACATGTGCAAATCTAGTCACAACATCAATACAGCCCAGATGTTATTGGAGGAATATTTTAAAGACAACAGGGTTTGTGAAAGGACACACAGGCTGTGCAGGACTCCTGGAGACTCTACAGCCCTGCCATAACCCGCTTCACCTATTTCCCTGAAAAAAGACTCTTTTGAACCATCCTGTTTGTTTTCAGAGTGGGGGAGAGATTTCTAGCTAGGACTCAGAGCCACTTCAGGGAAGTAATGCTAGCTGATAGCTGATCAGGTACTGGGTTATTTCCATGATCCGGGAACTCTTGGGAAGTAAGAGGAGCTAATCTGTTTTCTTATCTTGTTAATTTGCCTTGGTTTGTGGACTGTAAAGCTGCATGAAAAAAGCATAGCCCAAGACCTTTGCCAGGTTTATAGCATTACACCTTTTTGGCCTAACCAGCTAATCAAAGTTTGAGATCTCGGAGGTTGTTCCAGTTGGGAGTAGAAACTGATGATGCTGTTTGGTATTTTCTCTGATACAGTCTTGTTTATTTACAAGAAATGTACAAAGTCCTGTTTCTCTGAACACAGGGAGAAGTGAGAACAAAACAAACTGTTCCTTTGCTTATAAGTGCAAACTTCTTTCAGTCAGCAACAAAACCCCATACACTTTCTGCTTCTTTCCTGCTTATAGGCACCTGATTGGCTTTTTTGCTGTGTTTCTTCCTTGTTGTCTCACCCATTCAAGCTTGTCTCCTTCCACAGACAGACACCTGGTCCCAACAATACCAAGTGGAATTCTCCAGATAAGCTGCTTTCTGGGCAGAATCTGTAAGGCCTTATTTAAGGCAGTGGTGTCGCTGGTGCTGAGCACACAGGGAACAAGCCTCGAGTACCAGCACTAGTGCCCCAAGTCTGGCTAGGGACCTGGGGCCGGGTCACTGCTGCCAGAGGATCCTGCACTGGGATGAGCTGCTGGCAGAGGCAGGATCCAGCCCCGACCTGAGCTGGGGACTCAGGACTGGGTCACTGGCTGGCGTCGGCAGGATCTGGTGCTGACCCCAGCAAGGGACCTGGGGCTGGGCAGCTGGCTGGTGGCGGCGGGATCTGGTCCCAACCCAGGCCAGGGATGGGGGGCCAGACTGCCAGCCGGCGGTGGCAGGAGCCCAATCCAGGCCCCGGCCAAGGAACCGAGCCGGATCACACCCTGGGGCTGGATTGGGTCAAGGTGGTGGGGCTGGTGCAGTAGGTGGTGGGGTCCAGGCTCCAAACCTTTCTTCAAGGCAGTGTCATTCCTGATTTTAGGTGTAGCCTCTTAGCTGTCTGTTAGATCTAAAGCGATGGATGCATTCACACATCAGTTTGATGAGGGTTTAAAAACTCCAGCTATAATAAGGTTTGACCCAACTTATAACGGTATTAATTAAACCAAAACTTCATTGATGTGGAAAGGGAAAAAATAAGACACAGACAGCATAATACAGTTAAATATAGAGACTACCAATCTATTTAATAAAGACTATTACTTAACTGGGGGAACAGTTGTAAACTACTTAGCAGGGTTGTTTTAATGTGGGTCTCAATGGGTACTAATAGCTTTGTGTACTATAAACCTGACAGTGATTATGAAAACCACACTCCTTCTACACCCTCAGGCCCAGAAGTCAGAATCCCAATCTATTCCCCTTCTCCATGCCAAGTAGGAGAGGAGCCACAAGCTGTACTAGACATACAGGCATACCTAGTCACCAGGCAAGGCTGTGCCCAGCACTAAAACCCGAGCAACCTCAGTTGGACCTTTTCTAACACACCAAAGTCATGGCAGCTATAACTTAAATTCCCAAACCAAACTTCCTGGACAATGAGTGGAAGTGAAGAAACCCAGACAGCAATGTCACATGGATAAAATCCCTCCTAGATTTCAAAAACAGTTATCCAAGTAGCCCTTCCAGCACTAGAAGAGATCTAGCAACACTGCAAAATGTAAGGCTGAGCACTATATTTGAATTTATCTGCTGTTTAATTATCTAATCCTAGATTTAACATATTTTCAATACATTATTCATCAGTGGATTTTCTTTTTCTAATGCTGGTAATGTTAATGCAGCACCATGGAGGTCAGAAGGATAGCAATGGTTTGCAAAAGCTGCTACAGGCATTTGAGTTGGTCACATACAATAGTTATTTACAAGTGGCAAATAAACAACCAAATCTTTTGGGACTACTTATAAACTGTAAAAATTCCAACACATTCTTGACTAAAATCTGTGGGTGAACTAAGTGATTTCATACACCTTGTCCAAGCTGACAAAATGCTGAGAACCGGAGCTACCTTACTAATACTGTGCAGAAACTAGTGGAACAGCATTCCAACTTGCTGCAAGGAATGGATGTATGGAGTTGGAGAGACAGTTCTGCCCAGAGGACGTAGTCAGTGGGCATGAGATGGTTCATCAGCTCTCCATGAGGACATACAGGGCATTGGGATGGAGGAGAGCGCATAGGAGTCAGGGAGAGTCAGTGTCATGGCAACCACCACTGTGTCAGGGTAGGAATTCATTTAAGAGTTTTCTGCAGAAGCAGCCTCCACCTATCTGCCTAAAATGTGGCTTGGTTACTTGTATTGGACAATGGATTTGAGCTTTCATCTATCTATCTCTAATTCTAGTGAAAAGGAATACATGTTACTCCCATCCTCCTGCATTTACCCTCAGTATTTCAGGCAAGCTTTACTATTTCAGATAAAGAATTGGTTCTTTCAGGAACTAGGTGAACACACTTTCTAAATCTCCTAGAACTGCACAGGATCGACCTATTTGCTGTACAATCACTGAGCGGCACCCCAAGGATAAAATTTCTTAGAAGACACAAATTTAATCAATTCTCTTCTGTTGCTGGGGTAATGTTGGTCAATAGCTGATACTCCAAAGCACCTCCATCAACAATTTATGAGATTTATTCAGTTTATGCGAAAAAGCACTCCACAATCATCAGTACACAGCGATGACCCAACAGGGTGTTGCTAACTGGATATCATTTAATAAAAGTTTTTCAAGTGCTCAGCATGCTTTCATCAGAGGGTGATTTTTTGTTTTTATCCTTGTTTTGTATGAACATTAGGAGGTAATCAAGAAGTTGTAAAAGTTGATGATTTATGAAGCTTTTCAAGTGGTGGGTACAATTGCAGGCTAGAGATGTTGCTTATATTGATCAAATTGTTTCTAAAAGCATGATAAGACTATTGACTAAAAGTGCTATTAAAATGAGGTTTTATGGCACACTGCTAAAGAGATACAGTATTATACCTGGTTCAGTTTAATAGTAGGCTTAGTCAACATGGAGAGCATTTATAAACAGCTGATAGGCACCTTGACTTCATCCAAAGTTCTGTAAACTTTTGTGAAAGCCTTGGTGACTCAACAAAGTGTGTTGTGTGTTCAGAATCAAGAAAGGAGTCACACGTAATCTTCCTCTGCAGCCATGGAAACAACTCCATATCTACTTCCACTTTTCTCAGAATACCAACAATATTCTTGTCCCTCACCTTCTTCCCTTTTCCTCCTCTCCTTGGATTGTTTCTTTGCTTTCTAATATGCTTACTCCAATCTACTATTCTGATTTCTTGGCTCTCCTATTATTTCATTGATTGTTTTTTCAGCAAAATCTCCTTCCCATCTCTTGTTGTCCCTTAGGCTCCTACCCTTGTTCCTCTTTACCTGTGTTCTCACTTTGAGACCAAGGGCAAAGATGAGGTTCTAATTACCCCCCCTTTATGCAGATGCTCCCACATATAAACCTGTTTTCATCCCTCTGTTCTTTCTCCTTTTTGAAGTCCCATAGCTAAATTTCTTGTTCACTATTTACTGCTTCCCTGTATATCACCAGTAGTTACATGATTCTTCCTGTGCCCCAGGCTTCTCTCAGTTTTGAAGATAGTTTCAACACTTCACTTTCCTTCCCGCTTCACACACCCTCCCTCAAATATCTAGCGTTTTGGTAAGTCACCACTGCAAAGGAAGTTCTTGGGAACATTTGGCCTCCTACATTGATTACTGTTACTTTCTCCTCAATTTACTGATATGCATACAATTCAAAGTTCCTCATCCTCATCACTGTTCTTTCAATCTGCTAGTTACTGGTTAAGATCACCATATTTGGGAATGGGAAGGAATTTCCCCACCAGGGCAGATTGGCAAGGGCTCTGGGTGTTTTTTATCTCTCTCTGTAGCATAGGGCATGGCTCACTTTTTTGTGGATTATCTGTACCTCTTAAAGTCCTTAAACCATGGTTTTAGAACTTGAATAACTCAGTCATAGGTAAGAGGTTTATTAGAGGAGTGGGTGGGTGAGGTTCTGTGGCCTGCATTGTACAGGAGGTCAGACTAGATGATCATATTGGTCCCTTCTGACCTTAGAGTCTATGAATATAAGAAAGATAAAATTCACATAGCACTCTTAGTTCTCTAGTGTACATACCTTGGCCTTTCAAAAGGAAATCAGTTGTAGCCTTCGGCTTTGAGTAACTCCCCCCCCCTTTTTTTTTTTGTCATGGAATCTCTCTTGGGAAGTATTCTTCCCCTTAACAAGGTGATAGGATTTCAGTCACATAGTTTTGAGATGAGATTCAGTTTCCATAATTCATTTATATCATCCCAACATCTCATGTGTAATATGTCAATGAAGTGAGAACACAAGTCCAGTGCTGTCATGAGAAAGTTATGTGAATGTACTCCAGACTAGGCCAAGTTTTCAGAGGGCACAATGGATGTGTCATCAACCCCCCAAAAATCTGTGCTTGTCAAACTCCTTATTTGAAGGCACACCTTTCCTGATTTGCATACTGAAATGCTTTGTGCCTTCAGATTTCTACAGGCTTGGCCCTCATGTGGGTGGAAAAAAGGGTACACTTTATCAAGGCCTGGAGGCCCTGGATGGTCTGGCCCAAGCTGCAACCCCATTACCAGGGGGCACGTATTACATGTTTGTACTGGATCTAAAAAAATTATGCTGGGGCCCTGTCTACAGCCACACACATTACGTTTCCATTGAAAAATTAGGTCTATTATATCTAATAAAGTGCATCATTTAAGGTATTCAAAAAACATAAGTGTCCTATCAATATTTCTCATCCCCTGTTTCAAAAGGTCATAAATAACTTCACGATGGATTATATCATAGAACTAGTTTGGAAAATGATGTACCCTATCTGGAGCTACCCCCATCTAAAATTAGCGTGGGTATTTTATAATTCATGTATCATCTTTTTACTCTCAGGGTGAATGATTAAGTAGTTCGTTTATCTTTTTGTTTAGCTCTAGAGGTATTTAAATAGCGCATTCCTGTTAATTGTACATTTGTTATTTACAATAATTAAATATGTGGCTTCACAAGGGAATACTTTTAAAAAGAACTCAGCCCAGACCATGACACACATCACAAGCTTTTTTAGGTTTATATCATTTCAGATAGCACCAGTTTCTCTCTCTTTTGCAGAACAGGCCTCTTAGATTTTATAGTATATCATAAGAAGCATTACAAGGTCTCAGAGGGATTGTAGTGCTTGCTTGGCCACTGTTCTCTTCAGCTCTTGTGAG
This sequence comes from Pelusios castaneus, assembly GCA_007922175.1. Taxonomy (NCBI): domain Eukaryota; kingdom Metazoa; phylum Chordata; order Testudines; family Pelomedusidae; genus Pelusios; species Pelusios castaneus. The sequence continues at coordinate 15,973,384 of ML685768.1, forward strand.
CATTAAGATGAGAGGTGGGCTATGCATTCTACGGTGCCTTTGAAACAGGGAAGTTTCAGAACATACCATATTTTATTAGAAGAGCTGCTCAAACCTAACAAAGACTGAGTGGAGCAGAATGAACTTCAAAAAGTTTGTTCAGAAAAGTCCTCAAAAGTAAAATGATTATATGGACCACACACAGTTATCTAAACCTCAAATATACCAAACTGATCTGAAAATCTTGGGTGTGTCTTATGAGTCATGGCACTCACTGATTACCATATTATAAGAACTTATACTGAACAGAAGTGTGACTATTAAGGATTATAACAGAGTCCTGTGGCACTTTTAAAGACTAACAGATTTATTTATCGCATGAGCTTTCGTGGGAGAAAATCCCATTTCGTCAGACGCTTTGAAGATGGGAAACTTACAGAATGGGAGGAAAT
>ML685768.1:15974214-16047110 GCA_007922175.1 Pelusios castaneus
GAAGTGGGATTTTCTCCCACGAAAGCTCATGCGATAAATAAATCTGTTAGTCTTTAACAGTGCCACAGGACTCTGTTGTCTTTCTACAATAGACTAACACGGCTACCCCTTTTGAATTTGACTATTAAGGATTATGTTAGTTTTTGCTGCTATTTAGTCTGTCAAAAGTATTTCAAAACCTTTATTGAAGTATTTCACCATATTAGCTTCTAATCTGAGCCAGAGACTGCAGACATACAGTGGAATTAAAGAAAGACAAATCAGATCTTCAGCTAACCACAAGTAAAACAAATATCTCTCCTGACTTCAGTGGAGCTTTTCTGATTTACAGAAACTGAGGCTTTGGTGCTGTATCTTTAAAATTTAGAAATATTAGTAAAGGTTATTCAATAGGAAATGGGAATCAAAGAAAAAAAGTGAGAAGATAGATAAATTTAGGAAGAAAGTGATTAGAAATCAGCAGAAAAGAAAGATGACTTCTATCAGCTGTGAGATTTTCTCTAGCACATCTTATCACAGGTATCTAGGCAAGGAGATGTGAGAATATACTGCAGCCATTAGAAGGAAGTTAGAAACTTGAAGAAAAAAAAAAACAGAATTAGGGGAGAACAGTGACATCAAAAAGTTCTATTGTGTTTAATATTTATTCATAGATTCCAAGGCTAAAAAAAAGATGAATATCTAGTCTATCTTTGTGTATAACTTATAGCATAGAAATTCTCCCAAATAATTCCCAGAGCATAGTTTGAAAAACATCCAATCATGATTTAAATTTCTCAGTGATGGAGAATCATCCACAGACCTAGATAGATTGATCCAATGGTGAAATTACATTCGCCATTTAAAAATGACACTTTATATCCAGTCTGAATTTGTCTAGCTTCAGCTTTCATCCATTGGACCATTTTATATCATTCTCTGCTAGATTGAAGAACCCATTATTAAATATTTGTTCCTCACATTTATTCCATGAGCTACACATATGATTACCTTTCATGTGTATGCATATTTGTGCCAGCTCTCATTGAGCTGATCAGAACTAGTTCAAGTATAAACAAATAAGTGGCAGCGGAGGTACAGGTGAGCCATGCTGAGTACATACCCACCAGTTTCAGACATTAAAATATCATGTAGTCCATGTCAGATGCCTTACAAAAGTCTGTTTCCTCAACACTACCTTTATCAACCAATCTTGTAATCTCAGAAAAAAAATCATGCTAGATAGGATCTATTCTCCATAAACCCAAGTTAATTGGCATTAGTTAAATTACCCTTCTTTAATTCTCTTTTATAGAGTCATTCCATTATCTTGTGTAACACTAATGTTAGACTGACAAACCTGTAGTTACCTGACTCAGACCATTTACCCTTTTAAAATATTGGTATAATATTACTATTTTAACTTATGCTGGACCTTCCCCAGAGTTCCAAGACTTAATGAAAATTAACATTAATGGTCCAGCAAGCTCCTCAGCCGCTCATTAAAAAAGTCTTGAATATAAGTTATCTGGATCTGCGGATTTAAAGATGTCTAACTTTAGCAGCTGCTGTTTAATGTACTCCTGACATACCAGGGGACTGGAAGGATTTTTATCACGTGATAGAACTACATCAGTCATTTCTTGTTCTCCCTTCCCCCAGTTAAGAAATATATATTCATGGATGCATTAGATAAGCACAAAATTATTTGTGAGTTTATCTGAACCATACTGGAGCTCATAAGCTTTCATCCATCGCTACTATCTTCATTGTCAAGACTGATAAACGTAAATATTGAAAATGGACCTACATTTGAAGGTTGTCTCATATAGTAGGTTCTCTCATAGAGATCTGTTTTTGTCAAATTACAATTTATTGTGCAACCTTAAGGAAGTCCACTGGTCATTGCACAGTGAATGAGCTATGCCACATGAATCCTTAGAGACAAGTTATTTTAAGTAAAATACAGATACATGCCTATGGCAGTGGCCCCTCCCTCCTTCGGGAACGGTGCAGCATTTGCTCTACCTCTTTTCCTCACCAAAAGTCCTGCCACATGCTTATCTTCTGTCTAGGAAGCATTATCAAATACAGTAGCAGTCTCTAATCCAAAGAACATAAAACCAAAAAGGGCTTCTGCCTCTCCTGGGCTACTCCTCTGTCTACTCTGTTGCAGAATATTGATACTCTAGACTTTTCCTTGGAAGTCAGGTTATTATAGGAGCTACTGACTCTTTAGGTTTGCTTCCCCGCAGTCCTTCCCTTTGTCTGACTCCTTATTCCCAGACAACCTCCATCTTCTTAAGGGTTGGCTCTTTTTCAGGCCTGCTCCAGGAGTGTCTTTCTCCCTTTTTACTTCAGGGAGAATCACAGGAAACAACAGCCTCACTCCTGTAGCTGTCCTCTCCCAGCCCTTTACAGAAATCACCAAACTCTTCTCCAGCTGAGTGTCATACTTGAACTGAGCCACATGATTCCCACCTAGACAGGATCAGCTGCTGGAAGAGCTGATCCTTCACTGGCAAGGCTGAGCCCAACTCCTCATAAAGGTCCAGCCAATCTGTTATTCTGCTATAACAATAAGAACCTGAGTAATAACTTCATCCTAAGTGTCTTTTCTTTCACTCAGATGGGAATGAGTAGATCCCCTGCAGTGTGTTAGCTAAGAACAGTCAGCACAAATCTTCACTAAATGTGTGTGCAGAGCACCTTGATTTTCTGTCAGCCAGATCTTCAGTGGTATAGATCAGAACAGCTCTAGTAAAGTCAATAAAGCTATGTTGATTTATGGCAGCTGAGGATTTGGCCCTTTACATGTTGGGAGGGCAGCTGTAAAGGGGTAAAATGTCACTATGGTATTAGAAAATGTAAGTACCAGCAGAAGCGTCGTTGTCGTCGGGCTGGCAGGGCGCCAGCCCCGGGTAGAAAATCCTGAGCCCCAAATCTATTTTCCCCAGCAGGCACATGTGCACCCAGGCAGAACGCTGCGTTCCGCCCAGGGGCCCCAGCGAAGCCGCAGGCTCCTGCTGCGGCCAGGCTGGGGAGATTCAAATCTCCCGCCCTGAGCATGCTCAGACAGAGTGTGCTCAGGGTGGGAGCGGCCTGGCCCAGAAGCGGCTCTGCCAGCTGTCCCTGCAGCTCCGATCCTCTGGCCAGGTAAGGGGGCTGGGAAGGGGCTAGAGGGAGGCCTGGAGAGGGGTGGAGGGGACAAGGAGAGTGGCTGGGTTAGAGGGGTGGAGAGGGGTGGAGGGGACAAAGAGAGTGGCTGGGGGCTGGGTAGCAGTGGAGAGGACTATGGGCAGCTGGAGGGGGACTGGGTGGGAAGCTGGGGAGGGATGGATGGAGTTAGAGGCCTGGAGAGGGGTGGAGGGGACATGGGGACAAGGAGACTGGTGGGGGCTGGGAAGGGGTGGAGGGGATTATGGATGGCTGGAGGGGGACTAGGTGAGGGGCTGGAGAGGGATGGAGGAGGTTGGAGGATGAGTGGGGGTTAGGGACAGAGGGGCCTGGGGAGGTGTGGAGGGGGTTTGGGGGCTGAAGGGGGGTGGAGGGAAGCTGGGGAGTTAGGAGGGCTGGAGTGGGGGTTTGGGGGCTGGGGTGGGCTGGGGGCCACAGCCCTGGATCTTTTTGCTATCCAGCAACGCCCCTGAGTACCAGATTAGTACAAGTCACACACTACTTCCCACAGTGCAGCTAACGTTCCGAAATGGCATATACTGTGTGTCAGTCTAAACACTGCTTTCTGGAAAAATCACTGCCTACTGGTTAAGCTAAAGAATTATGCAATTTTGACTGTAAACAATAGAGCCTTTGAACTACAGATGTTCAACCATGAAACTGTTTATGTATAGGAAAAAGTGACCCACTTCTCCTAGGAACACGACCCAGTTCAATCCACTGGGAAAAAAAAACCAAAAAACAAAAAACCTGAGTGGCTATTTGATCTACATTTTTAGAAGTAAGAGGGGTGTGGAAAACAGGAAACTGCCCACAGAGTTCAAGAAGCAGCAACACTTACAGGTCACTGGTTTCTTAGATCAGTTTGGGTTTTGCCTCTTAATAGGCAGAGATTAAAATGTGCAGAGACCATCTGTCAGATACCTGCAGTACTTCTATAATGCTTTAATCTGCCATGCTGAGATGTCTTTCCCCTAACTGCAGTCTCTGAGCATCCATTACTTCCCAACGCAAGCTTATATCTGATATGTGGCAGTACCACTTAAGAAATAGGACTCTATACTTCAAGGACAATGCCTACAGTCAAGGCATGGCATTTATTCATAAACTATCTGCCTTATCTGGCAGTCAATGAACACACCCAAGGTTCTGTGGTGTTTAATTTGGAGAACAAGAGGGTACATCTCATAGTGCAAGCTAACTAAAATCTAAGGCCATAATACTATTTTCTACTTGGAGTGGATCAAAGGTATAATGTTCAGGTCTGGATTAGTTTGAGTTAAAGGTTGAGTAAGAGCAAAGTTATGGGTCCAAATCAGTCATCTTGAATGGTGAATATCTCACATGATCAGTTGTTTTGAAGAAATTCTTGCCACCCTGTGCCACGTATGAACCAGATCTTATGGATAACACCAAAGTAAGAAGAGGCCTAACGTGGTTGTTCAGGTTTGGCCCTATGTCTTGTGCTATCTATCCCATATGTGGCTATGAGTCTGATCCTTTTATTTTTGAGCAGGCAAAATTTCCACCTAATGAATGGGAGTGTGCTTGTGCAAGGACATTTGGAATATAACAATGTATCTGGATTGACTTTTACTTCTTTGTTGTGAATGGCAAATGCTGCATTTTTAGAGGGAGGTGTAAGAGAGGGTAGTAACATACAAATCTTTCAACAGATTTATGTCAGAAACATTTGTGAAGTGCTTTGGAAATTCCCTAAGTGACATTTTTTCTTTAAGTAAATCTAGAGCTGAGAAAAATGATGCCAGCCTGACAGCCCTGGATAAGTTAAGGCTCTGTCTGCAGGACAGTTGTTATTGTCTGTTCTTTACAAGGTCCCTCATGCTCTCTGGCCAGTGCTATTCTGGAGACACCTCTGCTAGTAATGAGAAAGCAGTGCAGTCTCCATGTCCATTCTGTTCTAGCACAGCTGACTGAATGGGCTATTTGTGGAAAGCAATTCCAAATGTAGGCCTAGATTGCAATGTCATTACTCACACAGAGTAGTACCTTACTTCATGAGTAGATGCAAGGGGGAAACACAGTTCAACATGAGTAAGGCTATCATAATCAGAGTCACTTGTAACACATGTGAATGTTTCTTTTAAACAGACCGATTGCTACTTGCAGCTGTTCAACACACTCAATGAAAACTGCTTTCAGTTTATGGGTTACTTGTGCATAAGCCAACTGTCTTTTCAAAAGGCAAAAAGTGGGACAAAGCAGGACCCAGAGTCTCCCTCAGGTGCCCCACCCCCTGCTCATCCCCTTAGGCCCCCTGGGCTAGGCCATGATAAGAGCTGCCCAGGGCATCTAGATTGCTGTGGGGAGCCCAGGCCCTCCACCTGCCCTGGGTGTGGTGCTTGAGAGCAACCTCAGCCTATATCTCCACCCTGGGTCACACCACTAAGAGCAGGTGGAGATGCTTGGACTCCTCACAGCACTCTGGACTCCTTGGGCAACTCTTACAACTGCCCAGCTCTGGCTTCTAACCCAGCCAGTGGCAGGGTCTAAGTAGAAGAGGACAGTGTGGGGCCTCAGGTCATGTGGGGAGCTAACCCCACCTCAGTCCCCTCAACTAAGAGGAGGCTGCCACTGTGCCTGAGCCTCAAGGAGCCACAGAGGAATACCACAGTAAATCCAGGACAAATGCAGTCTTAAAATCATTCAACCCAGGACCAAGATTTAAACTCTGCATTTCAGGACTGCCCTGCCCAATTCAGGATGAGTGGTCATACTGCACTCAAACCTGTGAAGAATTTATTTGGCATTTATTATTTGGGGTTCAAGGCATGCAACTGCTCACTAAAGTCAGATGGTATTGTTTCTGTTCTCTGATTGTATGACCACTGCTGTCATTATAGATATATGGAATAAGAGTTTTTCTTTAAAAGGTTGTGTTATAAAGGAAGTAACTGCATATCTCAAACAAACACACAGGTTTCCATGCAATGTGAGTCCCTGAATCATCTGCTTTGTTTAAGAGTGGCTACGCCCTGTCTGGAGCTTGCTTACACATCACACACTGAGAATGACTACAAGTAAATAATAGACACACCTGGGATGCATCTACACTGGCAAGTTAGGTCAACTTAAGTGTCCTTAACAAAGCTGCATCCACACTGGGCTTTTCTTAAGTTGACTTAAGCATTTCTTAAGTCAACTTAATAACACTTTTAGGTTGACTTAAGCTTTAAGTCAACTCCTTAAATTGACTTAAGGCCAGTGTAGACAGGGATTAACGCTAAATCGGCTTCATTAAGTTGACTTAAAGCCAATATAACGTCTCTCTCTATTGTTAAGTTGACTTAACAAAGTTGACTTAAAGTGTAGTCAATTTGTTAAGTCGACTTAAAGATAACCTTTGTTAAGTCGACTTAACTTCGTAAGTGTAGACATAGCTCTGGTGGGTGAGGTGGTATCTGTCAAGCCAACTTCTGTTGGTCTGAGAGAGACAAGATCTGTTTAAGCTCAAGAGACGTTGGTTCAATAAAAGATACTACCTCACCCACCTTGTCTCTCTAATGTCCTGTGATCAAGAGCTATGACCGCTCTGCAAGTAAATATCTCATTACAGCTATAAGGTTCCTGAGCTGGCTTCTCCCAGAAGGCCCTTTAAATTACTCCCACGGGGCCACATCAAAACTGACTGCAACATCTCTCAACCAATCAAGAACTTATTCCTTTCTTCCCTCTGCCCACCTTCCTAGCATTTCTGCAGGGGTGGAGGTTTCCAAAGCTCCTCCAATCTCTCTCTCCCTAATGAAGGAAGAGGAAGATTACATGCTGCCTTCTGTTATAAATTTTCCTTGGTTGGCTGGGGGAGAGAGAGAGAGAGAGAGAGAGAGAGAGAGATGAATCATGCTTTACCCATACTACAGAGCTCCTGATCTCAGACCCTAAAAGGAACAGTTGTTTGAGGTTTTCCAGTCCCCTCCCACCCAACTGTTACCCCAAGACCACTTCCATTCTCTCTTAGCATTTGACTGTGTCATTCCCTGGATCTTTTGCACTACTAGCCCAACTCTAATTCTGGACAGCTCTGCAGAGACAAAGTTGTTGATTTGTGCCAGTTTTGGTGGTGATTTGGAGATACGGAGCCTTAGTCTCCAGGAACTATGCTGGTGTCATCAGCTCTTTTCACACAGGGCATACACCCAAAAGATGGTGATGAGTTTCTGCAGTTTCTACTGAACCTCGACTGAATTCAAGCAACTGATCTGGAGTTGAAGAAGGACTAATCCTCCTGAACTAGCCAGTCCCTTTTCACTATAGAGTCATCTTAATAAAATAAAATTAAGAACCGCAAGCCCGCCATTCATATGTGGTGTCTTTGTGGTGTTCAACATAACATATTTGTTACAATGACAAATTTACAGCGCTGATTACACATCGTGTTCCTAGTCATCAAGAGCATGCATTTGAATATGAAACCTTTCACAACAGAATCATCTTATTTACAGGAACAATGTCAGACAGCATGTGGCTCACCATGGCCTTTTAAATCTAATGCAGGGATTTAGAATTAGAAATCAAAGCTAATTAAGTAAAGATAAGAGCACTGCCAGTAGTTGTATAACAGAAAATAACTCAGATTGGTGGCTGAAATTAGTGGAGCACTGGATCATTGGGGCTGAGTATTTTTCATTGTTATTGTAATATTTTTAAAATGAATAATTTGGTCAAGTAGAGATGCTAAAGTTCTGTATTTGGAATTTCCAGAGATTGCTACTCCAAGAAAGATTTTTTACCCATGGAAACCTTTGTTAACACATGTTCCAAAGGGGTAGCCATCTTAGTTTAGTTCAGCAAAACAAGCAAGGAGTCCTATGGCACTTTTAGAGACTAACAGGACTCTGTTTTGCTGAACTAGACTAATATGGCTACACTTTTGGGACTTCTACTACACAATTTCTATCTAAAGCTGCTGAATAAGCACACTACTGCTGACACTCTCTCCTGGAGAGAATGTACAGTACTGCTTGTGGCACATACAAGCCAGACAGTTCAAATGTTAGTAACATTCATTTTCAGCAAAGACCTCCTTAAAATATTTGAACATGCTTAGGGCTTTTCTGTCTCACTTAGCTCCACACCTCACGTGGCCCTTTTAGGCTCTTTCAGTTCTAATGCATGGTTTAAATCTGAAGTCAGGTAGTTGGTGACAAAATTGCAACTCTTTCATTGCCTATGAGAAATAAGTTTGAGGGCTAAGTCTAGTTTCTACTGAACAGACTGGTAACTTTGTTGGTGGGTCATAGTACTGAAGAGGCACAGGCATGAACTACCGTGTTACCCTGGAAGTGTTCCCTTAACTCTGTCTCTTGAGGGGATATTACCATTGCCTGTGCTGCAGTCTCAGATAAACAGAAATTTTTAACCCCCACATCTGTCAATTTACCATTTTAAGAATCCTCATCACAGTGGAAGATTTTATGACACTTGGGAATTGCTTTTGAAACCTGCCTCCAATGTGTCCCACTTCCCTTTCAGCTATCATAGAATCTTAGGGTTGGAAGGGACCTCACGAGGTCATCTAGTCCAACCCCCTGCAAAAAGCAGGACCACTCCCACTAAATCATCCCAGCCAGGGTTTTGTCTAACCGGGCCTTAAATATCTCCAAAGATGGAGATTCCACCACCTCCCTAGGTAACCCATTCCAATGCTTCACCACCCTCCTAGTGAGAAAGTTTTTCCTAATATCCAACCTCAACCTCCCCAGCTGTAACTTGAAACCATTGCTCCTTGTTCTGTCCTCTGTTACTACCGAGAACAGCCTACCTCCCTCTTCTTTGGAGCACCCCTTCAAATAGTTGAAGGTTGCTATCAAATCCCCCCCCCCCCCCCAGTCTTCTCTTTTGCAGACTAAATAAGCCTAGTTCCTTCAGTCTCTTCTTGTAAGTCACATGCCCCAGCCCCCTAATCATTTTCATTGCCCTCTGCTGGACTCTTACTAATTTGTCCACATCCTGTCCAAACCCTGGCAGCATGGCTCCTAGTTCCACCTTTCCCCTGCCCCCTAAAAAGTGAGAGTCCAATACATGAGGTTCTCATTCACAGGAATTATAATGTCAGTCTTTTTCTTCTTGAAGTCCACAGTCCAATAAACATGTAGGAACATGCTTAATTCTGTGCATATAAATAGCCTCACCAAAGATCATATGATTACTCATGAGCATAAAGTTAAAACACATGCGTAAGTATTTGCAGGATCAAAGTCTAAGAATTCCTGTCTCTAATGTTCTTGCGCTTGCTAGCAATCTGTTTGAATTTGGGTGCTGCTGCTGCTGCAGTGTTCATTTCAGCTAATCCTCCCCTCCCCCCATTTAAAGATTATTAAAAAAAAATCAAGTGTCAGAAATAAGATGTTATACCAAAAGAGTTAGCCCTTCTGGCTTTGGCCCTATCTCTCACTGCAGTGTACAGCATGGCTGGAATTTTTAGCATGAAAGCATAAAGGACTTCTATATATTCATAAAAGGGCATTTCTTACCCATACTGAACTAACATCTAAGGAAAGCTGGATGTTCCAAGCTGTCATGGGATCCACTCACCACAGCTAGCACCTCCTCTTGGTCACTCTGGGGAATAGCTCTTTGCCAAGTCCCTCGCTTGTCCACTTTTTTCTTCTGTGGCCCCTCTCTCACTTCTGGCACTGCAGTCTCCTCTTTGTGATTCGGTCCCCTAGCCTGGTCACTATTCAGTGTTTCCCCCTTCCAGAGACTAAAGTCTCTCCTGACAAATGGGCTTAGACAGTCTTCCCATTTACTGCCCAGCTGGTGCCACTTCTTCAACAACTGGTAGAGCAGAGGCTCCCAAACTTTTTGGCATCATGCCTCCTTTCTGATTTTTGGGAAAACCACACACCTCCCCACCTCTCCTTTACCATCATTCAACCCCCTTTTAACAAAAATTCAATTCATAATTATACAATTAAAAATAACTACAAATGGGTTTTCTAGGTTTTCATTTGCTAGAAAGTTCAAGACACCTTTTATGGTATAAAATTTGAAAATTAAAAATTCCATACTCTGATAAAACAATTTTTCACTATGACAACTTCATAGCCTCATGGACCCCTTGGATTTTCTTCACACACCCCCTAGGGGAGCATGCCCCCCAGTTTGGGAACCACTGTGTTAGATGAACCCCAATCCACTCTTTATTCAGGGCCCTAGCTCAAGGGCCTTACAATCAGCAGCCCAGGCCTGCACTCCTATTCCTTGTTACTTTTCCCCCCCTGAGTCTTCTCCTACCTTTCTGCCTTCCCCCTCCCCTTGGAGTTTGCCTGCCTTCCAACTCCCTCCTTCCACAAAGTAACAGTAAACCACACTCTATAGTCCTAAATACTCCTTCTTTCACCCATAAAGTGATTGCAGACTACTTCCCTGCAGCTCCCCTCTGCTTTTAGTTCCCTGGATTTAAACAAGCCTCACCTATTTCCACACAACTGAAGTTCATCTAATTAAATTAGGGCTTTCTTCCCCTCCTTAATTCTTCTAGTCTGACACCTAATTGGCCCATCTGGCCTCCATTAACCCCTTATAGACAATGAAGGATGGACACCCCATCACACAGCCTTTCACGTCACAGTTTTTTTAAGCACACTTTTGTGAGCTGCTGCTACAATTCAAATAGGATTTAATTCAGATGGAATCCTACCTGGTCAGACTGAATAATCACAGTGGTGCCTTTTGGCTTTATACTCTATAATAAATGTTTGCATTAAAGTAGTCTGTACATTCAGAAGGGTTCTGACACGTCATAGATATGACACTGTACATCTTAGGGTTTGATCCAAAGCACACTGAAGTCAACAGGAGTATTTTTATTGATTTGGATCAGGCTCTAACTGATTATTAAACAATCCACAAACTCAAATTGTGGTTGAAACTGGAAGTTTTCATCTTCAGAAATGTTGTATGTCTATTACATGTTATTAAATGCTAGAGACAATACACATGTACAGAAGGAAACCACTACGGGCTATAATCTGTTACAAATTTAAATATATAGGACACACTACATCAGGGCTGAAAGGACTATTTTCTGTTCAGCTGAATGATGTAGAGATCCAGGCAGGTAGATTAATTTTACATAAGAACCTGTTGGCCTCAAATCTGAACCCAGTGGGGAGATTGTGACTGACAAATCTTTCATAAATAGTCCATGATCATTCATAAACATGGGTGAACCTCGGAGTTCAAGTTTGGTTCAGAAGTACAACCAAGAGTTTGGATGCTTATTAAAAATAAAACATTTTTCAGTTTAAAAAAATTGGGACAGGAAATTTCACACGAACAAGTTTTAAAAATTTGGTTGTAGCCAGATATAGGACGAGAACAGTAACTCTGTAGGTATTTTTGCATTTCTAGTTACCATTGATTTTAAAGGGCAAATATTTTTCACCAATAGCTGTCTCCTTAAATATTATTTCAATTAACTTCTTAGACTTCTTTATGTAGTTAATTATAAAGAAATACACTTAAAAGCAGAAGACTTTTTTACATAATTTCAACACAGTAATTAGCCAAGTGATATTCATTATTAGAGATTGTCTCACTTTGTATGATTTTTTAAAATAAAATTCTTATTTTTATTAGTAGCTAATTCCTCTCAAAGTCATGAGTACATTTAAATGAAGTTTTTATATGCAAGTCATAAAAAGGTATCTTTTTGATGAAGGGAAAATTTGATTTATGCACACAGTAAATGCTTCTGTAATATAGGCTTGCATATTTAACTTATTTCAACTCCTGTACCCCTGCACAAAGAGTTACAAAGCTATGATTCATCTCAGACTAAATGGACTTGACAATATGGAACCAAATAAAACAGGGAAAGAAAAACAAAAAGTCACCACACAACAAGAAGGAAAAGATAAACTCTACATTCAAGTAACTGTGTCCATCAGCTGCTTCTAGAAGTTCAGTGAGTCTGCTCACAGGTGCATTAGAAGGGGTATGTCTCTTTAATAATACTGATGTCACACTGACATTTGTGTGTCTGGTCTTTGGCCAAATCCTGTCTCCAGCACAGAACCAAGGTATGTGATGTTTTTCCCCTTAATAGCTAGAATGGAATCCTCACCCCTAGGCCATCCGTCTGCAGTAGACATGCTTTGCTGGCTGACGTGGCCTTAGTGGCTAATGATCGAGGCACCCTATAGCAGCCATCTTATATTCTCTCTATTAGGTGTAGCTGTACCCTAGTTCTCTCATTGACTGGGTAGTTTAATTTAGCTCCAGCTACATAAAAAGACCCTCTATCCCCTCCAGGATAAAAGAGAGTGTCAATATACACTCTAGATAAAATGAAAATTTGGGTTCTACCCTGTCTCAGTTTTCTGGGTGACAGCCCTCTATCAATAGTGCATCCTCCTTAACCCCTTTCTCAGGGGTGAAGCAAGTCACATAGCATCTCCTTCCATGTTACAGCCCTCCTTCAAAGGTTATACTTATGCAGATAACAAATAACTTATTTTTAGAAAGAGTGCCCCAAATTTGATTTATATTTCACAGTTCAAGTAAATAAATGAAGGCTGGTAAATTTTACTGTACAAATCCTAATAATCTCATGGGTTTTCATAATAAGTTCTGGAAAAAATGAGACTTTTTTCAGTTCTAATGGTCTATAGGCAAAAGGCTGGCTTCTGAACTCTTTTGGAAAAGCAAATATTACGAAGTGTAAGCACATGAAAGTATATTATCTAGGAAGCATCAAAGAAGATTTGGGTTGGAAGGAAGTTCATGTTTTAGTTTCGGTTAATAAAATTTGGTATCACCATTAAAAATAAGCTTTCACCTGTTGCTAACTTTCTTCTTGGGTACAATTGCTATTGTTTGAATAAAGAAGAAAAAGAGGCTGTTAGAAACTGTTTACATAGTCCAAGAGACAGGAAAGAGACACATGCGTCTTTGATCAGAGAGCAGTTCTAAGCATAAAAACGTGTCCTTGAATAATGTAAATTCTAAAAATGGGGTGCTAACCTGATTTTATTTATTATTGATTTTATGTATTGCTTTTATAACTTCATAGAAATTAGGAACCTCATTTTCAACAATTAAAAACATTTCCATTAGAAACTAAGGGCTGGATCCTACCAACTCTTATGCATGTGAATAATTTAATTCATTTGAATAATTCTGTGACTGATCCTTTAAATTCCTATTGCCATAACTGAGTAGCAAACTTTGGATAACCAAATGATAGAGAAGAAGCAGTACAAAAGGAACAAGAAAACAATCAAAACTAGATAAAAGCAAATTTTGTATTCTAGATGTAACTTGTAGATGAAGATAAACAGCAAAACAAAAAAGAGGAAAGGTAAGCTCCAGGAGAGAGCACAGGGTGTGTATCTCCTTTGTAGCTTGCTACATTAACTCTTCCTCTCAAAGGGGCCACTATCACTGCAGTGGGCAGATCTTAGAAATTTAAAGGGGCAGTACACAGAAAAAATTATGACAGCTACATAGCAGTTCCAACATAGAGCTTGATGAAAATCCTCCAGTGTGATAGATTTACACCTTTCTGCTCTACAGGGTAAAGAAAAAGAAGCACTGTAGAATGCACTGGAAATCTTGTATTGAAATGGCCAAGGCAGTACACAATCTCAGGGGATAAAGTCAGGGGAAATGGTTGGGGAGAACAAGTCCCCTTTCTCTCTTTTATTTAACTGAGCAGTGCTCTCTTGTTATCCTTAGTTGGCTATGCTCTACTATTAATACAAATGGTTATAATATAAGCATGTAGGAATATTATCTGGTTTTATTGTTGCTGATGATTGTTTTCCACTACTACCACTTTAAGATTTAATTAATAAATGCCTTATTAATATTTATTAAATGATTAGTAGATGTAGCTACATTGGTTAATAACTTATAAAGCATATTACATAATACATTAGTAATACAGTATTCATAGATAAAACATTGTTATACTATAAAGGAAACAAAATATTGTACACCTGTTTTTAATCTGATCATTTATAATGGTTGAGAAAGAATTTTTCTTCCATGTGCATCTTTGCACAATTGGCTAAATACATTAGGAGTATGAAAATGGATTTGCTTACCATTGAAACTCTGGATGCTAACCAGTACTATAGACAAATGCTATCTTCCAACATCAGTGGAAGTGGAATCCCAGTAACAAGGGAGATACTTGCCAAGGGACAATAGGTAGCTCCTCACTCTGGAAATCTCTGGTATCCATTGGCCAGCTGGAAGAGAGGGGTGCTGATTGGCCAATATACACCAGCTCCCAGGATTTAGCCCAATGCAGAGGCCATGTGGAGCTTGATTTGGCTTTATCCCTGCAGTCCGCCCTTCCAATACAAATTAGGAATGGGAGTCTGGTCTGACAGATGTGGATCTAGCCAGTCGCTGTTTAGGCAATCAGGAAGAATTTTTTTTCTTTCATGAGCCAATGGGCAGATGTCCAGGGAGTTTTTTTTCCTTCTTTGCAGCACCCTCAAGCCACAGTGAGTTAAGTAGGAATGCCCTTAGGACCTCACGGAAGTAGTGGGGTGGTCGTTTTTATTTTGTCACAACTTGTGGCTCGTTTTCAACATGGTTAAGAGAATAAAATGAATGGTTCCCAGAGGTCAAAGTCCTTGGATTGTGGTCATGGGCTTTGGGTTCATGTGGTAGGGTGAGACTTTATGGCCTTTGCAGGTCTCCACCATACTCTACTCTCTGTCAAAGAAAGCTGAGTCCTGGGAGCTCAGCTGTGGAGAAGTACCCTGTATTATGGATTATATGATAAGAAGAGCTGTAACTCCCACACTGGAACCAATTAAATGCTTGGTCTAGGAAAATATGAGAGATGGGTGGGTAGCCCCTTCTATGTTAAATTTTAATAAAAGTTGCAGCCTGCCACTTAATTCCATGCATGCGTCTGTCCTCATTTTGTTGCTATGCCCACATCAGTGATGACTAGATGGAATAGCAGTCTGATCTGCTAAGGCAACTTATAATTCAATCATAGGGTATGTCTACACTAGGAAAAGTTAAGTCGACTTAAGAAGGTCGACTTTAAGTCAACTTAAAATTGACCTTATTAAGCCGATTTAACAGAGTGGCTATCTTTAAGTTGACCTTCTTAAGTCGACTTAACATTGGACATAGCTGTCCACACTGGCTTTAAGTCGACTTTATGGGCTACTCCTCATCCACACTGGCTTAAGTTGAGTTAAGGAGTCGATTTAAGGATTAAGTCGACCTAACGAGGGAAAGTTATTAAATCAATTTAAGCTTTCATTAAGTCGACTTAAGGAATTTCTTCAGTCGACTTAATGAAAGTCCAGTGTGGGTGTGGAGTAATTTAGGTCAACTTAAGCATCCGTAAGTCGACCTAAATTGCTAGTGTAGACATACCCATAGATATAAGGCCAGAAGGGACCATTATGTGCATTTAGTCTGACCCCTGTGTAACTTAATCCTTATAGTTTTATGCAGTGACTCCTACATCAAACCTATAATGTGTTCCTCTGCATGTGTATAACATCTTTAATTATCCATTATGCATGGGCCAAATCCTGAATTCTTTATTTAGGAAGAGAAAATAGGATCAAAGTCCGTTGGAGTTGAAACCACCTTGGAGAATCATACTTCAGTCTTTATTTTGCTCCGTTGTAGTAAATGACAGTTTTATCTGAATAACGGCTATATCAAAAGTGAGTAAGTAGTCTACCTAGGGAAGCAGTGACTCTGAAAAAGATTTGAGGGTTCTGGTGCATAAGCATCAGAACATGAGCTTCCAGTGCAACACTGTAGCCAAAAGGGCTAATGTGATCCTAGGATACATGAAAGGAGAATCTCAAATAGGGTGGCCAAATAAAAAGTATGAAAAATCAGGACAGTGGGTGAGGGTTAATCAGCACCTATAAAAGAAAATACCCCAAATATTGGGACTGTCCTTATAAAATTGGACATCTGATCAAGCTAAACTCAAATAGGAGGAGAGGAGTCATTTTACCTCTCTATTTGACATGGGTGTGACTGCTGCTGTAATCAGTTCAAGAAGGATGTTGATAAACTGAAGAGAGTTCAGAGAAGAGCCATGAGAATGAGTAAAGGATTAGAAAACATGTTTTACAGTGATAGAATCACAACAGAGTTCTGTGGCACTTTTAAAGACTAACAGATTTATTTATCGCATGAGCTTTCGTCTAACGAAGTGGGATTTTCTCCCACGAAAGCTCATGCAATAAATAAATCTGTTAGTCTTTAAAAGTGCCACAGGACTCTGTTGTCTTTCTACAATAGACTAACACGGCTACCCCTTTGGAAAGTGATAGAATCAGTAGCTCAATCTGTTCAGATTACCAAAGAAAAGGTTCAGGGACAACTTGATTACTCCCTGTTAAGTACCTCCACAGGGAATAGTTGATAATGGGCTCTGCAGTCTAGCAGAGAAAGGTATAAAGTGATCCAATGGCTGGAAGTTGATGCTACACAAATTCAGACTGTAAATACAGTACATGTTTTTAACAGTGAGCGTAATTAACCAATGGAACAATTTGCCAAGAGTTATGGTGGATTTTCTGTTGCTGGCAGCTTTTAAATGAAGATTGTATGTTTTTCTATACTCTAGGAATTATGTGTTATATAGAGGGTCAGTCTAAACGATTACCACAGTCCCTTTTGGCCTTGGAACTTATGAGTCTATGAAAGTTCTATCTCTCTTTCTATTTTATTTCAACATCCCCTATAGCATCTTAGTCTATTCCCAGCAAAGATATTTCCTGTCAGGCTCTTTTACTATTCTCAGTGTTCATCTTTGTTTTGTATTTTTTCTCTGTTCTCTAGAAGATCTTACAAGATAGACACTAATGTCTGCTTGCATTGCTGAAGGCAGAATTGGCTCATCACCCAGGCGACTACACTGTTTCTAAACCAAAAATCATCAACATTCTTACTTGTCCTGCTCCTATCATTGGCTTTTATTCAAAGGCTGGCTTAGTTGAAAGATATTTGTTCTCTGTTTTTTCATTTCCCCAGATGTTTTATTTTTGTTCCTGGGGGGCGATGGAGACTGCTTTGCATGCAGCTTTCTGAGTAAGGCAGATGAACAGCTGTTTTCCTTGCTGACAACAATGCTGCTGGCAAAGAGTGAACACATATATCATGACTACCCTGGGGACAGTCCAGGCAGCAGGAATGATATTTTATACAATTTCAGAAGCAGCATTTTCATTCCTTACCATCTTTCACTTTTCCTTTCTCTTTCTGTCTACACATCTACCTTCACAGACTACCCTATATATAATATTGTGCTTTCAAATCTTAGAAGGCGACAAAGTTGAACAAGTGGATGATTATAATGGCAAACAGAATTAAACTATAACTTTTTCAGAGATGGGGCTGTGTAAATCTATTTCTTTGTATGTTCCCTAGCACACTTTGGCCTGAATCTGATTGACACTTCTGAGTGCTACATTAGTATATATATTAAATAATAACAATAAAATAATAATGACTAATAATAAATATTATAAATGTTTGTCACTTGATTATAGCTCATGCTAATTTGAAACATTTCCTAAAATATGGAATAGCATTTGCTTGCATAAATTATCTAGAAATGGTGGAATATATTCCACTATATTACAAATTAAGTAACCTAGATGTTCATGATAATACCTTTATTATTTAACCTGCTTGTAGCGAAGAACTATGGCCTCTCTTGGAGCCTGGGCCCGAGGAACGGTCTGAATACCCCTCCTGGACAGACTCAGAAACTGCAGGACCCCGGCCCTGGAAGCAGGAGGGCGGAGCCCAAACAGGAAGGGGAAGGATAAAAACCCAGCCAAGCAGCTCAGTAGGGGTGGAGCTGCCTCAGGGGAAGGATGTGCCTTCCCAAAGGTGGTGAGCCGGAGGAAGCCGAACCCCTACCAAGGGGCCACCACCGTCCCCTCCTGCTAGAAGGCCTGAGGACCTGCCCAGTTTTACCTGGGCCTAGTGACTAGGAGAGGATACCAGAGGCTACAGACTGGGGGAAGTGTCCCTGGGTATGCCACGATCTGGACCCAGTGTCTCTCCCTATGGACAACACTGAGGAGCCGCTGGGCCCCTGCAACCTAGAGGAGCTCCCCTTGGCTGAGGACCCAGCCCCCAGGAGGAACAACGGGCGGCGGAAGGGCCCTACAACCTGGAGGAGCTATCCTCTGAGGATGGACCCGAGGAGTTGCCGGATCTGCCTCCTATAGACACAGAGGGCCTGATTGGGATGCCCTGAGCAATGTACCCAGTGGACTCTGAAGAGGCCCTTTGGATCCAGGTATCTGGGCCCAGGGCAGGAGGAAGTAGCCTAGGGGCAGCTGGCTACTGTGCAGCTGATAGCGGAGCCGGCCTGTGTCACCGCGTTGTGGCTGGAGCCCCGCTGACCCAGTGGCAGAGCGCTCTGCCACTGATAGAGCCCTGGGCTGGGATGCAGTGGAGTCGGATGGGCCTGCGTCCCCAACCACCTGGAGAATATGACTCTCCTGCTAGAGCTGCTTGGAGGATTCAAGCAGCGCCCTTGCCCTGTATGAGCTGATTGCATTTCTCAGGCAGGGGCTACGGACTCTTGTGCCTGTCCCACCCCGCCTGGGGGCCAGGGACTACGGACTCTGGTGCCTGCCCCGCCCCGCCTGGGGACTGGGGCCTACCGAATCTAATACTTGCCCCGCCCAGCCCCACCTATTCTGGTACTTACTCCACCCCACTTAGGGGCCGGGAGCTACTGACTCTTGTGTTTGCCCCACCCTACCTGAGGGCCAGGGGCTATTGACTCTTTTGAGGACAGGTG
The DNA here is from genome assembly GCA_007922175.1 of Pelusios castaneus. Classification (NCBI taxonomy): domain Eukaryota; kingdom Metazoa; phylum Chordata; order Testudines; family Pelomedusidae; genus Pelusios; species Pelusios castaneus. The sequence goes on from ML685768.1 coordinate 15,993,164, forward strand.
TGGCCTAGTCTGGCCAGTAGACCGATCGGCAGCGCACTGAGCTGCGCCGACCAACTTACACTGCTACTTTAAAGCAACATGTATATGTAAAGAGTGTATTGGTCAAGAATGTAAATATTCATTGTAGGCTATTTAACCTTTACAATTTTTTGAACCCAGATTCCAAAATTTATATAAAAAGTAATGAATATGTTGGTTATTTTTAGACAACAGCTCAATGTCATGGTTTTTTTCATCAGAGATGTGTATTACCAATCTCTGGTGAAAATAAGTTCTAGTAAGAACTCAACAGACTTGGAAATGTGTTTTTAATATGTTGGTGGTAGAAATTCCACCTTTATTAGTCTTACATGTTAATAAACAAGTATAAACACAAAAGGCCACATGCTCCAACTTTTCCTGCTTGTTATAACTATGCTTCAAGCCTTTGTGATGCTCAGTATTTAAATATTTTGCAGCTGTTATGCAGTTTATCTTGAGTGACACTGACAAGGTACAATAATACTTAGCTCTTATATAGTGCACTGCTTTCTACCAATGTATCTACCAATGAAAGTGCTTTACAATCTTTAATCTCACAACATCCCTGTGAGATAGAGCAAGGTTATGATCTCCATGTCTAGGAATGGGGAATTAAGAAACAGGCAGGCTAAATGATTTCCTCAAGGTCACACAGCCTGTGGCAGAGCAGGCTCTTGAACTCACTTCTCACCCAGTGTTCTAACCACTGGGCCATCCTTCCACCAGATCTTCAGCTGGCATAAAGCAGCACTGTTCTACAGAAGTCAGTGACTTGGTCCACAAAGCGTACATTTACTTGTTTTCTACTTACTAATAACATTAGAACAAATTGAGATACGTTGAAACATCTAATTTTCGCTAGTTATATTGTTTAATTTTTTTGCATGTCATGCAGCTTGGAAAGTGAAACCAAACTGGCTAATTTTCCTTTCAGTTTATATTCACTTTCATTTGTTTCTGAATTGTTAACACACTGTTGCTGTTGTTAGGTGTTCAATGCTACATGGAAATGCATTTTGAATTTTTTTCCATTACCTTTTTTGAATATCATGGGAAAATTTCAGTTCATATTAGATTTCATAACACCCCTCTGGCTTTCAAAATGTAGCCATAACTACATTAAAATATCCTTTTAACAATCCCATTGTAATGAAGAGATTCATTAGAAATATCCTGACAAGTTGACCAGCATTGCCCATGACAGAGAAACATATGAGGAAAGATGGGTTTAAGTCAAATTGATTTTATCACTCCTTGGTTGGCAATTGCAGAAATTACACACATGAATTCTGTGAATGAATGTAATTCACTGCATTATTATCTCCTAGTCTCTTGCTGTTAGCCTAGATGAAACACTAGCAGAGAGGCATTCAAATCATGAAGGTGTGAGCTGAATCTGAATTTTACCCAAATATTGGGAGAATTGTCAGATTTCGAGTAGTCTTGGGATTGACTCTCGTCACAGCAGCTCACAGATGTATACAATCTTTCCCAACTGTGACCAGCCTAAGAGAAGGTTTACTGTAGAGTGTAGAGGATAAGAAATAGTAGGCTGAGGACTTTGTGTCTCTGAAAATGAGAGCATACTTACTTTACAAAAAACTTGTGTTATATAAAGATACCATCTGTGCAGAATCCTAACTCTTGGGCTATGTCTACACTTACAAAGTTAAGTTGACTTTGTTAAGTCGACTTAACAAGATCAACTTAAAGTTGACTTAAAGTCGATGTTGTTAAGTCGACTTAACTAATTGGCTACACTATAAGTCGACTTTGTTAAGTCTACTTAACAGCAGAGATAGCCATTATATTGGCTTTAAGTTGACTTAATAAAGCTGACTAGCATTAATCCCCGTCTACACTGGCCTTAAGTCGACTTAAGGCTTAAGTTGACCTAAAAGGAGGTGTTATTAAGTCGACTTAAGCTTTTTCTTAAGTCGACTTAAGGAAATGCTTAAGTCAACTTAAGAAAAACCCAGTGTGGACGCGGCTTTGTTTAGATCGACTTAAGTGTCCTTAAGTCGACCTAACTTGCCCTTGGAGCATTAGCTTCGTAGTTTGAAACTGGTAGAACTCTTAGCTCTTAAGATTTTTGGCCATTTAGAGCAGCAGTGGTGTTACAGAACACAATCCGGGCACTCTTCTGGCCATTGGCCATCAACACTTCTAAAGGTCGACTTTACATTGACTTAAAGTTGACCTTTTTAAGTCGACTTAGAGAGTCCACACTGAAAACTCCAGTCAACTGCCAGCATCCACACTGGCAGGTGCTAGATCAACGGCAGAGTGGTGCATTGTGGGTAGCTGTCCCACATTGCACTAGGGCCTGAGGCCATTTAGGTCTACACTGACTTAAGTCGACTTAATAAGGTTGATTTAAATGTTAAGTCGACCTTCAGAGGTGGTGTTATTAAGTCAATTTAAGGAAGCACTTAAGTCGACTTAATAAGTGCCCAGTGTGGACGCAGCAGTCTGTAGGGTCAGCTTAACTGTCCTTACGTTGACCTAAGGTCCCAGTATAGATGTACCCCTAGAGTATAAATGGCATACTCCAAACAACTGAGTCATTTCCTTCAACTGTGTAGGAAGTGAAGTTCTTAGAAGGATGCTCAACATGCAGCTCAGTAGATATATTTTAAAGACAGATGCATCCATGTCTGTATAGCGTCACTGTAATTATACACTATGGATCTAATTTTTTATACCTATGTTGACTGAGCATAACTTAAACACTGAATTATTTATAATTAAATCTTCAGTGTCTTAATTAATGAACATATTTTGGAATTCTGGTATATTAAATTAATCTAATCTAGGGCCATAGCCACAGGTGGGCCTGGGTAAACTGGGGCCTTACCCACTTGGAGATCAGGCCCACCCAATGCAGCGCCTAGCAGTGGTGCAAACTAGCTGGCAGCTGCAAGTGAAGCAGCACCAGCATTTCTGCTCTGCTTCTGAGCATGGCTGCCGGCTGCTGGCCGGTCCCACAGCTATGAAAGAGACGTTTGTGCTGCTGCTGAGTGCTGTAGTGGGTGGGCTTGATCTCACTGCCTTTTCCCCTCCCTCCTCCTCATGAAAGCTCCAGTTGCTACCTAGCAACTGGAGTGTCTCAGGCAACTTCTGATCACATAAGCAGAAGCTGCCCATGGCCAGGCCCACCCTGCAGACTCAGAGGCCTGGCCAGAAAATGGGGGCTGGCTATGCCCCCGCACTAATCTCTCTTAAGTTATATTTTTTGATATATGCACTTATCGCAAAATCCTACTCCTGTCAGAGGCTTAAATCTGTGGCTGAATTGCTGTATTTTGACACAATTCTGGTGTAGGTCCTGTTGGAATTGTGTACTTGCATTTAATATGGACTTTTTCTGCATTGGAAATGGAGTATTTTAACTTCTATGTTAATGCATTCTGATGTAATTACATATAATTTTGGGAAAATAGTTACATTGTCTGTATTTACTTGGGCCTGTGTATATAAAGAAAAAAATACATAACATAAAAAGGCAAGAAGAATATCCCAGTGCATGTAACTCCCTTGGAAGAGAACAAGTTGAGACTTTTGAAGATGGTAGTTTTTAATCTATATTTAACCATAGAACAGTCTGAACTGTGCTGGCCGTGAAACAAGATGTGGCAACTAGTTGGAACATAGATTATAACTACAGTTTTCAGAAATCATCACATTTTAGCTGTATTTTAAATTAATATACCTGTACATAAAATGTCATTGATTAAGTCTCAAAGAAAAACAAAAAAATCAGTGCAAGAGGGGGCGTGTGTGTGTGTGTGAAACAGAGAAAGGTAATCTCCAAAGAAGGAAGGCAGGTATGTGAGAAAGAAACTGTTGGGAGGATATGTTCAGAGAAGCAGATATAAGGCAAATAATTTTCCCTTTTGTTCTTGCTTTTGTAATCCTTGAAGCTGGGCCATGTGAAGGACCCATTGGCCTGCTGTACTGGCAAAACGGGATGACAGTCTGGCTGAGTTCATGTACACCCCTGGACCTTCTCCACCCTTATACCACTTGCTGATGCATGCTTCTTTTCCTGGTGTATATCAAAACCAGCCTCAATGTGCCTGAGTTATCCCTCCCAAATATCACAGTAGAATAAATTCCACCCCAGAAGATGAAAACAGAAGAAAAGGGAGGGGAAATATTCCATACAGATAAGTTACTGATGAATAAAAAAATGTACAAACATATTTAAACAAGCAGATAGAGAAACAAGAAAAAAAATAGGGAAAAAAAGAGAAAAAAAGTATGATGGTAAAAATTGAAACATAAAATTAAAGAACACAGAGACTACTGCATTTAAAATATATGGAATTAAACAACAGGAACAGAGAGAAATAACAGCAGAAAAATATATATTTTAAATGGATTCTCCTGCATTTTATTCACCAGCAAATATATTTTCCTTTCAATCTAATTATACTTTGCAATCTAAAACTTTGCTAATAAATTTAACATCTTTATTCAGACTATCTGGTTCACCTTGCATTGGGAAGAGGTGAATTTTAAATCAAGTACTATATTGCAAAAGATCCTCATTTGTTTAATGTGTTTTTATCTCTTCTGATCATATCATCCCAGATTCAATTAGCTCAATGGTGACTCCTGGGTTTTCTTCAGATTTACTGCAATCGGTTTCTCTTTCTCTGGTGTATCTGATATGCCAAGGAATTACCTCATGTCACTTCACTCAGAGAGAAATGGCAATGCTAATTTCCTGGGGAGGAAATCTTTGTCTGCAGTTTTATTAGTAATGTGAGTCCATATTATTGTACAGGTGTTTTTCACGGTGGGGTTAGAATCCATCTCAATCTGATAAGGCATCCCTAATCAGAGGAAATTAGTCTTGTACTCACAGAAAGGATAAAGTGCCATATGTCTTGACATTTCACAGCGAATGGTAAACCTCAGGAGGCCATGTACATGGCATATTTAATTCTGAGGAAAACAAAGAACATCTTTATGAAACAGTTACAGATTTCTAATAAACAAGTCATTAGTATCAAGGTATTAGATCTTTTGTTTAACATAAGGGGAGAAATTATATAAGACTACAAGCAAATAATTCTATAAATGTGGCCAAGTTCCAAAGGGGTAGCCGTATCAGTCTAGTTCAGCAAAACAAAACAGAGGGTGCATCTACACTGGCAAGTTAGGTCGACTTAAGGACATTTAAGTCGACCTAAACATAGCCACATCCACACTGGGCTTATCTTATGTTGACTTAAGCATTTTCTTAGGTTGATTTAAGGAAAGCTTAAGTTGACTTAATAACATCTCCTTTTAGGTTGACTCAAGGCCAGTGTAGACGGGGATTAATGCTAAATTGACTTTATTAAGTCATCTTAAAGCCAATATAATGGCTATTTCTGCTGTTAAGTCAACTTAACAGAGTCGACTTAAAGTGTAGTCAATTTGATAGGTCAACTTAACAAGGTCGATTTTAAGTTGACTTGACAAAGTCGACAACTTTGTAAGTGTAGACATAGCCAGCGAGTCTTGTGTCACTTTTAAAGACTAACAATTTTATCTCATGAGAATTCATGGGAGAAAATCCCACTTCATCAGATGCTTGAAGATTGAGAACTTATAGAATGGGAGGAAAATAAATGCAGGGAAGTGTAAGTCATAGGATCAGGTCAGACTGCTAGAGCAAATCAAAGTAGTTGTTTCCATTCAGTAGTGGAGAGCTATGACTTACACTTCCCTGCATTTATTTTCCTCCCATTCTATAAGTTCTCAGTTTTCAAGCATCTGATGAAGTGGGATTTTCTCCCATGAATTCTCATGTGATAAATAAATTTGTTGGTCTTTAAAAGTGACACAGGACTCCTTGTTTGTTTTTCTATAAATGTGGCAGTTCTTACTCAACCTTGAGAGTTTATTTTTTCTATATCTGGCTATGCAATGATTTCTAAGAGTGTTAAATTCAGAAATCATTATGCATTGGGAGAAATGAGTTGAAAACCCATTCATGAGCCTGCCACAACTCTGAATTGACAATAAACTTTTTCTGTTAGACCCCCCTTAAGTATTTCTATTTTCCAACACCTTTAGGAATTTTAAGGAATAGTAACCAGAATAGCATTGACTCAGTCTCTATGGAGACTGCTGTGACTGATGTTTGCAATCATTTGAAACAATTATTGTATGTGTTGCCTGAAGAGAACTGCTTCACCTGCCTTAGTCAACTAAGTAGTGTGTAGTAGGGGTAACACTGCCCTCTACTGGATAGAATGCAACGTGCGCTCAAGTGTTTGTGACCTATTATGTTGACAAGTTCCAAAGGGGTAGCTGTGTTGGTCTAGTTCAGCAAAACAAACAAGGAGTCCTGTGGTACTTTTATATTTGTTAGTCTTAAAAGTGCCACAGGACTCCTTGTTTGTTTTGTGACCTACTAGTAATCCTCTGAAAAGGCAAGCTCCCCAAAACAGTAGGGGTCTTACTAGTATAATAGCTAACAGGAATTCTTTGTTGAGGTGATATTGGTTCAGGTTTCTGGGGCCAGAAAACTCAAGCTGTACTTACTGATGTGTGAAACTTGTCACGAACCTGAAACCGTGTAGGTTTTATTTACTTTTGGCTTGTGATGGCTGGAGCTTGAGTGGAGTTCATGAAACTGTCCAAGTATGTCAAACAGAGCTTTAATGGAAGCTTTTGGGTCCTCCCAAGATTCAACTCAGTTTAATGCATTTTAGAGATTTGGAAGGGAAGTATCCGAAACTGACAAAGTGAACTTTGCTAAAATGCAGACCAATGGCATGTCTTACCAGTAGGTTTCAAAGAGTACATACAAACCAGTCCACCCTCATGTTCACCGTGATTTAGAATTTGTCCTCAGGTCTTTTATAGTCCACTAGTTTTGTCGTCAGTACCACATGTGCAGTTCAGGATGTAATTGCTGTATGTGTGCAATTAATAGGCATATGAACTTTATTAATATTTTTATTTATAAAATTTGCCTCGTATAATGTTTTTGGCACAGGTAACTAAGTTAACATACACGCCATGTGAAAACAAAGCAAAACATGAAACATTCACATGTTGTCCTCACCCCAGATAAACCAACCACACTATCAAAAGTTGAAGAAAATAAATGGATTTTCCATCATACCTTGAATATTTGTATAGTTGAGTTCTAGGAAGTGAATACCAGATGCCACTGCCCCCTATTGGTTGATTTACAGAAGATAGAATTATTACTAATAGGTGAAGTAGAATCTTCTTAACACTCAGTACAGCTTACCTGATACGTTACATATACAGCCCTGGATTTGTTACAGAAAACAGTTTCTGTGTTAAAACAGTTGATTTTTCCAAAACACAATTTCTTTTTTTTTTATCCTTCAGAGTAACTACAAAAAACCCTACAATTTAATCTAACATAACAGGAAATAGAAAATAAAAGGCATTTGCTTATGGAATAAATAGCTGTATTATTTTTACCTTTCCATGGCAGCCTATAACAGTGCATTCCAGGAAAAAATGAATATAATCAAATTTTAAAAAATTGCAAATACCAGGAATATTTGTCCTTTTCAAATTCCAGTGGAGCGTGGCCACTGTGAAATCTGCTGTAAATGTAACTTAAAAAAAAAAAAATTAAATCCATTCTGCATAAAGCAAATTACTCAAGCTTTCAGCAGGAGTAAAATTTACTTAAAGCATAAAAAGGCTAATGTGCTCATGGAAAATATAGAGTAAGCTATGTGTAAATCAAGACACACCTCCTAGAAGCCCTGCTTGCTCATATTTACCATGGCAGATGCTCAAATTCAGAGCACAGTGCTCAAAAGCTGTTGGGAAATAAAGTAGGTAGTTATCTGAAAGGAGAGTAGTTAACTGTGAGGATCAAACCGAATGTACCATTTGAACTAACTTTATTTCCAGAAAATTTGTTTATGTGTTTCAGGAAGTAGAGCCCTAAGTATTTCTGTGCTATGTACTTTAATTGACTTTCAGATCAATATTTCCCACACAGAGATGTATTGAGAAAAAGCTGATATACTACACTAACTGGCCATTTAAAGACACACCCAGAGTTCAGTTTAAAGCTTCTTGGGCAAATAAATCATATTCTAAAGCCTCTATCACCAGGTTGTGCCCTAAATATTCCAAGACCCGTACTTTAAATGCATTCCCTCTCTTTGAAGGGCTTAATCAAAAGTCACTAAGGCTAACATTTTCAACTTTGAGTGCCTTAATTTAGACATAAATAAGTGGTCTAATTTTCAGAGGTGCTGAGCAAGAAATGTCTCTGGAAGTCAGATGGATTGTTGAGGTACATTCATCTGAATTTAGGTTCCTAACTTAAGGCACCCAAGTTTGAAAACGTTGGGCTTCTTTTAGAATGTATATGGGCCTGTGCACCAGAGTTGAGATCGAGATCTGAGCTTTCTGAGTTTTCAGTGTTCTGAGCTGTGATTTTCTTTCATTTTATTATATATAAAAAGGAGCCAGTTGTAAAGTTTGGATCTAGCTTGCATTTGGGGTTGTGGTTCTGTCCCATCACCATTTTCTTTGATTCCAGTTACTGCATGGGTTACATTTGATTTGGATGTCTCTTTAGTGTTCATACCCCTTCTGCTCAACCTTTGATGTATACTCCTACAGAACCTATCATCTTACAGTGGTCTTGTGCAGCAGCAGATAAAAATGCCTGAGGGACATCATTAGAACATGTTCCTGATGTTCAATGATATGCAGACAAGGTGGAAAGGAGGCTTTTTTCGAGGCCGTTGAACAGCATGCCTTCTGCTGGCCAGCACTACCACTGAATAGTACTGCAAGTAGAAAAAAATGGACAGGTTGACACTGGTATCTTTGAGCAGGTAAGGACAACAACCTGTTCACTCATTGACCTGAGCTTAATTCATGGCTGGAAGACTATAATAATGAATTTATACCAATGTTTGCCAATGAGGAGCAGGTCATTTGCTGGTAACAAAGGCAGGTATTGAAGATTCACATGTTGAAATGGTTAGATTTGTGGAGCACCTAATTGTTTATCAGCACGAAGACACCTGAAGATTCTTCTCTCTGTAGCTTCACAATTTTCAAACTGTGGGAACATATATAAATAAATATATAATATTTTTCCTGAATAGAGTTCTGAGATGGCTGTCCCCTTTTTTCTAGAAGGTAGCATCACAGGTATTTTACCATAGAATTCCAGTCTAAAAAATGCAGTACATCTCCTAATCGAGGATGTAATACATTGCAGTGGGAGGTCTGCAGCCTTAAACAGCCATTCCACTACATTTTATGATTGGAAATGTTATGAACACTGACAATATTACTAAATTCCAAAAGTCACTTCACATACTAAGAGCAGCAGCAATAGCATGGCCATCATACAGAGCTCAGCATGCTGCTCTGCGTTCAACCCCTGTGGCACATTATTGGATGAACTTTCTCTGACTGTGAGCAATTTTGGCACTTTGGAACACACTGATGTAAGCTACGGCTTGTGCCATTGATTTGAACTTAATCTGCGTGTTGCATCTTTATTGTATTGCCATGATTCATTTAAAAGCAAACGTTTTTGAGCATGGCTGGCTGGCTTTCACGATAGGGTAGGCAGCCAGGAAAGGAAAACATTTCAATGCAGGTTTTTTGGCCTATGTTTGAAGGGAAAATAGCTAAAAACATTAGTTTCCCTGCTATTCAGTTTTGCCTGGTTTAGTTTGGGGTGTGGGGGTGGGTGGGAATGGATTCTTGATCCCATCTACTGTTTCCTGTCCAGCGTTTAGTTGGTGCATTATGTTCCATGTCTCTTTCCATTAGTTGAGACCTACATGATGTCAATTGTGAAAAACAGTAGCTGTATGTTATAAAACCCTTGGAGTGGCGTGACAATGGATATGTCATAGTGGCCTTTTACTTTGTTCTATTGTACATTTTACCACTGTATTTCATGCCTCCAGCTCAGCTGCAGTGAAAGAAAAGGGTTTATCTACAGCCCAGCTGGGGTTTTAAAATTTTTCTTTGAAATGTTTGATAAGAGAGTACTTGGTAGACGGTAAACTCTGACATTCCTTTTCAGCTTACCAAATGTAGGACAAATAACCTTCATAAGGGACCCGACCACAGCTCAGATACTTTATTTCAGAAAAAAAAAAAACCCCAAAAACCCTACACATGTCAAAATAATCTACTGTTAAGCGTGACATTTCCTATAACTTTCGTGTTACAGATAAAGCACTTCTGAAAATGGTAAAGTACAGTTAAAGAAAGTCAGACCATTCCACGTTTCTGAGGGACACAGGCAGCTTTGGATTTACAATAGAGAATTGACATCTTGTGATTTGGAAGAGGAGAACAGTAGAAAGCCTCACCTGTGCTGTGGTAAAAAGAATGTCTATGTTGTAAATGGATTGTATTTCAACAGAGCATATACAAACATTGGGATCAAAACAGAACAGCAATAAAGTTCATGGCATATTTATACCCCAAATATTTAACACTGATATTTTATTTACAGTAATGGTTTGTGTACATGCTGCATTAGTCTGTATCTGAGGGGTGTGAATTTTAGTCTGTACTAGTGTGTCATGTACTAACTGGCCCATATGGAACCTGATGGTATGCAATAAAAGTTACCTAGTGCACGGATGGGTATAAATTGTTCAGGAATGACAGGCAAGGAAGAAGAGGTGGAGGAGTAGCACTATATGTAAAAGAGCTGTATGACTGCTTGGAGCTCCACTGTGAAAGTGGAAACAAGTCTGTGGGTAAAGTTTAGAGGAGAGTGCACCAAGAGGGATGTCATGGTGGGTGTCTGCTACAGACCACCAGACCAGAAGGAGGAGGTGGATGAAGCGTTCTATGGGCAACTAACAGAAATTTCCAGATCGCAGGCCTTGGTTCTCATGGGTGACTTCAATTATCCTGACATCTGCTGGGAGGGCAATACAGTAGTGCACAGGCAATCCAAGAAGTTTTTGGAAACTGTTGAGGACAACTTCCTGGTACAAATGCTGGAGGAACCTACTAGGAGCCTTGTACCTCTAGACCTGCTGCTCACAAACAGAGAAGAATTGATAAGGGAAGTAGAAGTGAATGGCAACCTGGGCAGCAGTGACCATGAGATGGTAGAGTTCAGCATCCTGATCAATGGAAGGAAAGAAAGAAGCAGAACACACACCCTGGACTTCAGAAAAGCAGATTTTGGCTCCCTTAGGGAACTGATGGGCAGGACCCCTTGGGAGGCCAATCTGAAGGGGAAAGGCGTCCCGGAGAGCTGGCTGTAATTTAAAGAAACCCTGTTAAAGGCACAGGAAGATACCATTCCGATGTGCAGAAAGAACAGCAAATGTAGAAGGCACTCAGCGTGGCTTGGTGGAGAACTCTGCAATGAGGTGAAACATAAAAGGGAAGCTTACAAGAAGTGGAACCTTGGACAGGTGACAAGGGAGGCATATAAAGATATTGCTCAGGACTGCAGGGATAAAATCAGAAAGGCCAAAGAACAATTGGAGTTGCAGCTAGCAAGGGATATGAAGGATAACAGAAAGGGATTCTACAAGTATGACAGTAGCAAGAAGAGGATCAGGGATGGTGTGGGTCCCTGAGGCAGGTATCCTCGTGGTGGATGATGCGGAAAAGGCTGAAGTACTCAATGCTTTTTGTACTTCAGTCTTCACAGGGAGGGCCAGCTCCCAGGCTACTACGCTGGGTAACGCAGAATGGAGAAAAGAAGAGCGGCCCTCGGTGATGGAAGGTCAGGTTAGGGACTACTTAAAGAAGTTGGATGTGCACAAGTCCATGGGGCCGGATGAACTGCATCCGAGGGTGCTGAGGGAGTTGGCCGAAGTGATTGCAGAGTCACTAGCCATTATCTTTGGAAACTCGTGGCGAACAGGGGAGGTCCCAGAGGATTGGAAAAAGGCAAATATAGTACCTGTCCTCAAGAAAGGGAAAAAGGAGGATCTGGGGAACTACAGACCGGTCAGCCTCACCTCAATCCCTGGGAAAATCATGGAGCAGGTCCTCAAAGAATCCATCCTGAAACACTTGGAGGAAAATAGAGTGATCAGGAACAGTCAACATGGATTCACCAAGGGCAAATCGTGCCTTACCAACCTGATTGCCTTCTATGATGAGATTACTGAATTTGTGGATGCGGGAAGAGCCATTGACATGGTGTACCTTGACTTTAGCAAGGCTTTTGATACGGTTTCCCACAGCATTCTCGTTGGCAAGTTAAGGAAGTATGAGGTGGATGAGTGGAGTGTAAGGTGGATAGAAAACTGGCTAAATCACCGGGTTCAGCGGGTACGAATCAATGGCTTGATGTCTAGTTGGCAACCAGTAAAGAGTGGAGTCCCCCAGGGTAGGTCCTGGGGCCGGTTCTGTTCAACATCTTCATTAATGATCTTGAAGATGGGATAGATTGTGTGCTTAGTAAGTTCGCGGATGACACCAAGCTGGGGGGAATGGTAGACATGCTGGAGGGCAGAGACAGGATCCAGGGAGACTTAGACAAATTGGAAAAGTGGGCCAAAAGAAACCTCATGAGGTTCAACAAGGACAAGTGCAAAGTCCTGCACTTAGGACAGAAAAATCCCATGCACTGCTACAGGCTGGGGACCGATCAGCTAAGTAGCAGCACTGTAGAAAAGGACCTGGGGGTTATGGTGGACGGGAAGATGAATATGAGCCAACAGTGTGCCCTTGTTGCCAAAAAGGCCAATGGCATATTAGGCTGCATCAGTAGGAGTGTTGCCAGCAGATTGAGGGATGTGATAATTCCCCTCTATTCGGCACTGGTGAGGCCGCATCTGGAATACTGTGTCCAGTTTTGGGCTCCCCACTACAGAAAGGATGTGGACAAATTAGAAAGAGTCGAGTGGAGGGCAACAAAAATGATTAGGGGGCTGGGGCACATGCCTTACGAGGAGAGACTGAAGGAAGCAGGCTTATTTAGTCTGCAGAAGAGAAGACCGAGGGGAGATTTGATAGCAACCTTCAACTACTTGAAGGGATGCTCCAGAGAGGAGGGAGCTAGGCTGTTCTAGGTGGTAACAGAGGACAGAACAAGGAGCAATGGTTTCAAATTACAGGTGGGGAGGCTGAGGTTGGATATTAGGAAAACTTTCTCACTAGGAGGGTGGTGAAGCATTGGAATGGGTTACCTAGGGAGGTGGTGGAATCTCCATCTTTGGAGGTATTTAAAGTTCGGTTAGACAAATCCCTGGCTGGGATGATTTAGTGGAAGTAGTCATGCTTTTAGCAGGGGGTTGGACTAGATGACCTCATGAGATCCCTTCTAACCCTATGATTCTATGATTCTATGTTAATATGCTGTATTGTTTGAAATGGAATTACATTAATATGCAACAGGGAACTTTTAGTGCACACCCCATGAGCCAGTTAGTGCGGACTAATATTTGCATCCCTCTAGGGTGGACTAAAGAATTATGTAGACAGGCCCTATAATAGCAGTCAGTCAAGTGTCTTCTATTGTTGAGAATCCCTGGCAATGTACACCTATGCCACGAGTAAAAATAATCATGTGGACAAAACTTTCAAGTCTGCCAGCCTAAGCTGCACTGACATTTGTGAGTGCCCCTACTGTGTGCAGAAACCCACATTTGAATACTCAGAGAGGCACTGCATGCATAAAACAGGTAGTTACACATACAGCACTTATCCAAGCAAAGGTGGGGTCTGCATATGCAACCAAGCAAATGACTAAAACACACTTCATCTCCTTCACTGCAGAAGAATAGAACCCAATTTTAAGTGTAATCTAATGGTCACTAAAATAGAAACAGAAATCTGGGTTTTCATATCAGTGTAATTTAAAGGACCGTCGAGAAGAACCACTAACAACGATTAACGCTTTTCATGCTGACCAATCCCAGAGTATTTTACAAATTGTATTATATGTGGAAAGCACAGCAATGACTATAGCTGGGGTTACATGAGGGTTTCTATTCTAAGCAATCATTCTCAGTTTTTTTTTTGTTGGTCTTCCAGGCTGATATTTAGCAGGCATATTCTCAGTGGGGAATACATTTTTGGGAAAGGTTTAACAAAATTGGTTTAAAGAGTGATGAAAAAAATTGCACTATTAAAAGAAAATGGCAAATATTTATTAGGATGGTTTTCATACCTTAGCAGTAGAAACAGGATATCTGGGAAAGACAGAGATCCTTCTAGCTACAATGACTAGCTGCCTTGATTTTACAGGGAGAGTGCCAATATCTGGGGCTTTTTCCTACATAGGTGTCTATTACTCCCAATCCCATCCCCATTTTTCCACACTTGCTATCTGGTCACCCAAGCAGATGTGCTTTTCAGTGATCTGATGAAGAGTAGGACAGTATAAAGGATCTGGGTTATGTAGTCTGTATTGCGTGAAAATACATACTATAGTACATATATATTTCTCTAAAAACTGGGATTATTGACAAACCCTATATAACAAAGCCTGTTTAGTCCATTATGTCACTTTTAATGCTATCCAACTGAGGGTTTATTTCATATTTGATGCTAGTACAATGAGTAATTTGTGAAATAGTATTTGATCATATAGTGAACATGAAATCATAGATCCTGGTGTCAATCAGTCCAGCTTCATCTGAGCTAAGCTGATTTACACCAGCTGAAGATATAACCCATAAAGCCTATGCACTAGAAAGCATGGTTGAGGTTGTCTATGCTGCTTTAACATTGCCAGTCTCAATTGTTTAAGACCTTTAATGTAGTGTTTTCTATGGAATATAAAAAAGCAATGAAATGCATTAGAATATCAAAACATTACTTTCATGTAATACATACATTACAATTCTATGCTATATTAAAAAGAACATAGTGTTCAAACCATACAGTTATCCTCTCACAATTTGCTGTGACTCGGGAGAATAGCCATGAACAGAAGAGCACCTTTGAATACCTGACCTTTCTTACCTTCTGCTTGTAATATTTCTTGTTTTACTTGGTGTAAGGAGATAGAGTTCCTGCCCTGACCAAATGGAATACATGCACATGATTTATAATCCAAATATATTCTTTCCTGGACTTTGGGTTTATTGGTTACTCATAACATCAGCATAAACCTAAGCTTTCTCTCCATACTTCACTGTTCCTAGTGTTGTATGTTCCTAGTGTTTCTCTGCAGGCCCTCCTCTATCCCAGCCCCTAATTTCTTCTACTCAGGAAAGACACTCTGGAGCTCCTGGGAATCATTGAGACAACAGTATATTTAGTGTATCTTTATGTAGGTCCCTCGCCAATTTTAAAGTAGCTCATCAGAGGAGCCTTGTTCCTATGAAGGGTCCTAAAAACTCTCACCCCATGATACTTAATAATCCAGAACCAGACAATAATGGGACTGAGTGAAAAAAAGAGACAAAGGTCTAATTTTCCTCCTAGAACTGAAGATCTTGAGCATTGAACGTGAAAATGTAAAATACAGACAATAGTAGAACTGATTCCCCGAGGAAGCAGAAAACAACTGCATTTCTGATTTGACAGCATTTGAAAGAATTAAATGTGGAAGAGGTTGTGGTTGTTTCAAAGAAAAAAGCTCACAAAGCATTAACTCAAACTTCATCTGAAGGGGTTACACATTTCTCCATGCTTGGTTTTTTTTCTGTCTTTAGTAAGAAGCCATTCTTAACTGTACAGTATTGTAAAAGTAGTGGACAAATGAAGATTTAAGAACAGTTAGCTGTCTAGTTGCTATGGAAACCAACAGTAATAGACACTGATTGCTGAACACAGTAAAGTAGAAACAGAATGTACCATTTTAAAAAGGGTACCTCTAGAAAACATAAAAGTAAATTAACCACCGGAAATAACCAATTTATGTAAAGTTTATTGTCCATGTGAAATGCTATCTATGCATAAACCATGTTTTATAGGTGGCAGAGTGCTAACAGGACACTTTCACCTTTTTTTAGAAGGTTTATAAATAATGTATCTGTTCAGTTGAGATTATGTGTGTGTGCACACACGTGCATATCTATTGTATAGTAGCAAACAGATAGTGTCCTTTATTCCAGATGCTGATAATAGCCTACAATTTCCTCTACATTGGGTGCAGTGAAATGGTTTGAATATTTTGCTAAATCACAGATAACTGACAAAGTCAGGTTAACTATTAGGGTTCTGGATCAATCAGTTACAGTGGTAATGCTGGTAAATAAGTAATCTGTGTATTTTATACTCATAGGGAAAAACAAATGGATACTTTTAAAGCTCTAAAAATTCCGATTCTTCAGTACCATAGGCTATGTCTACACTTGCTAAAATTAGTTCGAATTAATTAGTTTGAACTAACTAATTCAAACTAATTTTAGTTAGTTCGAAAATTCGAACTAGCATGGCCACACTGGAACGTTAATTCGAACTAAGCAAGCACTTGCTTAGTTCGAATTAGCGATCCCCATTCATTTCAATGACCGGTTAATTCGAACTAAGAAATTAGTTCGAATTAACATGGCCACATTGGTTAATTCGAACTAGTTAGTTCGAATTAACCCCTTAGTTTGAATACCCTATTCAAACTTATTAGTTCGAATTAAGGAAGCCCTTAATTCAAACTAACTAAAGCCTAGTGTAGCCATGGCTTTAGTTAGTTCAAATTAAGCCTCCTTAATTCAAACTGACTTGCCAGTGTAGACATAGCCAAAGTGCAGTAAACCTTCATCTGCTAATCATTGGCACACTCAGAATGTCACTAAATATTCAGAAAAACAACACTTATTTTTGTTGCTTTATTCTCTCATTTTTTTGTGGAAATAAGAGGATTTGAAAAGACTCAAATAAGGACAAGTCATTTTGTCATCCCGATTATCTTATTTTAAAACATGGTTTACATTTTTAAATTAGATTTAACTATAGGATTTGTGCACCGTGAACCAAATATGTATTTTAAAAAGTTTTGCAAGAGCCAGTTGTTCCTTGAGCTGGATCTTTGGGTTTCTTAGTCCCAGATCCTCAAAGGTACTTAGGAACCTGACTCCCATAGAAATGCATGGGACATTAGAGAGTTCTCCATACACCTTTGTGAATTTGAGTCTTTCTGTAGTACTTTACAAATATTAACTAATTCATTAAAACTTATTTTAATTATAATGTGATTTTAATAATTAATTAATTACATGAAAAGATTATTACCTCCTCTACTTTGTGCTGGGACCAAAATGGCTATACCAATGCTGCGAACAACTCATTACGGCAATGTCTACACTGGCAAGTTAGTTCGAATTAAGGAGGCTTAATTCAAACTAACTAAAGCCATGGCTACACTAAGGGCTTCCTTAATTGGAACTAATAAGTTCGAATAGGGTATTCGAACTAAGGGGTTAATTCGAACTAACTAGTTCGAATTAACCAATGTGGCCATGTTAATTCAAACTAATTTCTTAGTTCGAATTAACCGGCCATTGAAATGAATGGGGATCGCTAATTCGAACTAAGCAAGTTCTCGCTTAGTTCGAACTAACATTCCAGTGTGGCCATGCTAGTTTGAATTAAGCTGATTCAAGCTAACTTTCGAACTAATTTTAGCAAGTGTAGACATAGCCTACTTGTTAGAGCACTTGCTGAATAGGTACGAATGATAACAGATCCATGTTGGGGAAGCTAAAACAGAATAATTAGAGCAGATCTTTCAAACTGAGTGCTGAAGTTAGGCCCTGACAGCAGGATTTTCAAAAGAGCTCAGCTCCTATTTGGGCACAAAGATAAAGAGCCAGTTTTCAAGAACAACTAGGCATTCTGAAAACTCAGATTCTTACTTAGGTGTCTAAAGGGGAACTCAGCATTTCTGAAAATCTACCCTCACTTTCATATGTAGAAGCCCAATAAGTGACCTCACTGCAGAGACAGTAAGCACTCACAGCTTCACCCACTTCACTGAACTTCTCTGACTGAGAGCAGAATGTGGCCCTGTGTTCAGTTTCTGAGGCCGCTTATTACAAAGCATGCATGCAGTTTAGCTGGCAACCATGGTTTATGCATGAAGTCCTGGCTTTTTACAAATGGAGTATTCCTTTCAGAACGGGTAGAAGGAGACAGAACTAATACATAAAAAGTACTCAGTGAAAAGCAGTCCATCTGAAGCAAAATGGGCTGGACGCCATCTAGTTTGAGGGAAGGTAGATGCCAAGGAGAGGAACTTCCACTAAAGTACTCCAGTGAATCAGTATTGGAGAGAAAAACATACCTATCCTTTTATAGCAGCAGGCATAGTTAATCAGAAGTAACAATTTTCATGGTAGATCCATACTAGCAGCCCTGACTTAAACTGGCAAATATTGCTATATACATGCAATTAACCCATATTAGGAAAATAATATACCATCTGTTCTCAAGCTGCCCTGACCACCCAGTCTTTCCCAACTTTAGAGATGCATGCCTGCTTTCTTTCCTTCTTTCTGTGTAATTCACCAAGTGTTTGGATCTGTACGGGAGCCAGCTCATTTTTTTGTTTCCACAGAGTTCTCTGAATATGCTATACTATATAGAATTTATCAATCCTGTTTGGAATGGGACATAAAGGGTAGCCTTGTCATTACTGCTACGACCAGGATGGGTAGGCGTATTTGGTCTGTTTGCAAACCTTCTTGAACATGGAGGTTCAAACTGAAAACATAAATAAACCCCTTTGAAGTTCATGATTCACTTTGGCCTGGCAAGGTGCCAATTCCCAGCAGCTGCCAACAGCATCAGCCCTAAGCTAGTTGTGGATAGAAGACAAAGATGGGAGAAAGAGAGAGAACACCTTTTTGGCCATTGGAGGAGAGAAATAATTGGTTCTCCTATCTTGTCCCCTTTTAGGGAGGCAGAGAAGGAACAATCCGTGTGAGCTCTCTCAACCCCTTCATTGTTCCTACAGGTTTGAGAATGAAGATTACAGCCCTATTAGCTCCTAGATCTCACCTTCTCCTCAGCAAACCTTAGGCCACCCGTCTTTACCTATAATATCGTTTGGAGATGTAGAATGCTCTCTGTTTTCTGTTTGTGGCTGGAAAGAAACCCACTAACCCACTCCAAGGAAAGCTGTTCTAGGCCTGGGTGGCTTGCTGATCTACCCTGTGGCAGCTGGTAGACAATACCACTCCTCCCACTCCAGTGCCCTGTACCATTAGTTTCTACTGATGCCTGTAATACACTGGACTACCAGAGAACCCAGCCAAGTTCAGGGAAAACTTTGTCCAGACTTCTCAGGCACTGGGGAAACTCCATTTCCACACAGGACCTGATGTTTCTCATACACTGATGCTCATAGCATTTGAAGAGTCAATGTGTATTTTCTATTCTCATTACTGTCTGACAGTATCAAGGGTTTGTGGTGAGCTGACTTGAGGTTCCAGGCACTGACATACAACTCATTTTTGGAGAAGCAGAGAAGAGTGTGGAAGAATGCGTGGCTCTAATTCTCTGACGAAGAAGATTGGGTCAGAGACCTTCCTCTCAGCTATTAGCACTCACCTTCCCACTCATCTTCTAAGAAGGCTTACACTTTCAAGGGCAGTATTTTTACAATTCTGTCCCAAGCTTTAGAAGTTTCTAACATACAATACCATTTTTTTCTGATTTCTATTGTTTTCACAGTTTTACAGTCTGTTATAATTAATACTCATCATGTAGACCAATCACATCCTAGAAGTTTGCTTTTTAGTTTGAAAAAATATGTGATCCTGCTAGTTGATAAATCTGCTGGAAACACCATGTGACAGTAATAGTTTCACTTCACATAACAAAACATTACCCACAAGGTTTAATTTTATTTTTGCAGTTAGTTTCTGTAAAGGATGCCTAATAAGAAAGGTCAAGGTATCGTCAAAGCCTAGACAGTTTTTTGCTGAATGACATAAAACTGTCAGAGATGCTGAGCTTTGATGTTCCATTAAGTGATCGATGTAGATTACTGACTTTTGGCTAAATGCTGCTCAACTGTATAAGGTCAATATTTGTTAGCTCATTGGTAGAATAATTAATCAATCAATACAGGATATCTGAAGTCAGGAAAAATTATTGCAAGGCCTATGTCTCTGGCTTTGGTAACTAAAATTATTTCAAAACATCTTTAGAGCATCATTAACTCCCTCTGTGCAGAATTTATTTGTGGCCATTACATTTCTTGTGGAAATAGGGGGAAAAAAACAGCAACCCAAGGGAAGAGCACTTCTTGTAACCTTGAGCTCCCTGGAAAGAAAAGCTTCTAACAAGCGAAGTGCATCATCATTAGTTCTTCCCTTTCACATCATTATACTCAGCTTGGAAAATAATTACATGCAATTTTTCTATTTTACAGTTGGGCCACATGACACAGTGTTCTTTCTGCAGAGTTATTCCACCCTTCCTCTCATTTTTTGTCTTTTATTGTAGTCTGTAGCATCTACAGTAACCTCTTAAACATCCCTATTATTAGATACTGTACAGCACCAAGCACAGTGAGGCCCCGAACCTTGATTAGGGTGACTTGCCACTCCTGCAATATAATTAAATAGTAGCAACCACCACAATAATGACTAGTATTTCTGTAGCCATCTGATGCATTTTTTGGATATAAGAGAACTTGGAATTAAACTTCACAGCCCCATTAATATTTACCCCTAGTGCACCAGAGCTTCCTTCCACTGCCATGAAAGAAATTTGCATGATTCCTATCTAGTATTCAAAGTTATAAAATGGGAATTTGCTTGAGAGTTCCAGATAAATGATCATTTAGATGTTTTTTAAAAAGCATATTATGTATTTAGTATTTTGGCATATACTGGAGGGGGTAAACAGCTACTCCTACTTATTTATACACTTCTGAAGTGTGTATTCTGTATTACAATGATCCAGGATTGTCTTTTCATTATATATTTGTCCAGTGCCAAGCACAGGGCTTTGATCCAGAAGTGGGGCTTCTAGGTATGCTATCAGGAAATAAATTAAAGTAAATCAAAATACTTAAATTTAATTGATGATTGAGTGCAATGGGACCAAAGCAGATACTGAAAGTTAGGGCTTGTCTACATGGCAAGTTACTGTGTAGCAAGTCAGAGAGCAAAGCTATTTCAGACACGTTTGCTGTGTGGTAACATCCCATGTGGACACTACTAGAGTGCACTGAAGGAGTGGGAGTGCAGCTTAGCATACGACTATTTGAAAGCGCCATATGCCAAACTGCACTGTAGGACTTCCAGTGCTCGGTAAGATGGTGTGCTGTAAATTAACACCCTGGCTTGCAGCACAGTAATTTGTCATGTAGACAAGCCCTGAAGCACATACTAAGTACCTAGTCAAACTGAGGCCATAGTCACTAAGGATGACATCCTGGCTCCCTTGAAGTCAATGGCAAAACTTCCTAATGGGCTAAGGATGAAAGTCACGATTATATTTTCCTGTCTATTTCTTCTGATATGTAAATCAATACAATTTGTGAAATCTATTTTAAGGGGAAAAAAGGCCAGAAGATTTCCCCTAAAATCAGTCACCTGAGTGAAACAGATAGGGTGCGTCTACACTTAGAAATTAAGTCAACTTAAGGAGGCTTAAGTCGCCTTAATTTACTCCGCGTCTACACTGGGCTTTCCTTAATTCGACTTAAGCTGCTCCTTAAGTCGAATTAAGCAAAAGTTAGTTCGAATTAATAACACCTTGTTTTAATTCGAACTAGCACTTAAGTTGACTTAAGTCAGTGGAGATGTGGACTAGTGCCTAATTGGACCTTTTAAGTCGACTTAAAATGTTAAGTCGACTTAATAAGGCCAAAAAGGGACCACATCTACACTTGAAAAGTTAAGTCGACTTTTGTTAAGTCGATTTAATAAGGTCCACTTTAAGTCGACTTAAAGTTGACCTTATTAAGACGACTTCATAAAGTCGACCTAACTTTTTAAGTGTAGGCATAGCCATAAGGAACAACTAGATAAGGAATACATTTAAATTAAAATGGAACTAAATGGTCTCAAGTATTTCTAATAGGTTGGTGTGAGTTACTATTGTATTGTGTCACAGTCTGGAGACTCTGGAAAATAAATACAAGACTGCCAGTATGTGAATATTATGATTGAATTAAACCATGTGTCTTGCATAAGTGCATACATAGCTTTCATTACCACAGTAGGTGATCACTTCATAATCTTTAATATGCATTTATCTGGACAGCACCTCAGGGATGTAGGGAAGTGATATCTCCATTTTACAGATGGAAACTGAGGCACAGAGAAACTAACTGTCTCACATGAAATATGTGGTAGGGCAGGAACTTAAAACTAGATCTTCCAGGTCCGTCCTAGGTCAGTGTCCTAAGCACCAGACTGCCTCGTCTCTGTGAAGGGAGACTAGCATCCTATTACTTTGCTAAAATTATTAGAACTATTTTGTGAGACGTTTGATGTTATGTTGGCTACTGTGAGACACCAGGACCAGAGGGAAGCAGGAGAGTTGTGGAGGGCTGGTACAGAAGCTCTAGAATGCTCCAGGCTTTATTCCCCACAGACTGAGCAGGGCTGCTGCAGTTTAATTAGAGTCACCTGGGACCAATTAAGGCCAGCTGGTAAAAAGCCCTTGCTCCAGCCAGTGGGGGTGGAGAGTAAGGGGAAGTAGGATTGGGGAGTGTTGGAGAGAGTTGGTGGAGAGACAGAGAGACAGAGACAGCAATGCTAAGTCCTGAGAGAGGAAGAAGAGCACAGAGAGAGGGGGAGATAGCCCAGGGGAGGGTAGTGCTGCTACCAGCAGCATTAGCAGCGTGCAGCTGCTATTCCTAGGGCCCCTGGGCTGGGGCTCGGAGTAGAGGGAGGGCCCGGGCCCCTTCCCCCTCCTGCCTCTCTGTGCGGTCAGGGCTTCCACTGCCCAGAGACTGGGGCGAGCGGGGCTTACCCTGGGTCCACAAGACAGAGGAGCACAGCACCCACGGGAGCAGAGCGGCCAGTTTGCCACACTACACAAGGGCATTGCAGTTATCATGAGACAAAAAGTGCTGGTGAGATAAAGAATTATAGGCCGTTATTAATTACAATAAAATTTGGGGTTTTTAAAGCTTTTTGGTAATTATATTTCCTGGTGTTTCTCATAACGAGACACTGCCACTATAGACTAAATTGAAAAGACCAAATTCTCAGCTGGTGTAAATCAGTGTACCATGAGTTAAACTAATTTATTATCTCAGGATCTATAATTTATTCTGTTACAATGGGACTTGTAATATCTTACAGTCAAAATTATTTGTAGAGTCTCCATAGGGGCTCAGGTACTTGAAAAATCCAATCATGTTCAGTGTACAAAAATATTTGTATCTTTCTAGACTTAAAATTAGCTGACCACAGATTTAAAATATACTAGACATCACAAGAATAGAGTCAATGTACTATGGAAGGAATACAGATATGTTTCATTGTCTGTGTCTGTATGATTAAATAAATTAATTTTTGAACAAAAAAAGATATATTATAACCCTCTTCTTGTAATGTAAAAGGGACAATGGCATATTAGGTATTGATCAGCTGGAGCACATATTCATTGAGAAAAAAAAACAGATTTTTTAGTTAAAACTGGAAGTTTCACAGGGACAATAACTATTTTAACTCCCATTTATTATGCATTGGAACAGTGCCAATAATAGACATAGGGTGGAACGGTATGTGAACTGTGCCCAGCAAGGAGCATGGTCTTTGCCCCCAGAGACTTAGCTTTTTGCTTGTGTTATTGTCTATTTTTAGTGTTCTATGAAAACAGCTTTTAGTCCAAGATCTCAAATTAAAATTGCTCAAAAAATTAAAAGAAAAGTTGCTGCCAGATCCTCCCCTCAGGACATAAATTGCACTGTTCCAATACTGGATTTTCTGCTTCCGAATACTACCAACCTGTGTTGTTTAGTTTCTGAGATATTCAAGTCTAGTTAGCTCTATGTGCCTTTCTTTGTGAATCCTGTGGTAAGACTAGAATTGCATGTGCTTAGCACTGTCATGTATCCATTCATTCGAGTTGACTCATGATGTCAGATGGTCCTAAGCATTATCAGAAGGGAAAAGAAACACTTAAGTGAAGTTTTTTATGCACTATGTTTTATTGGGTTACACTGGGTTATCGCGCCAGAGCAAGTTATGTCACCTCACAACTAATGTATCATGACAGAAATGAGCCAATGAGGACGTGAAGTTCTCCAGCTCTTAGCTCTAGATAACTTGTACAAATCAGTTAAAAAATAGAATGGTGCTGAAATATTATTTGTGACTCAACAACTTTAATTTGATTATCATCAGGGGGTTGACAGAGCTAGGTTTAGGATTTTTATCCCCACAGAAAAAAAGCTTCAGGATTTCACTCTACTTCAAAGGAAAGATGTCAATAGCACATCCTCTTTAAGCTGCAGCAGCACTAAGTAGAGATTGATGATGCCTCTGACATACAAGCACAAGAAACCCTGCTTTGTGTGAGCAGCAATTTCTTTAAATGTCAGAAGACGGAACAGTGATTTTTTTTTTTTAATGGGAGAGCAGCAAACTGCAACTTCCTTGCTCCTGTTATGACTCCTTCTGTCATGGTGATTATGGAAAGGAATGCTGTGCATTATTATGGTTACTTTGTGTTATGGTAGTTCCCAGTCAGAATCCAGGCATGCCTTTTGCTAGGTCTTCTGCAAATACAGAGGAAAACATGTTCCCTAATGCAGCCCCAGGAGTTTGCAATCTAAGAATGTTAATTTTTTAATATGCACCCTGCAGTTGCTTGCACTGAGTATCAATAAAGACTGTTCCTGGATTAGGAATGAGTACATAAATGTGTAACATGACGCTTTTTTATATATTACCCATTTGCCCATTATTACATATATACCCTGGTATTAAAACTATTGGAGAATAGGAACACATTATTTGCTCCAAAGTGTGCACATTCTGTGGATGTAAGTTAGTATAATATAGTGTGATAAAGGATAGAATCTTTAGGGAATCACATTACTGAGATAAAGGGCTTCTTCAAGAAATGTGCAGATTTCTCTGCAGATTTGAGAATCTCTAGAGAAAACCTTGAAAAGTTTTACATTATTTAGACAGTGCCCCCATTTGGAGTTATTCAGGATATTCACTAGGATATCTTGTCACCTTATTGGTAAAGCGGATGAACATTTCCCCTTCAAGGATCCAACATAAGGTCACTCTTTTCAACAATTTCAGAGGGCGCTTCCCCTTCAGAACACTCATAATAGCTACTTTTCCTTGATCTGAGGAAGAGTTTTGTATATCTGGAAAGCTTGTTTCTCTCACAACAGAAGTCGGTCCAATAAAAGATATTATCTCATCCACATTACTCAAAAAATTAAGGTGTTTAGGGCACTTCTGCTCTGAGAAATGATTTATGACATAGGGAGTGAAAAGGAAAGGAAAATAACTGAAATTCAAGTCCCTGAGATTTTCATTCCTGGTGATCCAGAATTTCCAACCTATATGTCTTTTTTGTTCATTTGCTTGGTTTTTTTTAAGAAAAACCTTCGGGGATTTTGACTAGCATCTATGGCTGTCTATTTAATCTTGAAAGCTGTGAGAATTACAATGAATCTGGAGTGGATAGCAGATTAAACGTTAAAACTGCAAAATATGGAAAACATACAACTGCTTTGTGCAGAAAAGGTAAATGGCAGTGATACTAGCAAATGTAACTCAAACATTGAATACCTGCCTGTTTGTATGCTGTCTTTAGTATTAGCTATGAACTCCATTCAGATCTAGCTGGTAATATTAGTTCTATATAATACTGTTCTAAAAGCAGCAACTTTAGCACATAGTTTTTCTAAAATGGATAGGCCAAGTTAACTTGTGAGTTTGCAAGGCATGGAACAGGTGGTAAAAAGCATCCTTTGCCTCCACTCTCACCTTTCATAGAGCACAGCTTAGCCAGACCAGGGAACCTATATAAACAAATGGTAATCCTCAATATATTGAATTATATTCCCATGTATTCTTTAACACATTCATATATAGGAAAAGTAGATGACTGTGATACACCTAGAAGGATATGCATTTTCCAATAAGTCTTATAATAAGGAAATGCTGCTATGATGGAGGTCATAGGCAACCTCTGAATTATGGATTCTGAGAGGAGACATTAAACAGAAAAGAGTTGTTCTCCTTCGTTGCCTGGAGGCTGCCTTAAGTGCCAGGCCTTTGATCATGGTGACAGTTTTAAACCCCTTAAGAAAACTAGAATTGAGAATAAAATAAATGACAGCTGTGGTTCACCTTTCTCTTTCTCTTTTTCTTTCCTGTTCTCTTAACCCCTTGAGAATCCCTGAAGTTTATACTGTATACATATGATGAAACAGCACTTCTCATGTGGTCCTTGAAAGTGAATTATATGTCCTTTTACTTCTGCCATGTTAGTGAAGTACTAAAGGGCATGACCCAGGGTATATGAGAATGATACACAAGGATTTAAGGTGGTGCTGACTCCTGTAAAATAAATATCCTTACCTCTGCATAATCTTATTTAAATTGGGATCCTTTTCCATTTCCACTCATTTTCCTTTCTTTCATGCGTTATTTAAACTTAATAAACCCCCCAAATCAGTGTATATTCTGAAATCCCAAAGTTATTTTTCAATGGATTTTAGGTACCAAAGTACCTAAGGTTTAATGTACCTGGAGTTAATGAAATCACATTGCATGGGGAAAAGGCTGCTCATTTAGGATTGATAGACAGTAAATATAAATAGGCAAAGACAGAAAATGTAAATGGAAAAGTAACTTTTAGATTTAAAAGAAGTATGTCTACAAAGTTATGATATAGTTTTGGCGCTTGATAGAACCTTTGGCTGACATACTAGCTCTTCACTTATGAACAGCTGGGATCAAATGAGAGTAGACTAAGCAAGTAAATATGTTTACTCTGGTCTTAATTTTTAGAGTTTTGGTCACAGAATGAAGCCATCATACCATTTTATTTATTTGTATTTAAAAACAGTAATGCAAAATATACCTATCCTGGGCTTATATGCTTCTTCCTTCCATTAATTACAAAACACAATTTAAAAATAAATAATTGGCCTGTATAACAATTCTTGTAAAGACTCTAAACATATCTTCAGATACAGGCAAAACCGCATATGCAGTCATCAATTTAACACTCACAAATGCATATTTTTGAAAATACAAATATATGTGATTGTAATTTTTGCAGGTACAATTAAAGAACCCTGATCAAAACGGGCCCCAGTAACAACTATTGTAAAATACACTATTGAAGCATTTTTTTTGAAACTCTAATGCCACTAAACAAATATTGTATGTGTGTTATTACAGCTGAATGGCGATAATGAGAATTGAAAAGATAGTGTATGAATTATTCTATCAATGACCTTGTAGGACATTATGGTGATCTATTGTCCTAGATCATCTATACAATGCCTTCAAAGCTCCTTTTTCCTATTAATCATCTTCAAAAGTCACCATGGTTTATTGATGACTCTGACAGACAGAGAGCTCACCTACAAGCAATAAGCTGGGTGTGAAACTACCTCATGCTAGCCTATAATGGACTTAGTTGCCTATAAAGGCATTGGTTCCTACTGACGCAAATTAACATTTAGTTAATATATTTTAATTTAGTTCCCTTTGAAATGGGACTAAATAAAGAGCATTAATGAACTGTTAATGTGCATCAGTAAGTCTACAACTCGCTAGTGCAGGGTAGATTCACACCCCAGCTTGTTGCAAACTAAATATTTGTATAGAAAAGACCTGTATGTGTGGGATCTGAGCATCATTGGCAGAAATTGTACTGCCTTTGCAGCATGGGAATTTTTTTTTTTTAAGTCCTGTACCATAGCTGTGATACAATTTTTTTTTTAAAAAAAGTCTTCCTCTTCCAGCACTGCATTTGATAAATTCATTCCAGTAGAATTCTTCAAATGCAGGTTGCTGACAGATTAGTAAATCATTGTTTCCTCTTCCTAGTAACAATTAGATTTCTCCTTCTGTAAGGAAATTTTCTATTGACTTCTGACCTTTTGTGGTAGAAGAAAGGCATTGTCTTATCTGGTTGGGTTCCAGCCAACATCAGTCACTGAGGTTCTAGAGAGGATCGGAGAACTTAATTTAGTAACTTTTGAATTAGACCTTGCCTCTTTTGGCTAGTGAAATTAACTGAAGATGCATTGAGGGCCAATTTTTCAAAGGCATTTGAGCACCTAGAGATGCAGCTTAATGCCAATGGCTCACTCAATAGGCACCTAAATTCTTTAAAAATCTATCTTGAGCCCATTGTTGGTTGAGATTTTTGATGCCTATCTCTAGTAAATGACTTGGAGTTGGATGAGAGGAAACTTGCAGAAGATTAATCCTGAAAGAAGGTCAGGTTTAAGGAAAAACCTAGTTTGGGTGCCACCAAAGGGCTCAGAAATGCAAACAGAAGCTAAGCATCTATCTCACAAATGCTAACATATGCCACTCAGAACATTTAATGAAAATCTCTTTCCTACTAGTCTATCCCATCCACATTATTTATTACCAATGAACTAAGGTCACACAGGAAATCTGTGGCAAAGCCAACTGTTGAACCCAGATTTTCTAAGTCCCAGCCCAGGTCTTAACTGCAAGAACATCCCTCTTTTCTGACCCAGATTCAAACACTAACAACAAAAATATGCCACTATTTATTTTCTAGAGTTTTGTACACCAGACTGAACTTTTAAATTGAGCTTTTTGTCTTAATGTCCTGTTACTTGCATGGCACACCGCACCTACTGTACCGGACTGTGTGCACTGACTGTGTTATATAAATATTTGCATGTTAATACTTAGCATGGACTTCCTGTCTCCCGAGGAAGTTTGTAATATAACCCACTTTTCAGTAAAACAACAGAGTCCTATGGCACTTTTAAAGACTAACAGATTTATTTATTGCATGAACAAAGTGGGATTTTCTCCCACGAAAGCTCACGCAATAAATAAATCTGTTAGTCTTCAAAAGTGCCACAGGACTCTGTTGTTTTTCTACAATAGACTAACACGGTTACCACTTTTCAGTGTATGTTATGCATCCTCTTTCTATGCTGATCCACGAGCATGTAGCTCTGTTACAGCTCTTAGCTACATAGAGAGCCTGGGTTTTAAGATCATACTTATAGAATAATGCTATTATTTGTGGAGGCTCCTGGTTCAGTCTCTGGTGTTGGACAAGATGGTGGCCTGACAAACATTATTCAGTGTTGTTGTAACCGTGTCAGTCCCAGGATATTAGAGAGACAAGAAAAGTGAAGTAATATCTTCTATTGGACCATATTCTATTGGTGAGGGACACAGGCTTTTGAACTTGCTGAAAAGGAGTTCTGTGTAAGCTTGAAAGCTTGTCTCTCTCACCAACAGAAGTTGATTACCTTACCCACCTTGTGTCTCAAACATTTTCCTTTCATTTTAGGTTTACAGGGAAAGGTGGTCACCTCTGCATTAATATTTTTGTGTTTGTCTATTATAAACCCTCTAACATTTACTAGCATATGGCAATGATGAGTCTCCAAGTGTGCCTCACAAAGTCCTAACACCATTTGAAATATTGGTCCCCATCTTACTTGATTTCAATGGGGCTTAAGTATGTTGCTGAATTGGAGTCATTACACTGGACTGTAAGTAAGCAAGGTTTGGGTACTGTGTGCTGTTTTTACCTTTAAAACAGTCAACTTTAGATATCACAGTATAATTAACTTAAAAAAATACCCAGTCACCTGAAATCTTCTTCTTCATATCTGATCACCTTGAAACCTAACATATTCAAAAATATTTTCATTAGCAGTCTTAATAATAGCAAACACATAAAGTGATATCATCCAGTCTAGACTCTAAGGCCATTAATTTTTTCCAGCTCTAAATCAGCCAGAAGAGAAACATAGACTCCCAGGATTTTGGTTTAGGCCATTATACAAGGCAACACAGGATGATCAGATCTTGATGACTCTAAAATTTGGGGAATGGCTGGATCACGGTCTGGGTTTGGGTCCCATCATATTGAAAATACTATTCATTTGGGCTCTAGTAGATTTATAGATGTGAATGGCTTTTGCAGCTAATTTTATAAAGGACTCTCTGTCATTTTATAAAGAACACTGTCATGTTTTGCTTTTAACAAATGACATACAATAAAACTGCCACTTTATATATGATGTGGTGGTTAAAGTGAAACCTTTAGCATAAAGATGGGGAATTTAGGGAATGCTTATTTACTTGTTGAGTCCCTGACAAAGATCTAAAATGGTTGCAAGAGTGGTATCCATTTTTTTTATCATCACAATAGACAGATTGTACAGGAAAGCACATCAGTATAGATTAACCTGTGTGTACAGTGACTGTAAGGTAAGTGGACTTTCTTTGAGCATACAGTAACGTTATCTTCAGCAACCTGTCCTACATAGCAGAATCTCCTTAATTTAGAAACTCAGCCATTCACAAAACATCCTCTCCCAGCATACACTAATGGCTCTTTCTTTAAACAGCCATTTGGGTATCTAATATTAATCATGATGTCCTTGGGCCAGTGTTAGAACTTGCTGCTATTGTCCTAATGCCCCAATTAGATTCCCTGATAGCCTGCTGATGTTTTCCCTGAAGCATTATAGACTATACCATCTCTGAAAGCATGCTAAATATTTTTCTGTATTATTTAAGATTAAAATTTCTCTTTGCATTTCATTTCTCTCTCAGCTCATTAGATCTCAATTTCAGTAAAATGCTCATCAACGAACAAAGAGAAATTAACATTCTTTATTAATTATTTTCATCTATTACCACAAGAAGACTGACTTCATTTTTGGTACATTAATCAAATTTAACTAATATTTATTTAATCAAAATGTATCCCACTGAAATGAAATAAGAGTTTACATGTGAGTTATTATGATAAGTTCTGAGTAACCAAACTCTTATTTTTGAATAGATGCATTCAGTTTAAATATATTTATATAATGAATGTAATGGGAACCACCTGGCTTAAAGTGTTTTCTCTTTTTATTGTTTTTGTTTTGGTAGGGGTCAATCAAGGTAAAGTGCCCAAGAACAATAATGTATTTCTAAAGCATTATTCTTAATAGCTGACTAGAAGCCCTTTGTCTATGAGTAATGTGGCAAAGGAAAACAGCTGATAGTAACAAAACACATGGAATCATCTGCTGTATCTTCACTTATTTGTTCCAAAAGAGGGCAGCAAATATCTGTTTTGCAGCCATAGTATATTTTGAGCTCATCAATCTCTGTCACTGAATGACAGAGCGATACATCTTACAGTTCAAGCAACCCTTTGCCTCTATTCACAACTTAAAGCATGTGCTTTTTTAAAAATGATTTTTAGGTTAAACAATATAAAAAGTGATAGGCTGATATAGTGCAACATATAATTTTAAAAATATTAGCATCAAGCTGCTATTAAATACTAGATTTCTTTTTTGTCTTAATCCAGCTCCGCTAGACTTCAAGTCAAAAATAAAATATCTCTCACGTTGTTATAATACACTCACAGCTCTCTCCTTATGGCCCTTATTCATTAAAAGAAGGCCTACAAGCCCTTTAGATAGCACCACCTTGAGCAAAATGAAAGAGAATTATTTAAACTACAGTAGAGGGATGTGTTGCAGAAGTATGTATGTGTATGTTAGTATACACTTATGTATGTGTATGTTAGTAAAAAAGTGGAGGTGGTTTGTGGAACTTTGTGGAACAACTACTTTTTTAGACTATTAGTACAATAGGCAAGATACAGAATTTATATAATATTAAGTTCAGTATTCACTGTGTTGCTGTGGCCTCCTAAAGATAACCTGATGACACAGAAACAATAACCATCTCTCTCTATCTTACACACACCCACCCACCCACACACACACACACACGCACACACACACACCTGTTTGTGTCTGAATTTCCTCTCAATCATCATATGTAATTCTTTATTTTTTTGCACAGGAACTTATTCCAAAAAATAGCTAATCTTTAAAATGGGGGAAAGGAAAACAAAACAGTTGCACTGTCAGATAACAGTGAAATAAATGGTTTGAAAGTAGATTTTAAATAAAAAGTAGGGAGGATAGTTTGGGTTCTTATGATTAGAACTCTGAGATTTCAAATTCTTGCTTCTTACAGAGTTCACAGCAAAATTAGAAAGATCTTTCACAGGAAAATTTCACACAAAATGTCAAAAATATTTTGCACCACTTTGCAGTCACGTACTGGGATTTTAAATTTTTTTTTTGGAAAAATTACTTGCCAGGGGATTTCATGTACAATTATGAACTAATAACTGTAGTTAGCACATTATGTGCTATTCCTTTTCAGGAAATTTATTGATGGAATTTAAACTACTAAAGGCTGAACTCTGCACTTTTGATCAGCTGCCTAAACAAATTATTTTACCATTGAAGTAACAAATACATTAATATCAAGAATAATAGAAAGAAAAAAAAATCAATGGCTGTTTTAGGCAAATAGCAGACTGCACATTTTTGTTTTAGTTTGTCATCTCTGGGGGGAGTAGGGGAAGGAAGGAGCAGTGGAAAGTTACACAAAAGACAAAGCAAAGGCAGCAGATAGGCAGTGCTTCAATTGTAATGAAAGAGGTGGTGAGGCTCAAGCAATTATTTTTACTTTCATAACTGATGCAGCAAACCCAGATGCGCTGATGCTATGAACTACCAAATAGAGGTGCCAGAGCTGAGCCCCGGCAAGTCCTGGGTCAAATTAAGACCTGCTGATAAAATGTTATATGGTATGTCACAGGAACAGGGGTAGTCAAAGAGGAAGAGGAAGCATGTGGGAGGAGAGAGCAGCATCACAGAAACTAGGTAAGGGACTCCATGAGGAAAGAAACAAGCACTACTTAACAGCCTTCATGAGGCAGGGGGAAAGCCTGCTTGTCTGCCTTTCGGGACACAGATGGTTCCTAAGGACTCCAAAGGGGAGGGTGAACTAGAAAGTGAGGGAAATAGTGGTTTAAGATGTTTATTGTTTTGTACAGTCTATACTCTCTTGTGCTTTACATGATTAAGTAATAAAGAACAACAAGGTGTTGTAGTCTGTGCAAATTGGATGAATGTGTGTTGACTGCTCCACAACTGTTGTGTGCCCCAGAGAGAATTAAACTGTAAAGCAGCAGCTTCACTCCTTCAGGGTGGAATTCTGGGACAAGTATGTAGTAAATAAGGCATCTGTGGGGTCAGCATTGCTCTTTTTTTGGGGGGGGGGGGTCTCAGGCGGATTAGCTGAGGAGCTCTGCTTTCATGAAGGGCTAACAGACTAGAGTCAGTGCCCAGGAAATGTGCCAGAGATGCCAAGGGAGGAACCAATGCTTCAGCCTGCTGAGACTTCAAAAGCCTAAAACACTTGTAAAACCAGAGCAGTAGGGACCTGGATTCCTCTCATAGCTGTCCTACTGGATGCTCATCGGGGGTGGTCACTAGCATCTGTCAGCTGAACACCTCAGGTACCATCCATTTTCTGAAGAGTTCAGTACTTTTATTTGTGTTGATTTTTGGGGTGTCCGTCTTGAGACACCTGGCACCTCACTTTCAAAAGTGCTGTATGTCAGCAGCTGTGAATCTCTTAAATGGAGGTGTGGGTTTTCAGCTCTGCTGAGAATCAGGCACAAGCTGCCTGCAACTGGAGCACCCAAAGATAGAGGCATACAGAACTACAGAAAAACTCTGGCATTGGTCAACACTGGGATAGTTTTAGCTTTAGTCAAACATGAATGGTTGGGCTCAAGATTATTAGGCAAAATGCAATGACCTGTGGTATATAGGAGGTCAGACTGGATGATCCCTTCTGGCCTTAAACTCTATGAATATGTTCTCCAACATGAAACCTATGGGCCCAGTTGATGGTGCTTTAGAGGAACCCACTCTGACCATGATTCTGACCTTAGGGGGGCTACCTTTACTTCCTGCATAATAATATAGTGGTCAGCTGCTTTTTAAAAATGACTGTTAAAGTCACTTTCTTTCTCATCACATGCTTCTTGGGACTAAGTCTATGTCTGCACTTGGAGCTAGGGGTGTGATATACTTGTGCTAGCTCTCCTCCAGCTTGGGTGCTAAAAATAGCAGACTAATTGCTTTTGCATATGCAGCAGTGAGCACCAGCATAGAATAGCTGGTCCCAGGACATACCCACAATGTCCAGGCAGGTGTGTACTGGTGCTGACACATGCCGCTTCCCATGCTCCGATGGCTAAACTAGTATTTTTAGCATGCTAGCTCTATATGTCGACACAAGCTGGGGATTGCATTCCTAACTCCAAGGGTAGACGTAGCCTAGAATGGAGAATGGGCAGAACCACGATAGAGGCCACAGTCCTGTGTATATCCCAGTTCCAAAGTCGCAGATCCCCACCCAATTAAACAGAGCCCACCCTTCTGTGTGCTCTTCATGTGACACTATGCTTTGCTGTTGTTTGATGCTCACCAATGCAAATGGTTCGGTGGG
Source organism: Pelusios castaneus (assembly GCA_007922175.1). Classification (NCBI taxonomy): domain Eukaryota; kingdom Metazoa; phylum Chordata; order Testudines; family Pelomedusidae; genus Pelusios; species Pelusios castaneus. The sequence continues at coordinate 16,027,609 of ML685768.1, forward strand.
ATGCCACAGAGCTTGCAGACCCATTTAGTGTTGCTTCAAGTCATATTAATGGACTTTAGACTATGTAGTAGTGGGGAATATGCACCTTAAAACAGCCATCTAAACTATTTGTTGAGTGCCAGCAGTCGACAGAGAATCAGCAGTTTTCCAGCTCCTCCCTCTTTCACACTCTCCTTTTTTGGCTTGCATGTGCTTGGGGGATGCTTGTGGGGAGCATAGCAGGGCTTTTGAGTCTATTCTCTGCCTAATCTCAAGAACATGCATACTCTTTAACAGGCATTCACGTTTTCTAGTGACTAGATGACTGAAGGCATATGTCTCTTTCCTTGGTAAAATCTCATAAGCCTATTTAAGGTGTCAGCTTTGGGAGGTGGGAAATTTGGAATTCATTCCATTGGTAATCTTGATTTGGTTTATAATGTGACAACAGTACCTTCTGGCTTTGTGCTTTATTCCAGTGACCTCTGTTCTTATCCATACATGGGAGCCATGTCAGTAAAACAAACCTTGCATTTCTCCCTGGCTTAGGAGGAGGCAGTGAACAGTTCTTTCAGAGCTGACGTTGTGCCTTTTTAGAGAAGAAAGGTTCTGATTAGAGTGGTTGCCATTGAAAGAAGGAACAAAGATATGCCATGAATCACAATAAAGAAGATCACCTAGTCTTTGGGTCTGGAAGGCCATCAGAGACACTAGAGAGCAAGTGAATGGGATTTTCCTAATAGCAGTTCCAGTTGGCTCAGCTTGAACCCTTAAGTTAGATTATATTGGTTTCTGGTCTCAGATCATTTCTGCTGAAGTCCAGCAGCCTCAGGGACCAGCTAACCCAATAAATATGTTGCTTTGTTCCAAAAAGTTAACTGAAACCAGTAGAAAATTTCCATTTAGAGGAGTGTGTGAAGGGAACAGGGAAAGCTTCTGCAAATACACAAAAAAAGCCCATCTTCAAAGTGTCTGACAAAGAGGGATTTTCTCCCACGAAAGCTCATGCGATAAATAAATGTCTTAGTCTTTAAAAGTGCCACAGGACTCTGTTGTTTTTCTGAAATAGACTAACACTGCTACCCCTTTGGAACAAAAAATAAAGGCATCTGTTATTTCAGTTCATGGTTGAATACCAAAGAGTATTTCAGTATAGACATTTCTTCTTTTGCACAATGTTCATGTACTGATAGTGGCACTTTGCTTCAACTTTGCTATAGCACTAGAACCAACTCTTTCCTCTCCTCCAAAGAGAACAGACCCCCAAACTGTTCCTCATTTTGTATGCAAACTTCCCTTTCTCCCATGTAGACCTAGAATTAGTTATTTGCAATAGAAATGTCAACTCAAAACTGCGATTACAAAAATAGTTGAAATACTTCTGTTTAATAAATTGTCACACACTGTAAGCTTCTTGTACTGTTTTTGCCCTCAGTTTTGGGTGTGATTTCCCTAGTGCATCCCATGGAGTGGATGAGGAAGACTGAAATGGTCAAGGAGACTAGACAGTTGTGAAAAGTAGTTTTAATGGGCCAAGTTCTATTCTTACTTAAACCGAATACAACTTTACTCTATGAATACTAAGTCAATAGTATTATTGGTAGAGTAAAGTGATACTCAGTATGAGTCAGAATCTCAGAAGCTGACTCTGAGAGTAACATTTTCAGAAACATGTAACAGAGGGGTAGGCATGTTAGTCTGTATACAGCAAAAACAACAAGAATCCTGTGGCGCCTTAGACTAGGTCTACACTAGAAAAAGTTAGGTCGACTTTGTTAAGTCGACTTAACAAAGTGGTTACCCTGAACGGGGACTTAGTAAGTAAGGAAGGTAAGTACTTAAGTATGTATGGGTATGTACTTAAGGAAGTATGGGTTGGATGAGTGGACCGTAAGGTGGATCGAAAACTGGTTAGATCAACGGGCTCAGCAGGTAGGAATCAATGGCTCGATGTCTGGTTGGCAACCGGTAACGAGTGGAGTGCCCCAGGGGTTGGTCCTGGGGCCGGTTCTATTCAACATCTTCATTAATGATCTTGATGATGGAATAGACTGCGTGCTTAGTAAGTTTGCGGATGACACCAAGTTGGGGGGTAATGGTAGACATGCTGGAGGGCAGGGACAGGATCCAGGGAGACTTGGACAAATTGGAACACTGGGCTGAAAGAAACCTCATGAGGTTCAACAAAGACAAGTGCAAAGTCCTGCACTTAGGACAGAAAAATCCCATGCACTGCTACAGGCTGGGGACCGATCGGCTAAGTAGCAGCGCTGTAGAAAAGAACCTGGGGGTTATGGTGGATGGGAAGATGAATATGAGCCAACAGTGTGCCCTTGTTGTGAAAAAGGCCAATGGCATATTAGGCTGCATCAGTAGGTGTATTGCCAGCAGATCAAGGGATGTGATAATTCCCCTCTATTCGACACTAGTCAGGCTGCATCTGGAATACTGTGTCCAGTTTTGGGCTCCCCATTATAGAAAGGATGTGGACAAATTAGAAAGAGTCCAGCGGAGGGCAACAAAAATGATTAGGGGGCTGGGGCACATGACTTATGAGGAGAGACTGAAGGAACTAGGCTTATTTAGTCTACAGAAGAGAAGACTGAGGGGAGATTTGATAGCAACCTTCAACTACTTGAAGGGTTGCTCCAAAGAGGAGGGAGCTAGGCTGTTCTCGAGGGTAACAGAGGACAGAACAAGGAGCAATGGTTTCAAATTACAGCTGGGGAGGTCAAGATTGGATATTAGGAAAAACTTTCTCACTAGGAGGGTGGTGAAGCATTGGAATGGGCTATCTAGGGAGGTGGTAGAATCTCCATCTCTGGAGGTTTTTAAGGCTCGGTTAGACAAAACCCTGGCTGGGGTAATTTAGGGGAAGTGGTCCTGTTTTTTAGCAGGGGGTTGGACTAGATGACCTCATGAGGTCCCTTCCAACCCTATTATTCTATGATTCTATGACCTACCTGCCCTTAAGTCAACTTAATAAAGTTCATTTAAGGGTTAATCCATGTCCACACTGTGTTTACGTTGACCAAAGGAGTCGACTGGCAGTTCTTTCTATGTCAATCTAAGCTTTCATTAAGTCGACTTAAGGAATTTCTTAAGTCGACTTAATAAAAGTCCAGTGTGGACAGGGAGTTATTTAAGTCAACTTAAGGCTACTTAAGTCTACCTAAATTGCCAGTGTAGACATAGCCTTAAATACTAACAAATTTCTTCAGGCATAAGCTTTTGTGGGCTCCAATCCACTTCATCATTTGCATCTGATGAAGTGGGTTGGAGCCCACAAAAACTTATGCCTGAAGACATTTGTTAGTTTTTACGGTGCCACAGGACTCTTGTTGCAGAAACATGTACATGACTTAATCCTAAATCCCTGATCACATTTTTCTCAATGGAATTCAGAGACCTTGGTCACAAGTATTTTTAATTATGTTACCTCAAATCTTTAGTACTTAGATCGTTTGCTTCTCCACCATTAATACAATCTGCAGTATACCTAGTTATTTAAAATGTTTTGAAATATTGGGTAGTCCTAGCTACCATGTAGGTTCCTTATAGAATTGTGCTGTCAGATTCCTGAGTTAGGAGCAAACAACATCTATCAACTGAGCCTTCATGTTGGTTAGCAAAGATCTAATTGTTTTTTTTTTAATTCCCCAATCAGTGTTTAAATATATGTAAACAATTATAATGCTTATGTTGCCATTTTGCAGCTAATTGTGATATTAAATTCCCCCTGTGAACAGAATTTTAATGTTGTTGGTGGCATTTTGTCAGCAGTTTTCCTGCTGTTTAAAAGATCAGTGTCTAATGGGATTAAGCTAGATAATCAAATCACAAACTGGAATCTGGGTACAATGTTTGGATGCCTGGAGAGTACTTCCTTACTGAAGATGAATGAAAGATGTTTAGGGCTTAGCGAGAAAGAAAAAAATAGGACCACGATTCTCTTAATATTCTCTTAATGATTCTCTTAATGATTCTCTTAATATTAACACGGAATTCTTGGCATCCTCTGATTTTTGATCTGACAATCGAATCCTCAGTTACCAGGAAGAGCTCATCCAGCTGAGCATCAAAAGTCTGGAATGCAAAAACATTGAAGGAGATTTTACCAAACATTGGCTGCGTCTACTGGTAAATTAAGTCGATTTAAGCTTGGCTTAAGTCGACTTAATTTGCCCTGCGTCTACACTACACTTTGCTTAAGTCGACTTAAACAGCTTCCTTAAATCGACTTAAGGAAAATAAAGTTAGACTTAGTTAAGGTCGACTTAAAAGTGCAAGTGTAGACATAGCCATTAACTGTTATTTAGAGAATGTTGCCTAGAAATTTTGTCTGCATTGCTATATCTTTCTATAGAACTCTTTAGATCCTTCTTCTATCCTTTTAATCCTTATTGTGGACTCAACATGTTATTGCTAGTGATTTTAATTCCCAACACTGGTTAAATTCCAGCATGTGCATGTGGGATAATGGGTTTGGGTTTAGATGCATGTCCCTTTGTGAATTGTATCTGCTTATAGCAGGTGTAAAACTTGCTCTGCAAACTGGATTAAAATAATTGGTAGTAACTAATATCCATTTGGGAGTTGTTAACATACCTGTGTTATCATTTGCCTCTTCCCCCACCTTTTTTACTGAAAGAACTGCACAGACTCCTGTTGATCTTTATTATTAATTATATATATTATTGTTGCCTAATTATGTACCAGGTAACCATTTTGCTAAGTTCTCTGCAAACACAAGTCTACTTTGTGCACTGTACATATCTTGAAATATAGGGACAGAATGCAGGTGGGCCACTGCACTATCTTTTATCTGATGTGTTTGTTGGGGTCCCAGGGTTGTACTCTGAAAGTGGGGATCAGCATCGTATTCTGGTCTCTGCTCTGCCACACACTCACTGTTTCACCTTTGGCTGATCACTTAAGTATTCCATGCTTTAGTGCATGCACTGGAAATACAGAAGTATTAAGACTTACATATGCTGTGGCTATCGTTGTGGCTGATGCAATAGGTCCAGAACTGTAGCCAGCCTGAGCTAAAGAATCGTGCTGTAGCTGAGAGCTCTGAAACTCATATCATCTGTGGATTGAACACAATGAAGTACATGTAACACATCAACCATTGGTTACCCACATAGACTGGCAGGTTTAATTAAAGTCATTCTGCGATCCTTGAACAATGTAAGTGTTCTATAAAAGTACATTGGTTACGTTTAAAAAAATCAGTTGTTCAGCTGCTGATAGTTAAGATTTTAGATTCCCTTATACTGAGAACAGGTAATAACCCCTGTCTCTCAAATGCAGCTGTGGGTAAACATTTATTCTTACATAGCGACCACTGTGAAATGTTAGATTTTTATGGGACTGTTTCATCATTGGGCCACTCTAGTTTTACACTGGCGCAGCTTCATTGATTTCAACTGACAATTTATCCATTCATAATTAATCATTTCTAGGTCCAGTTAACTTCTCAGAGCAGTGTTACACCTTTATAAGTCCACTGAGGTCAATGAATTACTCCTGACTTACATTGGTGTGAGTGCAGAATCAGTCCCTGTATATTCTCTTCAGACACAAAACACTTTCTTTGTATCTTTAAATGACTGTACTGAATCAGTGTAAAATACATTTCCATAGAACCGGGAATGCTGATGTACATTTTAATTAAACGAAGTATATATGCTTAATGTGTTTCCCATACAATTAGAGTCTTTATACTAATCTTTTTTTTCAGTGAAAAGATAGCTAATTTCTTTAGGGAAGCATATTAGTATATTCTAATATATTCTAGTTCATCTTGCTAGTGTCTGTGTGGAAAAGGTATTTACACATACATTTTTTCTTAATAAACTACTTTGTAATTAATTTACAATCATACAATAATATTACACTGCTCAATTTCTGTTTTACAGTGTCCTTTCATAGAACTAGCCCTGAGCAAAATATGATTGTTTTATGTTAATACTTTCTTTAACAGAATATAGTATTTGACAATGAAGAAATTCTACTGAATTCCACTATGTGCATTATTTTGCACTTAAATTACTTCTTTACTATGTTCCAAAGGGGTGGTCGTGCTAGTCTAGTTCAGCAAAACAAACAAGGAGTCTTGTGGCACTTTTAAAGACTAATGAATTTATTTATCGCATGAGCTTTCATGGGAGAAAATCCCACTTCGTCAGAAGCTTGAAGCTGTGGAACAATATGACTGGAGTAATTGTGCCCTAGCACATGGGGTTGCAGTGCTGCTCAGGATTAGGACTGATTGCTCTTCTGTCACGACGGGAGGCCAATTTTGAGTGAATTGAGTTGCAAATGTGAAACTTCCCAATAGTGAGAAGTAAGGTAAGATGTGGGGTGGGAGAGGCAGGAGCTCCTGGTCAGGAATGGTATGGATGATCCCTCAAGCGCTGAAGCTCCTGGGAAGAGGTAGGTATAGGGGGATCATTGGCTAGGAGTGGTCAGACATTTTTTTGCTTGGTGGAGGGCCTCAATTTCAGATTTGCACTGGGCCACCAAAAATCTCTGGGACCAACTTGGAAATCATTGTAAATCTAGCAGTAACTCTCTCACATCATTTGACACTTGAACCTATTGCACTGAACAGTAATGTACCAAACCATGTTTATAGTTTTGCAAAATAATGTGGGCTCTATTTTTGCTAAAACAAAGGAGAATATTACACTTTTCATAAAATGCTATAAAACTTACCTTCTGCCTGCACAGCTTCCAGTGATGGAAGGAAGATCAAATTAACATCAAGAATGGCATCTCAAGTATTGTTAAAGGTACATCATCATACAATTTAGATTCAGATGGTAGATTTCATTTTAAACAAATGAGAAGAGGGAGCTAAATAGGAAGAAAATATTAAACTCAGGATATTTTATTTAGTTTAAATCAGCTGTCCATATCCTTAGATAGTATAAATCAGCAGAATTACATCAATTTACATTTACAGGATCTGGTGCATTGATTACAAGTTTAAATATTCACCTGCTGTATTGTAAATCCACATACAACAGCATTGTGTTACTGCTTGAGAACAAGAATACGAAAGCGAGCAGCCTATTTTTAATTGTGCAAGCTGAGTGAAATGAAGGAAGTAAATGATAAAGAATGAAGATGAAAGGCCTAAGAAGTTTTGTGCAACTGAAAAAGGTGGTGTGATGATCAGCAAAAATACTGTGCTAGAATATTACTTGAACTAGATGGGTCTACTTTATATCATTATTGCTCTAGATTCATACAATACAAAGAGAGTAGGTGTTCACACAGTGAAAGAGGATTTGAACATACTGTAGATCACAGCATTATGTGATATGTTCTCCTTATGAGCACAAAGCAAGGGCAAAAAACTGTGTAAATCAGCCTTCAGACTCAAGTTACTATACCAAGACTCTCTTAGTTGCCCTCGTCAACAATTTTCTTGGTCACTTTGCACACTGTATTACGTAAACAGTGGCCTCACAGTTTGCTCACTCCATGATTCATATGCTATTGGTGATAGACCCTGGTAAATTTCTGGAAATGTCTGCTAAAGTGTGGATCATTTGCTCTCGCTCAGATGTCAGGTTTCAGATTCAGGATCTTATTATTTGGATCCCATCTCCAGTTTAAAAATAGATACCAAGCACTTTATATATTTGCTTATGCAAGTTTTGTAAATAAATAAATGTGAAACAGAGTTCTTCTTTACTGTTGTCAATTGGCTGAATTCTCTGAGGAGTAATGGTCTCCAGGGGGCTTAATGAAATGACAAACTGCTCAGCCGTAAGCTTGTAAGAGCCATGTTGTGATCATCAGCACTAACTGCATAGTTGAGAGCAATGGCTTTGATAACGTTTTTACCATCTGTACACAGAAACACAGTAATTCTCAGAAACAAATGTGGGCTGTTTGTAATGATGCTCTTCTAGCAGATAATTTCTCTCTTTTCCCTCCCTTCCTAATATTGATTGAAAAATTCTGCTTTCTCCTAGAGCTGATATTTTCTGTGAACATTTTCTTTTCTAAGGGGAATTAATGGTAGTGTGTTGGTTCTTAGCTGTTTCTGCATTGGGCTCTCCATTCCATTCCCTTTTCTAAATTAGGATTGAACCTCCCATCTAGCTGGGACACCTACATTAGTCATATGTGAGGGTCAAGCTGACCCTGACATATGTCCATGATCCCCTGTGGGTTACAATCCCTAGGTTGAGAATTCACGTGTTAGGGAAAGATATTAAGTATACACCTCTGAAGGCTGAAATTTATCTACAGAACTTATACAACGTAGTAGCAGAAATGCATTATTTCCCTGTATTGCCCCACAACTATGTCTTGGCACTGTTCTGGAGCGATCAGCTCTGGGTATAGGACAGAAATTTAGTCTCCAAGCCTTTTACTCTTCAGCATCTGTTATGCCTGCTATTAAAAGTGATTATTAGTGCCATTGGTAATGAGGATATCAAGGTCCCACAAACTAGAGTAAGCCCATCAATTCATTCTGTGTGCCAGCTAAGCAGCCATCAGCTGGAAATGACATTTGGGTTGCTATTGATGTGCCCAAACTTTGGACAGTACTGACCAGATCACACGAGTGACCAAATTGAATCAAATTGTCTGAATCCATTACACATGCTATGCCACACATTCTCCTTTGCAAGACATGCTTAAATATACTGAAGAATTTAACTGAGGGTTATTTGCTTCTATCTGATTATGTATATTAATAATTCTGAAGCTCAGTTTCATAAAGATCTACTATAAAAAGATATACTATAATGACCGCTGTATTGCTCTTTATAGTGGAATAGATTCATTTACATCAACTATTCTGCCATTCCAAAATGGTAAAGCAGATGGCTTGACATAGATAATATGCAAAGAAGGAGAAAAAAGGCCACTCAATTAAAGTAACTTGCAAAACTAAACCATGCTTTTATAGACAGCAGCTTCACTGCATTATATGAAGTCCTTCATTAAAATATAAGAATCTACAAGGAATTGCTTTTAAGGTGCATATACTGTAGCATCACTACAGAGAGATTGATATAGCTATTCAAATTATGACTTTATTTTGTGAAAAATGTACATGTAGGGGTTTGTCTGTGTTTGTCATCTAATTATAGAATATGAAATATACTTTCTTAGAGAATTAAGTTTTCCAGATTCTGTCCTAGGTCATATGTATGAGTAAAAAATTCCACTTGAAAAAGAAGTGCCTCAATTCCCTATCATCCAGTTGCTCTCAGACCACTGAAGGCTTCAGATGGCAGCAGAATTTCTTTTTCACTTTTGTTTCTAATCAGCTTCACTTTCTAGTTCTTCTAGATTAGCAAGACATTGCAGTCACTGTGTCAGGTCAGACCTTGAAAAATAGTCTATTTAATTTAATTTAACAAATCATGGGAATTTTTCATACTTGGCTTTGTAAAAGCATATTTTTTTACTATCCAAAAAGTTGGTCCTAAATTGACTTGTCAGTGTATCTTTAATGGTATTTTTAGTCTTGAGATAAGCATTCATTTGTTTCAGAAAAGTGAAACACGGTTGAGCTTTGCTGTTTTAAAACTCCTGAGCTAAAAAGAAAAATCCTCCTCCCCTCCTCCGCCCCCCCCTCCCCCCCAAAAAAATCCTTAGGAATCTGCAGCTAAGTAAAGACTCTGGGCCACTGGCTGTTTTCAGATACACTGTGGAAAATGCAGAGTAGCTCCAATAGAAGCCACTAGATTTACACCAGTGTAACTTAGAGCTGCATTTGGTCAGCATCTCCATAGGCAGTTTAAAGTATTAAATAGTTGCATTGGAAGCTCTGTATTTATATTACTAAAACAAGTTCATGGATTATCTGAGAATAGAACAAATTCCTTTACTTTTATAAACTAATATTGATAAGTGCAGTACTGCAGGAATTAATTCCCTTCTACAATTTGCTGTGATTCCAGACTATGCCATGGCTTTATTCCACAGTATAAACTTACCCCAGCTGCAGTCCTTCATCACTGTTGGATTTATGGACTACATTCCCTCTGGAAAGTGATTCTATTTAATTATACTTTCTTTTCTCTTCTTTTTAGTGTTTACATGAAGACAAGAAACAGTTTTCGTTTGAAAATGCTGGTTTTCAAACTTGCTTTCCTGCCATGGTGGTGAAAATATCCATGCCCGGTCTTCACTAGCACTTACACCATGCTATTCTATTGGTGTAGGAAACAGGCATTAATTTTTTGTTAGTGTAGAAGCATCCATAAAAGATGGAAGACAGATTTGAAGGAGGAATGGTAATACTCTTCCTGTCTCTCTGCTCTCCTTTCTGCCACTAGCATCAGGCTCTTTCTTTTCCCTCTATGCAGTCTCACTACAGCTGGTTGGCGTAAGAACCTTCTTCACTACAGTGCCCATTTGAACCAGCCTCCATCTGTCTCCTAGTCTTTCAACTTCTCTTTTTTCAAATGTCATATGACAAAATAAAGCTTTGTATTTTGTAGGGTGCTGAGTTCTGCTAGCTCTTGGGGATAGGGCTGTAAAATGCTCATTAATTTTGCCTGTGATTTGGAATCCGTGCCAGGAGCACCTAGCACCATGGATAGGCACCCCTTTCTATATCAATCCAAATACAGCTTAACGGAGTGTTCTTATTATTTAACATTTACACAGCTGTAGGGCCCAGTAGGCCCAATCAATATTTGGAGTTCATTCGCTGGGTACTGCAAACATGAAAAAACAGTTCCCACCCTGAAGAGTTTATAATCTGAGAAAATATAGGTCATAGTCTTTGTGTGTGTAAATTGAAATCAAAGCTGCACCAAGTTACATCAGATTTTGTTTTCTCTGATCTGATTATTTCTTTTTCCTTCTGTGATTGGCTTCATGACTAAACCCTTTGGATTTATGCAACCTGACTCCCTGGAGGTGGCTTTGTTCTAAAGGTTAATTTATTCACCTTACCATCGTGGTATGCCACTGCTTTCAGAAATATACCATTCAGACCTTGTGTTATTTAACTCTGCAAAGTGTTCTGCGATACAAATAGTAAAAAAAAAAAATCACACAAAGTCATATTGTAAGAGAAGCTGCCGTATTTGATAATGGTTTGCCATAGCAAAAGAGAGGGAGTTTCATTACAATTTTCTTGGAGTTTTCTTTTAAAGAATCACCCATTTTCTTGTGAATAATTTATGCTATCACTCTTGTTTGATATTTGTTATTTTAGGTTGATATTTATTGGTATTATGTATACCCATATTTTTGAAGTATATAGCACATTTACCATTTCACATTTATCAAACACAGGGACAGGCATCATGCTGTTGTGCTGCCTTCTGAGCTGGCTTCTGCTAAAGCTGTTTACTTTGTATTATTTATATATCCATCGCTCTATAAAATAAATAGGAAGGATTGTCTTGTGGTTAAGTAGTGGGCTGTGACTCAGAGGCAATGCATTCTATTCCTGGCTCTGTCACAATCTTCCTGTTGACCTGGGAGAAATTAGCAATAGCCACATTTTCAGATCAGTGACCACTGATTTTGGATGTTTCTGTTTTCAGGTTACCAATTACTGGTAGCTCTGGCTGGATTTACAGTGATTTGCCCCACTGACTTCAGTTAAAGCTGCAGGTGTTCAGTTCCTCTGAAAGTCAGGCCTAATATATCTGTCTTATGCTTGTCACCCTAAAATTGAGGCACCTGAAAACCAATGGCCATTTTTGAAATATTTGGCTTTGGTTGCCCACAACTCTAACATGCAATAATACAACATAGATTGTTGTTCATATTTGTGAAGAATATTGATAGCCACGGGTACAAAGTTCTAAAAACTTCAGTATAGTAGCTTTATTTCTTTTTGTAAGTTTTCCTTTTTGTATTAATATATCATTTTATTTTCTCTGACTTTCAGAATTAGATATTTATTCCAAGGACATCTTTGTCATGACCTTTATCTGTTGTTCTTTTGGGCTATTTAACAGTAATTTGCTGTCCAAGTCATGCATTTACTCTCTGATTTTTTTTTTCTTCTTCTTTGAGTAGTCTCAAATTTTCCTCAGAAATGAAGGTCTAATGTCCTCTAACCATTTATAGAAGTGTTTTCTGGTTGTAGGATTTCCACTTCTGGTTAATTAGGATATTGCTCTTCTCGTTTCCTTTCATCTTCCATCTTTCCAACACCACAATTCTCTAGTTCTTGCTAGCATTTCTTCTATCTCATTTCCAATTTTCATTTGAGTTGAAGAGCTTGCCTATTCTTAATGTTCTTCTGCTTCAGAGAGCTTCTCTTGTACCTGGCATTCAAAATGTATAGTTGCTCACAGAAAATCAGTGCTGGCAAAACACACAAACAGCTCCGTTATTTATTCTTTCCTAGAACAAAGGAAAAAAAGAAAATGTACATCAAGAAGGAAGGAAAGGGGTTTTTTCTTGTTTTGTTTATTCACATTAAAACATGAGAAAAAATAGTAACTTATTTATGTATTTGGGGTTCCACTTGTATTGAAACCAACACAAACTTTAAGAAGTCTCTTTAATCCTGAAAGCAGTCATGAGTTTCTCTACATTTTTCAATGTGCTTTGAACACAGTGTTTATGCTAATCTCTTCTTCCAAGTGTCTGTTGTTAATCATGATCTTCATTTTTCTTAAGACCATCCAAAGTAATACTTCTCTCTCTCTTTCATGGTCAAGATGAAGCATCTGCTGACAGACATCTTCATTAACATCATAAAGGGTAAGAGAGCAGGACTGGCAACATTGCGCGGTGTGCACTTGAGAGAGAAGTGTCCTGGAAAAACTGAAAAACATCTCATTGTGGAATATAACAAGCCCCTTCTATCTATAGAAGCAACCTAGGTAGCTGAACTGCAGTGTTGGTCAGAAAGTTGTAAATACTTTCAACAATTAAATATGAAAAAAATGGAATTATTTTATTTATAGCTGAAACATTGTTGGCGGAAAATTTCCATTTTTCAACAAAAGAAAATTAAACCCTAAAAATGGTTAGTTTCTGAAAACCAAAAATGTTTCAGTCCTTCTTTGTTCAGAAGTCTTTGGCTATGTCTACACTAGTAAAAGTTAGGTTGACTTCGTTAAGTCGACCTAATAAGATCGACCTAAAGTCGACCTTATTAGGTCGACTTAACAAAGTGGTTTCCCTAAACGGGGACTTAGTAAGTCAACCTAACTGCCCTTAGGTCGATCTAATAAAGTGGACTTAAGCGTCCACACTGTGCTTAGGTCGACCTAAGGACTCCACTTAAGTGTTAGGTCGACCTAACCGGCGGTTCTTATTAAGTTGACCTAACGTTTCATTAAGTTGACTTAAGGAATTTCTCAAGTCAACTTAATGAAAGCCTGGTGTGGACAGGGACTAAGTTAGGTCGACTTAAGCCTCCTTAAGTCGACCTAACTTGCCAGTGTAGACATAGCCTTTGGTTTTTCATAAAAAGAAAGAGAAAATTTCAAAAGATTTTGACTAACCCTAAAGAACTGGTGGGGTTCAATTGCACAAGTGGGCAGAGAGTAGTGGGGACCTCCCACTCTTTGTACAAATCAAAACTCAGTTCTACGAGGGATTCCTGACCCAGGTAGGACTGAGACAGAACATTTGTCAACAAGCCACTTTCATATTCATTTGAAAGGCAAACTCTATATCTGCAAAGCGATAGATTAGAGAGTAGTGAGTCAGAATAAACAAGTTTTTATAAACTCATCCTGATTTTTTTAATTGGAAAAGAGATTTAAATTGCTGTGTTAGGACCCTCCCAAGTCCTTTCAGTTCTTGCTTCACTGACAGGAGTAGAAGATCCGAGTCCAGCAGCAGGCAATACAACAGGTTTATTGGGATCTTTTTTCACAAAAGCATCCGTTAGGACCCCATAGTCCTTTACACTAATAAATTTCCCCTCCCAAGATCCAAAGGGGTAGTAGTGTTAGTCTATTGCAGAGAAACAAACAGAGTCCTGTGGCATTTTTAAAGACTAACAGATTTATTTGAAGTGTCTGACAAAGTGGGATTTTCTCCCATGAAAGCTCATGGGATAAATAAATCTGTTAGTCTTTAAAAGTGCCACAGGACTCTGTTTGTTTCCCCTCCCAGTAAATTCCCCCCCCCCCCCAATAAATTCCCACTGCCCATAAGTTTTACTCCCTCTTCTTCCTCGGTTACCTCAGCTTTGATAATGTATTTTAACCAATCATTTCTTTAATACTATTTTAAGATGACATTTTAAACCAATCCTAACATATTATAACATAATTCTCTAACCAATCATACCCCACCACCTTAACTGATTCCAACTAGTTATGGAACAGGCAGAAACAAGGACTCAGGCAGACATTATCGGAGCAATAGGTACCAGGATGACCAAACAATACAAAATGTAGATTCTATCACCACAGGTGTTGGCAAAGCAGACAGGATGCTATCAACTTTGAGCATTTTAGGGTCTTTCTTAGCTGAAGGCATTGGCCTCTTCTAAAGTGATGTGTTTGGAATGTGTGGCTGTGACTGCATGCATCCCAGTTTACGGCTGCCCCTGGTGCTTTTTGCCTTTCCTTAGCCAAAGCACAAGGCCTCAGCCTGTCAAGCAGCCTGTGGTTTTTTAATTTGGTTTGCTACCACTGCAGCTAGCTAAGTGATACTTAAAAATCATAGACCTTACAAGCTGGCCTAAATACCTATAGTCTAACATGCTGTGTACAAGCTTTAGGTCTATATTTTAAAGCTACTGTAAACAAATCTGAGATTAATTTCTGACTTTTTTTTGCTACTGTAGTTATCTGTGAACTCAGAATATTGTTATAAAATTAAGAAAAGGAAAAATTAGATCAGTTATTGATTAAGAACATAAGAAAGCCAATATTGGGTTAGAGAAGCAGTCGATTTAGCCCCATATCCTGTTTCTGACAGCAGCCAGATGCTTCAGAGGGAATGAACAGAGCAGGTCAATTTTGAATGATTTATTCCTGTCATCTAGTCCCAGCATCTGGCAGTCAGAGGTTTAGGGACACTCAGAGCTTGGAGTTGCATCCCTGACCATCTTGGCTAATAGCTATTGATGGACCTGTCTTTCATGAATGTATCTAATTCTCTTTTGAACCCAGTTATACTTTTGGCATTCACAATATTTCATGACAGTGAGTTCCACAAGTTTATTTTATGCTGTGTGAAGAAGTACTTCCCTATGTTAATTTTAAACCTGATGTCTATTAATTCCATTGGATGACCTCTATTTCTTTCATTGTGGAAGGATCAAATAACACTTTCTTAATCATTTTCTCCACACTATTCATGATTTTATAGACCTCTATCATATATTCCCCCATTTATCATGTCTTTTCTAAGCTGAGCTGTCCCAGACTTTTCAACTTTAACATTAAAGGGGTATTAAAGCTATTTCATATCCTTGATTGATTGATTGATTGATTGATTGATTGATTGATTGATTGATTGATTGATTTTTTTTACAGTGGAACATAAAGGCTGTACCTAAAATCAGGGTCCCATTGTGCAAGAGACTGTACATAGATATAGTAATAGACTTTTTGTAAGTGTTACAGAGCAGAAACAGATAATACAGATGAAGGATGGGAGAAAGGAAGCATTCTTGCAACTTTACAGGTAGAGAACTGAGGCCTAGAAAGACTAAGTGATTTATCCAAGATAGCCCACACAGTCTGTAGCAGAGGTAGCAACTGAACATGGATATTGTAACTCTCAGTCTATAGCCATTCTAGAAAGAAAGAAATCTCCTAACTGACTGCAGAATATGGATTTCTCTTCAGTTCATTCATTTCACATCAAAGAGAGCAAAAAGAAGTAAAAAAATATATTGTAGAGAACCAGCATTGTGGAGATGGAGATCACCCTTTGTCATTTCATCCTCTAGGATCAATGCCGCAAAAAATCAAATGGAGGCAGGCATTTCTGTACTACACAGAGACTTTTCAAACTGTATTTAAAATAGTACATTTGTAGCTGTTTCTTCATCTGCAGGAAATTCTCTTTCATTATGTAGAAAACTAGAGAATATCATTAGTAAAAACATTTTATGCAAACATCAGGACAGAATGACACTTCCATTAGTCAAGACAGTGTTTCAGCGTCTACAAGATCACAGCAATTTATTTTTGTTTTTGATAAAAGGCTCACATGACATTTCTTACTTTCCAAATGTACTCCGTTTCCAAGGAGCTGAGCCATAAACAACTACCTGGATTAGGATGGTGGTGGTCCCAAGATTTCACTGTTAATGCATAGCCTGTCATATTATTTACTGTGTATATGCTAGGTACAAGCAAATCTGTTCCAAACCTGCCTTTGAATTATTGATGGCTACTGCTTTGCACAGCTTTTTGAAAGCTCTCTAAAACCATTGGTTGTTTTTTTTTACATTGAATCAGTTTCTTCAGATCCTTTATGGTTTTCAGTTGAATCGAAATTACCATTTATGGTAGGAGGAAAAATGCCATTGTGGTTTCATTTGATTAAACAAGAGTTGACACACATAGAATCTACTTTGTATTTGAAGGGTTGATAAGTGGCTTCAGTAGAGAAGCAATGTACTGGACCTCACTTTAATTATGCTTTAAAGCTGAGTCAGCTATCAAATGTATATAATTAACAAACATTTTGCAATCAACTGTTAGAAACTGGGTTTGTTTTGTTCTATTATTATCATCAAATACTAATTTGAAGTAAGTGATTGCGGAAGAGTGGGTCACTGGCCAGTACACCCCCTTGACATAGCAGGCTTTCTGCAGGAGTCTACTGCCAACAGCCATTCTGGGCTTGCAGTGTTGTGTATTCTCATGACTGAGCTCTTTGGCCCGGTCCTGGTCAGTCCCGCCTCTCTAGCAGAAACAGAGTCCCATAAAACAGTAGTCTATTGACCTTATGCCAGTCTTCTACCCAGTTCTGGACTTAGAGGTCCTTACATCCTTATCATAGGTGGCTTTCATAACATTTTACTCAGTAGTCAGTAATGGAACCTCCTCCCCACTGCCTCGCTAATCTAATCTCTCTCTAATCTAGTCCAGGGAGCTAGTAGCAAGAAGTTACAGTCTACTTTTTGAAACTCCTTGCTTCTTCCCAGACAATTACTACCTCACCCTATCTCTAGGCTCTTTTTTTCAGCCTTTTCCTGGACTCACTTCTCCACAGATTGTTTACCTCCTCCTGAGCTCCACTTAGTTCTTTCTGGCTCTTGTACTGACCAATGTGTCCCAGAGCTTTCTCCCTGGAAGGTTGGCTACTGTCTCCATATCTCAAGGTCCTCTGTGTTTCTATGTCCCTTTGCTCTTTTATCAAGGCTCACCATAGGAGCTCGATCCATTCCTGTGGCTTCACACTGTCTCTTAGGGCCCTATGCAAGTGCTTCCTTCTCAGAAGAGGCTGCTAAGACCTACTCTTCCCAACGGTCTCCTTTCTACTGCCTTAAAGTCTTTCCTTTATTAGTTATCCTGTGCCTCTCATCCTTAATTCAAGCAGCCAGATCCTCCCCCACATGGGACTAATCTTAAATTGGGCCTCCCCCCACCTCCACTTGCAACCAGATGCACTAATTGTGTTCTAGCTCTAGTTAGCCCTTTCTCTGCCAGTGTGGAGATATACAACCTCTCACAGTGCTGTATAACCAAAGCAATCAAAATACTCACTTATTTCTGTCTCACATGAATATCCAATTGTATTTTTTTTCTAGAGAGATATCTTTATTATCAACCACAAGGCTTTGGCAGTTTATCAGCTTACTGGAGCTGTTCTACTACATGGGAAAATGGGATTCAGTCAATGCTGAGGACTTGTCCTTTGTAAGTTTGACCCATTTGGTAAGGTTTTATAGGATGGTCTTGTTAACTGACTGGGTGGTTAAGGCACTGGACTTGTGAAGTTACTACTCTAAAATTTTGTTTTAATGATATGCCCAAATATTTCAACCTTCCCTTTATCTCCCAGGATCCATATTCAGGATTTAGGTAGTTCATAGGGGCTTGTATGAATCATCTGTTCTGTGTTTTTAGACAATGAGGCCCCTCTGCTTTCCTTTTTTGGCCATGCTAAAAGGATCTCAGCTGCTTCTGCAGGCAGTCAAATGGTTACAGTGCAGAAAGAACCTGTGCATTAAGGCAGAAAATTTTCTCCCCATCCATTTTCCTGAGTCACCACTTTTCAGTGTTGGAATTGTATACGTTACATCATTACCACAGCCTGTGGAAGAAGCAGGAAGTCTGAAAAACAAAGTGCACTCATCTTCTCCATATTCTGACAATGACACACACTGAGCTGCTGCTAGCTTTCCTCAGATGACTAGCTGTACTATCTTCAAGGTAAGGTAAACTGTATGTGGTCAAGAGTCTTCTGTGTGATTGTACCAGTTCCAAAAGATGCAGGGTGCAATCCTGAGATCACTAATACAAGTTTTCTCTGGGTGAAATTCACACCTAGGCAAAGGGAGCACTACTGAAATCCCCTTGAAATAGGGCTGAGGAAGGACTTAAGCTGGGGACAGGGCGAAGGGAAGGAGAGGCTTATATACCTTGTAATGATCTTCTGCCCATGGATAAAAACAGTCAGGGTATGTCTACACTTGTTAAGCTAAGTCAACTTTGTTAAGTTGACTTAACAGAGCCTGTAGTGTAGACGTAGCTGTCCACACTGGCTTTAAATTGACTTAATAAGGTCGACTTAGTGCTATTTCCCGTCCACGCCGGCTTTAAGTTGACTTAAGCCTTAAGTTGATCTAAAGAGGGGAAGTTATTAAGTCGACTTAAGGAAGCACTTAATAAATGCCCATCATGGATGCAGAATTCTGTAGTTCTTGCAAGTTGCAAGTGTAGACATACCCCTATCAAACAGATCCTAATCTAAGAGCAGCTCCACTGAAATTAATGGGACTACTTGAGGAATGAGGTACTACTCATTGTAAGTAAAGGTGGCAGAATGTGGCACCTAGTTAAGCTTCAGAGCCAGAATGTTGCACCCTTAGTTGCTATGAGGAGCATCTTATTCTGTAAGCTGTTTTGGGGAA
Organism: Pelusios castaneus; assembly: GCA_007922175.1. Taxonomy (NCBI): domain Eukaryota; kingdom Metazoa; phylum Chordata; order Testudines; family Pelomedusidae; genus Pelusios; species Pelusios castaneus. Next base: position 16,046,603 of record ML685768.1, read on the forward strand.
ATAAACTTTTACGTTCAGAGTGAGTAAGAGTGGCAAAATCTGCCCTTAAATTTTGTATTGAGTTGCAAAAGCTACTTTAGCCATAGAAATATTTGCCTAACAGAAAATGCACCTCCTGGCTAGGTTAGCTTATATTCCCTTGTCACTTCCACCCAACTGATTTTGCAGTTTTAATTTAATATGTGAGTCCATATGTAAAATGAACGAAAGAAAGCAAGATGTGCAGAGAGGACCGGTTTATGTACATTAGCTAGTGTTGCCAGGGAAACAACTTTCTTTCGGTACATTCTGAATGGTAGTTGGGTCTCAGTCAAGGTGTCTCATACTGTGGCATCCAGAAAAATGATTAAAGTTGAACAAAAGTAAAAATATATTTAATAATTATGTAGAGGTAAAGTGGAGTGTGTAGACATGGAGAAAACAATAGGCACAATACAACAAGGTACTCTGGGAATTTATTTAAATACCTTTGTATTCGATGTGGGTGAAATTCATGCCAGTACAGAGG
>ML685768.1:16047510-16057729 GCA_007922175.1 Pelusios castaneus
AGAAAATAATATCATAAATGCTTCCCTAAATCCAGACAGTGTCACACTGTGCCCACATGCCCTGCCCTTTGGGGGGCATGCCAAGCTCCCCCTGTGCCCCCCGCCAGCAGGGAGGGCATTGGTATAGTCCTGGGGTAGCCCTAAGTCGATTTAGGGCTACCCCAGGGCTACACTGGCTTAATTCGACTTTAGAAAGTTGAATTAAGCCTTAGGTTGAGTAAAAAGCAGGTTTAATAAAGTCGACTTTATTTTCCTTAAGTCGACTTAAGCAAGCTGCTTAAGTCGACTTAAGCAAAGTGTAGTGTAGACGCAGGGCACATTAAGTCGACTTAAGCCAAGTTTAAGTCGACTTAATTTACTAGTGTAGACGCAGCCTGGATGCCTAGGTCAACTTGTACGGGCTAGATGGACTTGGGACTGGTCCATGGTGGCGGGGGGGCAGCCCTTGCCAAGTGCCAGGGGTCTTAGCTTTTGCCCCATTGTACCTGGGTACAATGGGGCAAAGGGAGCCAGGGACCCTGGCAGGGCATAGCGACATGCCAGGCTCTCCCTGTGCCAGCCACCCTGGCAGGGAGGGCAGTGGGGAAGTCCTGGAGAGCCCTAAGTCGACTTATAATTGACTTAGGGCTACTCCACATCTACACTGGCTTAAGTCGACTTTAGAAAGTCGACTTAAGCAGAAAGTTGACTTAAAAGTAGGTTTAACAAAGTCGACTTAATTTTTCCTTAAATCGATTTAAGCAGCTGTTTAAGTGTAGTGTAGACGCAGAGTAAATTAAGTCTTAATTTACAAGTGTAGATGCACCCAATGAGCCTATGCATCAGGAAAACTGTCCTCATTTCTGCAATTATATTTGTTATGAGTGAAGGGTGAACTGTTTGACAAATCATTTTCAGCCTGCGGGCTGTTCATGAACAGTTCCCTTGTTTGGTGTACATTATCTATGTAGATATAATTAATACTATCCCAGCTTGGGGTGGGTGGACTAGACGGTGAAAGGGAATGCAAAGATATATTAATATAAAAATTATCTGAATAATTAAATTAGATTTTAGAATCTTAGGTGCAGATCCTCAACTGGAATAAATTGGTGTAATTCCATTGAAGTCAATGCTGCTGCAGTGATTTACCCAAGTGTCTTTCTGTTAGGACCGTACACTGAATTCCTTACTTAGTTAAAACTGCGTTTGTAATTAATGGGAGTTTTATTTGAGTACAGAGCTCAGGATTGGGCCCCTAGAAATTAGGGATGACCTGTTAGGTTAGGATTGTTTTGGGCTCTTGAGGCAGAATTATTCCCTACAGTACATTTTCTAGGGCATTGTCTAGTCTAATTTTACATGACCAAAATAACAGGTCTTTCAACTTATTTATTTTTTTCTGTGTCACCCTAAGCGATTTCTCTTATACACTTAAACACAATATTTGTAGACAATTACGTCATCTCTAGTCCTTCCTTTCCCCACTTAGGTAAGCTCTGTGTCTTTTAACCTCTTGTAAGTAATTTCAAGTCCTATGTTATCAGAGCAGCAGACTGAAATGATCTAATGGCAAGAAAACTGCTGTGATATACAGAAAGAATATTGAGAAGTTCATAGGAAAGTAAAAAATGATGTCAGTGAGAGTACCACTGTCATGCAGAGATGGAAAATGATTGATATTAGAAAATTTGGGGGCCCCATTCATCCTCCACTGTAATCAACAGAAGTTTTCTACTGACTGCAGCCTGAACAGAGTCCAGCTCATTGTGTCAGAGTTAGTGGGACTCATTGAAGAAGCTAATGATGGCTCTGAAATCTATGCTTTTTGTAAATTCACTCAAGGTAAAACAGAAACAGGGAAAGAACCAGTAGCCTTGTACAAATATCTTTGCAATATGCCTGTAAAGAAAACAATGCAAGCCTTGTAGGAGTTATAAAAAAATGCAGCATCACTTTATTAATCTTATATTCCAATGTTGGCTTGCTTCATTTACACAGGAACACAGGTTGCTGCTGAAAAGGTAATAAACACTTTGAAGGAAAGGTAAAACCAGTTGGTTAATGAAAAATGGAAACATATTTTCAGAAATTTTTCTCCTCTATTGTCTAGCCAACTCTACCAGGTGCACTTAAATATGCTTTTAAGACCATCCCTACTTAGGATAGCACTTGAGCTCTCACTTAACTTTAAAGGACTTTTAAACATGTGATTAAATTCCATGTATTTAAGAATACATTTAACTTTAAGTACATGCTTATGTCCCATGGATTTGTACAGCCAGATTTTCAAAGTCAATGATTTCAATGGGAATAAGATGCCTAACTTTTTAAAGTACTTTTGCAAACCCCACTGCAAATCCGGCCCATAGCTCCTAAATCAGAAAGTGCTTAAATGATGTAGGGAATCAGGGTGCTCTGTTGGCTCAGAGACATAATGGTTGCAAAATGAGTTTATTGGGAACTCTCGTTCTTTTATGATGCAAGAGTGGTGTGTGGGGACCCAAGGAGAACGCCTGAGACCACTGATTTTGGTGTACACTATTTTATGTAACTTTTATTGAATAAATACTTTAACACAAATCACTATCTTTCAAATGACTAAAACAACACAGCAAACATTCACACAGCATTCCAAATCCTACAAGCTAAAGCAAGATTATGACTATTCCTCCTCCTATTCCTACAAATTGCTCTGTTAGTAACTTTTAGCTACAGTTAGTATTATTTGCAGACATATTTACCCAACAATGAGCAGAAGCAGCTGCAATAGCATTCTGATTACAGGTTTGTTTTGGTACTTCATCCGCGGGTTATCATCAGTCAGCAGTGCAGACTGATTCCGGTTCTCATGCACGGTTACCAACCCAAACGATTCTAGGGTGGCCTTCTTTCGGTCCAAAGATTCTAGGACCGGGGAGCTGCCTCCGGGTGATCAGTCCGACGGCTTGTCAGGGCGCTACTCCTGTCAACTCCGCCCTTGCTGTTCTCGGGGCGCTGCTTTTATAGGTACACCCCTGTGCTTGCTAAGTCATTTCTTAATTTTCTTTTACTTTTGGGTGGTTCTTTTTGTGCCAGTCTGGAACAGCTTGAGGAACTCTCTGATGATGATGATTTGGCAAGATTACCCGGATCTACGTCTTTGCATAGCCAATTACTAAGTCTGCGTACATTGCTGGGCAAAACAGTCTCAGGGCCAGATGTAGTCAAGGACATGTACGTCTCTCTTTCCACAGGAACATTTTATACATTTACATATGCTTAGCAAAATGGAAATAAGTTAATCTTGAGAAAAATTTCTCCCCATTCTTAATCCTGCTATCACTGAGGTCTGAGTGTTTCATAAGCATATAATAGGGCAAAAGAATGAATGCTCTATAATATATTTGCTCTCTTCCCGTGAATGCCATTGCAGTGTGTGCTTAAATGTTCTTTTTTCCTCCCACACTCCCTTTCTTTTGTTTTTATTTTGTCTGAAACATTTTACTTTGACACATTTGTGCAAATAATCTCTTTTTCTGCCTATCCAGAGTAAGTTATTATTTTATGTTATTTAAATGAGGTTCAAGGAAGCTGACTGGAAAGATTAAGATGACAAGTCTGGTATATGACTTATACTAATACTACTGTACAGCAAGTGAGGTCTTATTTGCAGCCAACAATGGTGTTGCTCATGGAAGGAACCATATCATTCTTCATCTTTGGAATACTAATGGAATAAATGTTATAAATCCACTATATTGTTAGCAAGCTCAAACTACCCACCCCCTCATACTCTTCTCAAATCTGATTGCAATAAGGAGAAAAAACTAAGTAATCGTGAGTTAACAGATGCAATTTTATTTCCTTCTATATAAATCTTCACAAAATGCAAACTGATGGGCAATCTTTGTGACATAGGGTGTTCAATCCGTTGATCTCCCCATAAAGCATGAGAAATTAAAACTAATGGAGAGGGTAGAAAAATACAGAAGAGAGCAGGTTATTATTTCATGAGGAGCTGTATGTAGTGGAAGATTTCACCCAATTGTGACTTAAGAGAGATCCAAGATGTTAAACTCCAGACGGGATGGTGGTGGTGGAAAACAAATGTCAAAGTTCTGATGCAGTAAAAAAATCAATCAAAGAGCCACCCCAAAAATGTGCAACAAAAATATCTGTCAGAACTTTCATATGAGTGAAAACAAGACAGGTAGGAGAATCAGCAGCTGGATGCATTTTAGAACTACACTATGTAAAGGATACTTCCCTTGAGTGACAAGAATGACTTGAGCTAGATTGCAATTTTTTTAATCAGCTCTGAGTAAGGGGCAATACAAATCAGCACTGTGCCAGAAGAAAATTAGTGAGTGAATTATGCCTCAGAGTTATGTTCTTGCCCTGTGCTGAGGGAGGAGTATATTACCTTCACCTATTTTCTGGACAAATTCCAAAGGGGTAGCCATGTTAGTCTATTGTAGAAAGACAACAGAGTCCTGTGGCACTTTTAAAGACTAACAGATTTATTTATCGCATGAGCGACGAAGTGGGATTTTCTCCCACGAAAGCTCATGCGATAAATAAATCTGTTAGTCTTTAAAAGTGCCACAGGACTCTGTTGTCTATTTTCTGGAGTAGCTCAATTCCCCCTCAAACTCCTCCCATCCCTACCACTTCTCAGCTAGAGGCTGGATGAGGAGAACTACTGAGGTAATAGCTCCCTACTTTGAGCACAAACCTATAGCTATGTCTACACTGGCAGTTTAAGTCGACTTAAGGAGACTTAAATTGACTTAAACAAAGCCGTGTCCACACTAGGCTTTCATTAAATTGATGTAAAAAATTCCTTAAGTCGACTTGATGAAGGCTTAAGTCAACTTAAAAAGAACCACCCATTAGGTCGACTTAAGCCTCCTTAGGTCGACCTAAACCTTCTTTAGGTTGACCTAAGTCCAGTGTGGAAGTTTAAGTCTACTTTGTTAAGTCGACTTAAGGGTGGTTAGGTCGACTTAACAAAGTGGACTAAGTCGACTTAAAGTTAAGTCGATTTAGTTCACTTTGTTAAGTTGACTTAATAAGGTCGACTTAACAAAGTTGACCTAACTTTTCCTAGTGTAGACATAGCCAATGTGATCAGTGGATCAAGGGTGGCATACTTACTCCCTCTTACTCCCCTGAGTGGCAAACCGAAGCTCAATGACAATCTTTTTTATTAGATACAGTCTAAGCAATCAGTGTCAAGTTAATAAGACTAAATGGCCCCTGATCCAATCCAACCAAAGAGCCCCCAGCAAAGAGACCCCCTCCCCACATATCACCTATATCAGCAGAGGTCCTTGTGACTATATTTGTTTAAATTAGTTTCAGGTAAATAACTTCTCTGGGGGTTTGTTCCTGCCCAGAATATGAACAGAAAGCTGTATGTTCAAATGCAAGGTCAAATATGATGAGTAGGGCAGCAGGCATGTAAATCAGGGATGATGGATGTAGTTAACAACATTACACTACTATGATGCTAATGTAAGAGAGCCCAGGTTAGCCCCAATGTGTTTATGTTTGCCATTTTAAAGAAGGGTTTTTACAACCAGGATATGGAAGCTTCTAATTTTTAGCACTGTTCATAATGTACGTAATCAGCATAGACTACATAATCAACGTAATCAGTTTTGTTAGCCTCTTCTACCAAGATGTAATCACCAAAGGCAGCAACGAAGCACGACCCACTGGCTTCCACTGCAGTCTTAACTACTATGTCGACCAACCCTGCCCAGGGTTGTCTAGGCAACAGACTAGTTATAAACCTGGCAAGCAGTCTCCGCTAGCAGACCCAGTCAAACTACCATCTGTGGAGCTGCAATGATTGCACCAGTGGTCTAAGATTTTAGCAGCAATGCAATAGCAGTCAAGGCCATATTAGAGAAGAATCAGTATCTCAAATCTGAACACATCCAGGGCCAAATTCCTTCTACAGCTCAGTGATGTACAGAGGCAGGGTAAAAGAGCTTGGGAAGATCAGTGGTGGAAAGTGTCAGAGTCATAGCACTTAGTCCTGGTCACTAGAGCAACAGGAGATGAGGAAATACATTTGTGCTTTATGGCTGATCCAATTAACTACAGCCAGTGTATGTGATTTGATTTCAGAATCCCTGATTGAGAAGTACATGGTTTGATTTTGGTCTTCTACATGACATTCCACATAGTATTCTTCCACAGAGAATGGTGCAATGAGAAAATAAATTCAAATACCACCAGATGAACTGAGGATACTTCTAACATAAATTGTTAATAATGGAAATACTGACCAGCAAAGAAACTTACTGATATAGTATCTCTCTGAAAGCATATTGATTCTCCAGTACATTAATCCCTTACACTGAAGAATTAATGTCAAGGAGCGAGTCATAGGTCAAAATATAAGATATAGTTTTCACTGTGATCATTTATGGGCTCCTCTGTTTTTTTAATTTTGTTTTGTTTTCCTTGTGTGTGTAAATGATACAGATATTTCTTGATTCGTTATGTTTTTAGAGGGCAATTAATTTAAAATGTTAAGTACTCTTAATTTTTGCTGTGAACACCACTCACAATTAATTGATCACAGATGGAAATTTTAGGAATCATTTGGTAAACTATTTACATTATATATGCAAAAGAAATTAAGGTGTGGTGTAATATGAGGCTTTTGGAGGCTGCACCTAAGAGCAGTTTGCATTTGGAAGTAATATTACTAAAGTTTTGTCTATAAATTAGGCCAGTATAATTTGAATCTACTTTTAAACCAATACAATTAAATGATTTTAAAAGACTTCATGAACACACTTATTTTAGTTAATTCTGTTCTTAATTGATTTAAAATAACCCTAAATAAGCCATTTAGTTCAAATTGCAATGATCTTATGGAGAGGACCATTAACTATGGGGACCAGTAGAGAATTAAGATTACAGCAAGTTGGAAAATACAGGGAGTATGGTTTTGTGGAAAAAAATTATTTTTTGGAAAATTTTGAATATTGAGCTTTTTTTTTTTTTTTTTTAATTTGGAAATGCTGCTGCAGAGCCTTATTGTTCTATTCTCCTCTGTAGGTTAGGATTTGGATCATACCACAACTTGCACCATAGCCACCCCTCTTGGATCATGGGGACATGAGCCACCTGAAGTACAACTTCCATGAGGCATGACATCAGCAGATCCAATTCAAAATAATTTCGTGTTTTTTTGGGTGTTCAGCTCCATCCCCCAGAAAGAAGAGGGCAGTTTCTGGATTTAAGGTCCCAAATACTCTATCTAAAATAATCCTTTGGAGATCTTTCTGGGTACCAAATTTGGGGAGATAAGAGTTTGTTCCTGTTTGTTATTTTCTGGCATCACTATAATGTTAATTGATATTAGTTCTAATAAACTATACTTTTCACTATAACTGGAGTTTCTGCTGTTACAGGAGCCTAAAGACTTACCCTCAAAGCTGTTTGCACAAATCATCTAGTTAGTTTATAACCTCACAGAGGTTGTTTTCTTAAGAATATTGGAAGAATGTGGTTGTGTTTTTGCAGGTTTTCTGAATCATTTACAAAACATGAAACATTTTTGTCCAAACTCACCAACCTCATGGTGTTTCTCTTTATTTTACTTCTTCAGGACTTAATTTAAGCCACAAAGCCCTGAGGGAAAATTGTATTTATGAGGATTGTCCTAAACCTTAACTTCCTCACAGGTTTGGCTTTTCCAGGGCTTCTCCCTGAAATGTGCTCTTTCCCCCCCCCCCCCCCCTCTCCCTCCCCTCCAGGAGATACTCAGCCTTTGATCTTGCTTAGTGAAGTTTTGAAGTTGAATCCAAGGGGTCTGACTGTGAGGGTGAGTCAGAGGAATATCTCCGCAATTTCACACAGTCCAGCTGTCAGACCAGCTGTCTCAGAATTAAGGAAAAGCAAATTGTCAGAGTTATTGGTTGTGCTAAATCATTATCAAAATAATTTTATACAGCATTGTTCAATTACAAGGCCTATGCCTTTTGCAGTTGCTGCAGTGTATATATAACATTACATGGACAGAAGAAATATGTAAAATGAATAGATTGGAAGGCTTTCTTCTCAATTTGTTTTTTGTTTTGGTTATTGAAGTATGTTAATTTACAAAACAGGGGGCAATAATTAAAGCTGATGCTTATAGGTTTTAATTTACCGTTCTTTAAATATAATAAATACAACCCTATCATTCCAAAATAAACAATTCTATAATTTCAGTAATCAATAATACAATAAAGATAGTAGTATTATTGCTGTTTGTAAATTTATAGTAATCATATCCTATTGTAGCAATTTTATACAAGTTCTGTTCTAGTATTTATTCTGAATATAGTCAATCAATATCAGTTAGCAAACTCTGGGTACAAGATGGAAGAAGAAGATTGTATAATTGACCAGAAAATACATTATGGAGGGGGGAAAAGATTGTGAAATTGACTAGAAAACACATTATCTACTAAGCAAATCCAACCCAGTGTAGCTCTCTAGATGAGCTTTTTTATTGTTTAATAAAGTAAACACCGTGAAGAATATATCAGATTTTACAATGATGTTTAATTTAAGTATAGGAAGCCTGAATCCCTTCTTACTTACACTTGTTTTATGCCACTACAACTCAACTGGCTTCAAGGTTAGTTATTCCTGATTTACATCAATGTAAATAAATATACAATATAATAAAGCTTATTATAGTCTATCTTTTTAATTACATGGCATTTATGACCAGTTTTGTAATAATTTCAAATCATGTAAGAAACAGTAAGTTGTTTTGTGAATATTACTACTTCTATAATAGCTTGTATTAGTGATGGTTGTATCTTAATATGCTAAAGTGTGCTGAAGCTCTTTAAAAGTAATGGGTCAGGTCCTTATCTGGTGTAAATTGGCTAGACCCATTGATTCAATGACACTGCTCTAATTTACACTAGTTGAGGATTTGGCCTGTGAAATATACAGCTAAAGAGTTCCAAACATCCCATCTGGAGTTTAGAATGAAAATCCCCCTCAATTTAAAATGAGATTTGAATTGCATAGTGCTGACTCTCATTACAGTAGGGAATTTTATTCTTGAAATAACATTTCCTATAGTGATATGTGACTCCTGTTTCCCCTAATGGCTGATACTAAGGGACAAGTTTTCAAAAACAGTACCCACATGATGCATCATTTTCATGCAATTCTGAAGTACACTATGGCAGCTCTGCCATAGAATGAGACCATGGAATATGATGGGAGATGTAATTCAGCGGGGATGTAGCACCCATCAGGGAGAATTAGAGCATGAGGTATTCAGAATCACAATAACCACAAAGCACTGCGATGGTTCAGCCAGAAACTGAGCCTTGACTTGAAAGCATTTTGGGTTGAGAAACTGAAGCAACATGTTTGTATGCAGGAAAGTCATAATGTTTCATTTTGATCAAAAACATGTAAATGAAACACATTGATATTTCCAATTCATAATTTTTCTGTACTTTTTGTTCCAATTAAATTTCAATATTTTGAATATTTGACCCAATTCAAGAAAAAGATGGTCAAAATATTGGATTTCTTCATGGGATGGGAAATCTTGTCAGTATAGTCAGTTTAAATGGGATTAAATTACATCAACCTCCTGTTACCTATGAAGATGGGGTGAATTTCACTCCTGAAACAACTTTTTTGACAGTGTTTTCAACTTTCATTTCCAGCCCTAACTGACAGTAAACATCTGATTTTGAAAGGCGGTCAGGATTCAGCAGCAATCAAAGTGGTGCAAAGAAGATGGGTTACAGAAGAGAACTGGGGCCTTAAGTAAAGTGTCTGAGCATGAGTTTTACTTTAAGCCCCTATAAACTATGGCTATGTCTACAATGGGGAATTTAGGTCGACTTAAATAAGTCGACTTTAATAAGTCGACTTTAAGTCGACCTTATTAAGTCAACTTAGAGAGTCCACACAGAACTCCTAAGTCAACTTAAAGTGGGCCTTACTAACTTGACTTAGAGAGTCTATACTAGACTCTCTAAGTTGACTAGTTCAGTCCAGGGAGAGCCAGCCCCTCATGGGGCTGGCTCTCCCTGGGGCAGCAAGCCCCTGAGCAGTCCGGAGGAGAAGGGAGCATGAAGCTCCCTTCTGCCCTGGACCACTCAGCTCCCTTCTGCTCGGGACTTCTCAGGTCCCGGGCAGAAGGCAACCCTTCTAGCCAGGATCGCTCGGGTCCCGGGGAGAACTTCCCTGGGACCCGAGTGGTCCCGGC
>ML685768.1:16057829-16093344 GCA_007922175.1 Pelusios castaneus
CTGCTCGGCAGCCGGCAGCTGGAGCACAGGGCTTCCTTCTCCCTGGGACCTGCGCTCCAGCTGCTCAGCAGCCAGCAGCTGGAATGGGGATCCCGGGGGGAAGGGACCATGGGGCTCCCTTTTCCCCAGGACCACTCAGGTCCCAGCAAGAAGGGACCGCGGGGCTTCCTTATCCCCGGGACTTGAGCGGTCCCAGCAAGAAGGAAGCCCTGCGCTTCCTTATCCCTGAGACCCACGCTCCAGCTGCAGAGCAGCCGGCAGCTGGAGCGCGGGTCTCCTGCTCTCGCTCCTGGTCAGGACCACAGGGTCCCAGTTAGGAGGGAGAGTGGGGCTCCCTTCTCTCCGGGACCATGCTCCAGCTGCTGAGCAGCTGGAGCACGGGTCCTGGGGAGAAGGAAGCACGTGGCTTCCTTCTTGCCGAGACCACGGGGCTTCCTTCTTGCCGGGTCCGAAGGAAGCCCCACGGTCCCTTCTTGCCAGGACCTGCGTGGTCCCAGCGAAAAGGAAGCTCCCTTCCCCCGTGCCCTAAGTCGACATGCTTAAATCAACTTAATTTACTCTGCGTCCACACTGGCATTTCCTTAAGTCGACTTAAGCTTCAAAGTTGACTTTATACGAGGTGTTATTAAGTCAACTTTGAATTTCCTTAAGTCGACTTAAGCAGCAGCTTAAGTCAACTTAAGGAAATGCCAGTGTGGATGCAGAGTAAATTAAGTCGACTTAAGCATGCTTAAGTCGACTTAATTTACTAGTGTAGACGCACCCTATGGGACTTGTCACCTGCTTGCATAAAATTAGGCATCTAGCTTGCCAAATCAGCGCCTTAATCTTTAAAATTCAAAAACTAATAGAAAAAATGGATGAGTTGCGTTTCTCATTGAAAGCTGTTGGAGACAATAGCAAATGTCACGTAAGTGTCGTTTAAATAATTTAATTCCCAAAATTTCTGGAAAATGTATTTTTAAAGCGCATGCATTTTCCCTCCATTTTTTCTAACTCAGAAAAGGCTGAGACACGTTTTCTCAAACAATGTAAAAGAAAGACGGAAAACATGAAAAAATTAATACAAGAATTGACAAACTTTTAGGCTGAAACTAATCTTTTGAAATTTTAGCCTCAAAAGAAAATGTCTGAACTGAAAAGTCAGTTCAGAACAGTGACTGAGAATGAGAAGTTCTTCTCACACTGAAGTATTGCTACCAAGGCTGTTATACCATAAATATTGTTCAGATTACAGTTACATTTTACTAGTTTACTAGTTATGCAGTTAATTTGATATAGCTTCTTAAGGAAGCCAATGTTGTCCTATGGGTTTCTCTGATTTATTGGTACATTTATATCTTATGTCTGAATGAAAAATATTCTTATTTGCCCAGGACTAGTCATAAATCCTACTATAAGGCTGAGTGTATATGCCATATTATAAGCTCTCTTATAGTTAAATATTTCTGTACACAGCAGCTGGATACAGTAACAAAATTTGCTAACATTCCACAGAAGCTCTTCTGATCTTGTGTGTGTTTTTAATTCCTTGTATGGCAGTAGCACCGAGCGATCCCCTGTATAGGTTACTCTGCACATATACGATAAAGGACAGTCCTGGCTCCAAAGTGCCATTGAGTAGATAATAAAAGCCAATAGGTAGAGTCAGCATTCAGAGCACCCTGACTGCCCTGCTACTGTCAAATGTTTTGTAGTCATCCAGGCAGATATGAGTTTTAAGGAGACATTTGAAAGGTGACCTTACAAATCTTTCCAAGGAGTTTCTCAGATGGTGGAGAAAGCACAAAGGTACTCAAGGGAAAACTGGACTAGCACATGAGAAATACTGGCAAGAACAGTAGAGTAGAAGTAGGAATCAATTGTTCCAAAACATTTAAGAGTTGATTGTAGAGATTATTGCTAAGTCCTAAGGGCCATTATCAGTGGGGAGTTTTGATGAAAAATTGATAGCCTAAGACACCCACAGAATTTTCAGAAATACAGCTGAAGTGTTATAATTGCTTTTGTGCCTATCATATTGATCCTGTAAAGGATATTATTATTCTCAAGTTTTCCTCCTGAGGCACATTGTCCTAAAACCCCAAATAATATTTTATTTTCAGTTTTATGAGCAATACAGTCCAATCTATATTTCGAACTATGAGGTAGTAGCAAATATTATAATTCCTTTTTATTTACAGATGCTGTAGGTAATAGGTACTTCAGGTTTAGTAAAGTGTATGATTGCTTTTTAAATTGAGCATTTCTTCCTAATAATGCATTATAAATAAATTGTTGTGCTGTAAAACATCATCATGCTTTCACAAACCTTCAAAGTCCTTAAAAGCACTCACCCTTATTCGGTTTTAAAAACTAGCTATTAGTATTTACATTTGTGACTGTGCACAAATACATAAAATCATTGTAAAAGCAAGAGGCTTAAGTGCCTGCCCTTCCATTCACCAGGTCAAAAAGAAATTTTAGATCTGTCTCAGAGGATTTCTTGCTATTATAAATATGAAACCAGGATGTTAAAATGAAAAAAAGAAGCAAATTTAATAATAATAATAAAAATACTAGCAAGGGCCAGTGCTCAGCTTGATGGCTCCAGAGAATGGAAAGAGATTATGTTAAAGCATAAATGGAGCTTTAACATTTTTAAATCCAGAAGGTCTAATCTAATCTAATCCTTTTCAATCCAATTTTTTAAATGCAGCCTAGACATCAGATTAAAGCTTGTGCTTTGCTTTTTTAGGCCATTGCAAACAGAGTCAGCATCTGTGCAACATTCCCCATCTTCAGCATTTCAAACAGGGAGATTTTAGATTAACAAAAATATAATTATGAAAAATAGAGGGAAAGTTGCAACTTGGATACCAAATGTCTGAATTCTATTCTCTTAAGGTGGAACAAAATTTAATTCCATATTGTAAACATACATTTTCTGTTTTAAGATAATGAATTTGAAGGAAAAGATGTGTTGGTGGGTATAAAGCCTCTTGGATCACACAACACACTAATATAAAGGTTGTGAAGTGGAAGGATTTCCATTCAGTGTTACCTTTTCCTAATAGATCAATATGTGAGTAATTCTGCAAATCTCTAGGAACTCACCTGATTTAATTATAAAGCCAATGAATCCAATTTTTTCCCCTTGTACTAAGCAGGTACTAATCAAGACTTTCATTTCAGAGTGGTCCTGTATGATTTACATTTGTGAAATGAAATGAAATACTTTCAAGAGCCTTGATGGTGAATCTGAATTCATCACATAACGCTAATGTGCCAAGTTCTGTGTTGCTGAGCTGCTGTCAGCAGGATTCAGATATTTGTCTTTCTGTATACAATCTAGCATTTTTTCCCTCTCAGGGTACTTGAGTTAGATCAGCAACTTGTTAGAAGATGGAAAAAACAAAATGGTGGAGTGAGATATTTCCCAAGTCCCCAGCATTGGTCTAACTCCTTTCCCCTTGAAGTCCTTAGTAAAGATCTCAAGGACTTCAAAGGGCTAATGTTGAGTGCTTTTGAAAAGCCCACCCATAATATATCCCGTCGGAGTCTTTCTGACAGTGTTTTTCTTTTACTGATAATAACTATACCAGTTTTCCTTTATGGTGGGATCACTAGGTCTAAGCTGGACAGCACTGTACAAAAGTTTCTTACTATACTGAATAAGAAATGACTAACTGAAAAGGGGATGTGTGGGTGTAAAGTAGGGGTATTGGAAAAGTTTTGGGACAAAATGTTCAAAAGTGGCTGATTGACTTAAGATCCTAATTGTCATTTTCATAAATCATTTACGATACGGCTATACTGCACTAAAAGACCCACAACATGGCTGTAGCCGGCAGACTGTGGAGCTATAAAATTACAGTGTAGACATTTGGGCTTGGGCTCTGAGGCTCCACAAGAGGAGAGGGTTTCAGAGTGTAGGTTCCGGCCTAAGCCCAAACAATTACATTACAATTCTATAGCCCTGCAGCATGACCTTTGTGAGCCCGAGTCAGTTGTCCTAGAGTCTGCATCTTAGTGCCATGGGTTTTTTTTATCACAGTATAGATGTACCCTTGGGTGCCTCTGAACATTTAACCAAGGGTCTTAAATGCAAGCTTCAGCCCGTTAGCAGCACAGTGGGTGCGTCTACACTTAGAAATTAAGTCGACTTAAGAAGGCTTAAGTCGACTTAATTTACTCCGCGTCTACACTGGGCTTTCCTTAATTCAACTTTAAGCTGCTCCTTAAGTCAAATTAAGGAAATACTAGGGCGGGGGAACAAGGGAGCCCTGCATGACTCCCTGGCAGAAGAGAGCCACCGTGGCTCCCTTGTCCCCTGGGGAGCCCCTGCTCCCTTCTCCCCGGACCCGCAGCTTCCCTGCAAGAGGTGCTGCGGTCCTGGGGAGAAGGGCTCCCCAGCCAGGGCTCCAGCCGGAGGTAATCCCCTGCTGGAACCCTGGCTGGAGAGTCCCGGGGGCTCCCTTCTCCCCAGGAAGCCATGAGTGGCTGGTCCCGGGGAGAGCCGCCTGCGCACGGCTGGCTCTCTCCGCAGGCCCAGGCAAGCAATGAGCGGCTGGTCCCGGGGAGAAACAGTCTCACGTGGGGCTGGTTCTCACCAAGACCAGGAAGCTGCCAGCCCCAAGCGGTCCTGGGGAGAAAGGAGCATAGGAGCTCCCTTCTGGCTGGGACCCTTTGGGTCCTGGGGAGAAGGGAGCCCCGTGGTCCCTTCTCCGGGACCACTCGGGTCCTGGAGATAAGGGAGCCACAGCCTGAACTCCCTTCTCTGGGACCAAGGAGTCCCAGCCAGAAGGGAGCCCCCACACTCTAGCTGACAGGGGAAACCCTGGGGATCCCATGTCAGCTGGAGTGCTGGCAATTGCCAGCCCTGTGCTCCAGCTGACAGGGGAAATCCCGGGGATCCCCTGTCGGCTGGAGCATGCTCCCTTCTTGCCCAGACCCCAGGGGTCCAGGGAGAAGAGCGCGGGGCTCCCTTCTGGTCGGGACTGCTCAATCCCGGAGAAGGGAGTTCAGGCTGTGGCTCCCTTCTCCCTGGGACCCAGGCAGTCCTGGCCAGAAGGGAGCCCATGCTCCCTTGTCCCTGGGACCCGAGTGGTCCTGGCCGAAGGGAGGCCCGCGCTCCCTTTTCCCCTGGACCGCTTGGGTCTGGTGGCTTGCTGTCTCGGGGACAGCCAGCCCCACATGGGACTGGCTCTCCCTGGGACAGCTGCTGGCAGCTTCCCGGTCTTGGGGAGAGTCAGCCTCATGCAGTGCTGGGTCTCCCCGGGACATGCCATGAGCCGCCAGTGGCTTGTGTGTCCCTGTGGGGAGAGCCATCCCTGGGCAGCTGGATCTCTCCGGGACAAGCCCCGAGCGGCTTGCTGGTCTTGCGGAGAGCCAGCCCCATGCTCTCTCTAGGACAAGCCCCTCTAGCCTGGGGAGCCGAAGCCCCTTTGGAGCCAAGGCTCCCCCTCGACCTAACCAGTCGACTGTGCAAAACACCAGCATTTGTGCTGTGAATAATCAACCACTTGATCAAAAAGCACTATACAAGATAAACAAGTAGAGCACTATTTGGGAAAGGGTGCACTGGGAAGCTCTCTTTAACTACAGATCAGTTCCTGCTCACCATCCTCATGCAGAAAAAATTGCAGGTGAGCAGTGACAATGAGCAAGATTTAGCCTTAGTTACCACATTTGCTACGAGGGAGAGGAGTTCTGTTTCCTTTGTCTCCAGAGACACCAAAGTAGTCTGCCTTTTGTCTTTGAAAACAACATTTTTACTTATTGGTGTCAAATGTAATTTGTAAACTAAAAAGCTCCTAATTAGATTCATCCATCTGTTCCATGAGGCACCATCTTTTGTTCTCCCCAGACAAGAAGGAATCATTCCCATGTGAGAAACACTAAAAATAGGTTATTTCCAGCCACAGAAGCTTCTGAAGACTCCTGGGGTCTAACTCAGATAGTGTTGCGCATGGGGCAGAGGAAGCAAACTACTCTGTTAAACTTGCACATTCTTCAATCCAAAATATGTGTGCTTTTATACATCCCCAGAAGGAACGCCATGATGTTAGTGTGTCCTGTATAGATTGTTCAATGACAGATCAAGAAAGCAAAAGGCCCTTGGTGTTCAAGATTATGGCTGATTTTCTCAGGTTGGCAGCCAGCACTAACACTACGCTCTTCTTTTGGAGGTGTTGTTTTGATGGATGGTACCAAGGAACAGCGCAGAGAGAGCGAGAGAGGGTGCAGCAATAACAAAAGTGGTAACCAAATCCTAGGAGAGTCCAACTTTTTGGAGTGGCTTCAGGAAGAGGCCCTCTGTGGTGTTGCTTTTATTTTTTTTTCCTTCTGATGTGTTAGTTTGAGACTGAGATAGCAAACAGACACATGCAAAGAAAATGTGTGAAAACCTTAAATAGAAAGGTTGCACTGTTAGCTGGTTGCTGCCTGTGAAGAGTATCAGGGACATTGAGTTAGTTGTGAGGACTTATGGTGATGCAACAAAATACTGAGAGTCAGCAGGGCAACAGCTGCTTCTGTCGTGGATTCATGAGCAGCAAAACCAATCCTAAAGAGGAGTCTTGACTCCTTTTTTGTTTGGCTGAACTAGACTAACACTGCTACCCCTTTGGAACTTGTCAGAAACCCCAATCCTGTTCCAGTGCATATGGGGGAAAGGGGTTTGGTCAGGGACGCTCCTGTTCTGTGTGAGGCTAGTGGGTGCAGGCTGAGGGAGGAGATGGGAGAACGTGCGGAGATGCAGGATCAGAAGATCTGCTGATATGCAGCTGTTTTGGTCTTCACCCTTGCATTCAGGGGACCACAGAGACTACGCCAACAAACATTTTCCAGTAGTCTCTGAAGAGTCACTCTGTAGCCACTTCATAGGTTGGAAGAGATGATTCCGGCTTCATTCTTCCCTTGCCTCACACATTTTCCCAGCATCTGCTCCACCTGCTTGAAGTAGAACTCCAAACATGCCCAGATAGAACTTTTCACAAACAGCTATATAATAGAAATTCCTTGTTTTCTCCCCTGCGTTGTGCTGGTCACTGTTTTCAATACGTTTATTTATGATTGATTTACTTTTGAGTATTTGTGTATTGCAGTAGAACAGTGGGTATCATTTCCCCCATTTTACAGGTGAGAACACCAAGACAAACAAAGGCTAAAGACTCTGTGGTGTTTCTTGTATATATAAGTATTTACACACGCTAGTAGTCAAGATATTTTATTTTCAAAATAAAAACAAAACATGGACATTTTCATGGAGAACTATTGATCTGGTTATAGCATCATAGAAATGTAGGGCTGGATGGAATCTTGAGAGGTCATGAAGTCTACCCCGCTGCACTGATGCAGGACCTAGATCATCTAAGGTATTTATCCAACCTAATCTTAAAAACTGTTAGTGCGGGGGATTCCACACCCTCCTCTGGAAGCCAGTCTCAGAGCATTACTCCCTTTAAAGTTAGAACTTTTTCCCTAATATTCAACCTAACTCTTCTTTCTTGTAGATTAAGCCCATTAATTCTTCTCCCTTCAGTAGACATAAAAAGTAGTCAATTACCATCCTCTTTATAACACCCTTAACATATCTGAAGACTATTCTCAGATGTTTCCTCACTCTTCTTTTCTCAAGACTAAATATGTTGTTTTTTTTAACTTGTCTTCATAGGTCCTGTCAGGTTTTCTAAATGTTTTATCATTTTTGTTGCTTGCTTGGACTCTCCAGTTTCGTCACATCTTTCCTAAAGTGTGGTGCTCATAATGGGACACTATTCTCCATTTGAGGCCTCACCAGTGCTGCGTAGAGTAGGACAGTCGCCTCTCATGTCTTACCTGAGACACCTCAGATTACCTTTTTCACAACTGCACCACATTTTTGGTTCATATTCAATTTATGATCCCCAGATCCTTTTCATCAGTACTACCATCTAGCCAGTTATTTCCCATTTTATAGGTCCGCATTTGGTTTCTTATTGCTAACTGTAGTAATTTGCACTTATATTCATAGCATTTCATCTTAAAATGATGAAACAAGGTCAGATCCTCAGCTGGTGTAAATGAATGAAATCCCTGCAATATTCACTCTACCATTGATTTACAGTATGACTTGAGCAAATCCCTTTCCCTTTCCTTATGTGAAAGAAAATAAGGAACTGCAGGAAGCAGCTCTATGTAACAGTTTCTAAGGCAGCTTCTTGTGAGGAATTCTGTAAAAGGAACTTGTACTGTTACCTTTTTTTATGAATGTATTTCCAACACTGGATACAGAACATAATTTGATAACTAACCACAGCCAAATGAAATAAATGAAATGATGTCAGATTAGAGGGAGTTCTCGCGTGGGATTCTACAGGGGTATGTTCTGTATCTGATGGCGTTTAACATCTTTATTAATGACCTGGAGGCAGGAATAGAGAAAATACTAATCAAATTTGCAGACGACACAAAGCTGGGAAGATCGAGCTACAATTCAGAGGGATCTTGAAAATTGGAGAATTGGGCTGTAGACAACAAAATGAATTCAAAAAAGGCAAATGTAAGGTGCTACACTTATAGAATTAAAAACCCAAATGCACAAATACAGAATGGGGGATAACTGGTTTGGAAGCAGCACTGTTGAGAAAGATCTAGGCGTTATGGTGCCTCAAAGCCTCCAGTTGAGTCAGAAATGCAATGTTATTGCAAAAAGAACCCCAAAACCAAAAAAGCCACAGGTTGCATTAACCGAAGCATAGTATGCAAGCCATTGGAGGTGATAGTACTGCTGTGCTACCTGCTGGTTAGGTCTTACCTGGAGTACTGTGTCCACCTTTGGACACCAGTATAGAAAAGGTGTGGAGAAATTGGGAAGAATCCAGAAGCAAGTGACAAAGATAATTAAAGGAATCGAATGCAAGCTATACAAGCAAAGGCTGAAGGAACTGGATCTGTTTAGTTTGGAAAAGAGGAGATTAAGGAGGAATGCGATAACAGTCTTCAAATACTTGAAAGGGTGCCATAAAAAAGATGGAGAAAAGTTCTTCTCTTTTGTCAGAGAGGGCAGGATAAGAGGCAATGGGTTCAAACTATAGCAAAATAGATTTCTATAAAAATCTCAGGAAAAAACTTCCTAACCATCAGAACAGTAGGACAATGGAACAGACTACTTAGAGTGGTTGTAGAAGCTCCTTCACTGGAGGTTCTCAAAAGGTGTCTTGAATGGTTTAAACACAACAAATCCTGCATCTTCGCAAGGGGTTCGACTAGATGACCATTGCGGTCCCTTCTCATTCTCTGTGTCTGATGTATAGATAGAACTCACTGGACTGTATCAGCTGATGTAACACAATGGTGAATTTAGCCCTGTGTCTTATTTCTGAGCAATTCTCTGAAGCAATTGTATGCAAGATCTAAAACATTACAGTTCATTTTTTAAAAAGGACAGTTCAAGCAGATGTGAAGAACTCCTTCACACTAAAGCAGAGCCCTGAATTGGAGAAAAGGACCCATTAAGCACTAGTACTAAGAGCTGACTAACTAATCATTAATAACTATTTATAATTATTTTGAAATAGAGTGTCAGCTATAATAAATCAGCATATAAATTGACTCCAGGAGAGCTATAGAACTTTACATTGGCTGAGGTGCGGTACCCCGATTGTTTAGGCACCTTACCCCAGTCAAAGAACTTAGGCTATGTCTACACTAGAAAAGTTAAGTCAACTTTGTTAAGTTGACATAATAAAGTTGACTTTAAGTCGACTTAAAGTCGACCTTATTAAGTCAATTTAACAAAGTTGACTTAACTTTTTAGGCATAACCCCTTGTCGACCTTATTAAGTCAACTTAACGCTTTAAGTCGATTTAGTAAGGTCAATTTAGGCGCTAATCCCTGTCCACACTGGCTTCAAGTCGATTTAAGAAGTCAATTTAAGGCTTAAGTCAATCTAAAACTAGGTGTTATTAAGTTGACTTAAGCTTACCTTAAGTCGACTTAAGGAAATGCTTAAGTCAACTTAATAAAAGCCCAGCGTGGGTGTGGCTTTGTTTAGGTCGACTTAAGCCTCCTTAAGTTGACCTAAATTGCCAATGTAGATGCACCCTTAGGGTGTCACACAACAATTTGTAATATGGAATAAAAATCAAATAGTAACCAATAATGTAGGTATCTCACCGCCTTCACAGATGAACCCTTGTAGAATTTGGCTGGCTCTATAATTGCCCTAATATCCTGGGACCAATTCTCTACTGCCCTGCACACTGTGAAATAATTGCCACCTGAGTTTATACCCATATCTCATTCTTTTTACAGATGCAAATGACAGCATAAAGTGCAGGACAGTAGAGGGTCAGGACACACATTTTTAGAATCCTCAAATATTCTTCTCATAATTTGGCCTTTTCTCACCTGGAAATGTTTTGGAAAGTTACTATGGGTCAGATCCTCATCAAGTATAAATAGGCAGAGCTCCACTGGCTTCAATGAAACTATGTTTATTTAAACCAGCTGAGAATCAGGCTATTTATAATCCTGCACACTATACATGAAAGCCAGTTCTGCCTTGAGCAGCAGACTACTGTGCATGTGTGCATCTGTGTCTATATCTTTATCAGAAGGCAGGATTCGACTCAAGAGACTGCCAGCCCACTCCAGAGTCTGTTACTGTTTCTTGGAGCAGGAGCAATGTGTTTTCCTGATCTTCTACTTGCAAGTTCTTGCTGAGGGCAGCATATGTGCTTCCAGCTGGGTGACTATCTATATACCATACTTTTTACAATACCACACCTGTAGGGCATGGCTTGTGCTGTGTGGGTTTGTATAGTTGACTCTTAAGATAAAGCTGGATGACAGTGCCTTTCCCCATCCTGGATTGTCTCCAACACTTTCCTGATCACTTCCCCCAATCCCTCCCTTGCACACCGGTGAAGCCAACTGCATGATTTAACCCTTAAAACTTAAAGAATTAAAGAAAGACAAAAATGCACCGATTGATCCATGGAAAATATGAAAGTTTTTATTTTACTGCTTTCATCTTTGATAGCCCTTTTTCCTCTGACTTTCTGTCGACATTGGTGTTGCTTCTCTTTCCACTTCCCACACATATTGATTACCTCTCAAGCTTATGCCCTCTGCTCTCCTCTGACTTGCTGCTGTATCTAGCTCTGTGAGTAACACTTGTACATTTTTAGTTACTTCTGTTTCTATACACTGGGCCAGTTTCAGCCCTGGTGTATTTCCACTGAGTTGCAGCAGGGATAAATTTGTCTCAGTGCCTTAATATGAGTCATTTTGCTTTTCAGGTCAGGAGGTTTCTGAGCAAAAAGGGAGAACAGGCCCCTCTGATGTAAAACTAAATATTTATATTTATAGGACTTGATCCTCCACATAGTAAGGACAACAAACTCAGCTTTTTACTTTGGGTGAATGCATGACTAAGACCTGGTCTACAGTTACCAGGAAATTTGACAGCATTCAACAGGAAATACGCAAGCTAAATAGGGTAGCTTGTGTATCTCCTGATAGCTTCCTAACTTCTTCTTATCGCAGCGTCTTCACTTCACTATGTTGAGGTGAAATGTGCTCCCACCAATGCAGCATATTCTTTTTCTGGGGGTGGATATATTAAATTGACTTCTGGATCAATTGAGCTGGTCTTCACTTCCACCCAATTGATCTGGAAGAATTGATCTGATGGTGGTAAATAGACATACCCTGAGTCTTCTTCCACACTCACTGCCTATCCCTTCCTTAAATGCTGCATTTTTTCTTGGATGAGCTGGATGTATAGCATTCTCACCATCATTGTACATGAAATACTCAAACACATCCCATAAGTGTGGAACCTATATGTAACAAAGGGTTCTTTAGAGTGTGTCTTTAATGTTTACTGTGTCTCCACAACAGTTTTTTAGCTCTTTCATAGCAGGTAGGAGTTTTCTGCTATCACAGTGTTTTTACACAGTGTGTTATGAAGAAGGACCAGTTTAGGCTACCTCTCCCTTTATATAAATTTTATCAATATACAACAATCCAGAGTAATAGAAAACTCAAGCTGAACATTGATAAAACCACAAGGAAAAAGATTATGTAAATCACCCCTTTTATGGAGAATACTTGAGTTTTTGGTCTGAAAACAGATATTTTAAAGTTTTTAGCTGAAAACTTTGGGGATTTGGTTTTCCAACAAAAATGTTAAAATTTCAAGAAAAACAAAAATTTTCCTCAAAATAAAATGAAATAAAACACAGAACATTTGACCAGCTCTACTTAAAACTAAGGGTCAGATCCTGTCACTCTTACTCACATGTTGCTTGATCTTACTTTCATTGATTTCAGTGGGAGCATATAAATTGATTTCAGGAGAGCTCTGCAACTTTGCATTAGTTGAAGTGCTGGACCCTGATTGTTTAGGCATCTTATTCAGCCAAGGAACTTAGGGACTCACACAACAATTTGCAATATGGAATAAAAGTCAAACAGTAGCAAATAATGTTGATAACATCCTCTTTACAGGTGTGAAGAAGGTGTAGCAAAGTCTTTTGCTCCGTGAGGAGTTGCACTGAAACCTAGTCCCCGTGGCTGGCTAAAGGGCTGCTTTGTACCACCAAACACGTCACATCAAAATGACATCAATCTTTTGAGTAAGCGACGGACAGAACACCAAACACATCATTTATTTGTCAAGCTGCAGTTCTGATTCTTGCATTGATAGAGGTGGTGCAATTCTTGTTTAGAAGGCAGACATGAGGAATCGACCTATATATCTATTCTAAAGAATATCTAACCACCCTTGGAAATTGTGCTCAGTTTAAGAATACCTAAAATACACAGCAACAATTCTCAAACGGGTTCTTATTCCTAGAAAAGTAGTTTCACAAGCAGTGTTTCTGTGTTTCACCCATTTTCCCAGAGCTTTCTCAGTCCCTGAGGAAAAGAGAAACACATACATACACACATCTGCCTAAGAAATTGTTTCCTTGGAAGAACTTCCTCTGAACATCCAGATAATACTGAAGAACTTCATCCATGTTTGTTAATGTGAATAGACATGGAGTGAGAATTGTTCCCTTTTTTAAAAAAACCAAGGAACTGGCAGATACCCTGTCAAGGATTGATTCCATTTAGTTGTACTATGCTCTTCACTCATCTCTAATAAAATGGATAAACAATAGGCATAATCAATTAATTGATGATAGCATGATAATTAACAACCATAGTCAAAGTTTTGGTATGAACTGTTGTTCTATCAGCACATAATAGAGAAATTGGTCTTGTTTCAGCCCTGATGTCCTTCCATTAACTTTAGTGCTCACTGATGTGCAGAACTGCCAATAGTCAGTTCCCTTTCCATTGTAATAGCCCATGGACATTGCCAGGGTCCTGGTAGATGGGAAGACATTCATTTTCCCAATCCTCTGATTTCCCAAAAGTGTGTGGCATTGTGGTAAATGGATGGGGGAAGCAATATGTGATAGTACTGGCAGCCAACATGGTGGGATTGATTTGATGGTTCCAGTGATATTCTGTATTGCAGTGTTCAGTTGGATACCGAAAAGTCAAGTATGGCTACTTCTGGTTCATACCAGTACACAGTACTCAGCTACAGAGTACACAAAGGACATCGCTGATGTCCATAACACTGATGCTGATGCTCCCCAGCTTCTGCATGCTGGTTTCTGGACCATATCAACCCTTATCTTCATCTTGGCAGCTATCTCCTTCAAATAGTCATGAAAGGTTAACTACTACTTGAAGTCATATGTCAGTTTCGACCCACGTGTTTAACCTTTAGCAATGAAACTTGATGAAACTTGAAAGCTAAATGGAGTTCACAAGAATTTACAAATAGACTCTTCATAAACGACCCAACGCAGAAGATCCCTGGCTTTGATCTCTCACAAGGCTCATGGGCAATCTTAAGCCACATCCATACAAACTATGGTAAATGTGGGTACTTGCTACACAAATGGAAAATTAAAGCCCCTTCAGTGTGTGTCTGTGGTCACCCAAACAGACCAGGGAACATATTATAACACAATGCCTAATTCACAAATACAAAGGAGGCATCACAGCAATACACTCTGCTACTCCAAATATAATTATCTGTCTCTGTCATTTGAATTTGAAACTATAGTTGTTGCTCCATGTTGACATAAGCCTTATGAAGAGGAAGACGTCCATGGGAAACAACTGTTTTGCAGCAATGGAGGAATTATAAATATCATGTGTGATGTAATTCCTTTTAGATTGGTAGTTAGTAGTGCATTGGAAACTATGTTAAAATTATAAATTTTCGGGGGGGAGAGGGGGCTGTTCCTGATCCTGTTTGCAGGCTAGGAGGCACTGTAGGGAAATGTGAAATCTGGTTCTTTCAGCAGTCTGTTTGCAAAGATGCAACCTAGAGTAAAGAGGTGTAAATAGTGTGCCTCTGCCTCAGAGAGCAGCCTGCTTCGTCTCTCTGTTTTGGTTCTTTTGTGTAAGGTTCTGGATTTTAAGAAATGAAGTAGTTCAGTTCTCTTGAAATATATGGTTTTTATCTAATTGCTCTGTTGCAGGTCATGAACATATCAAGTTACATTTTAAAGAACTGTTCTCTCCTAAGTCAATATAATCTTTGGCAAGGTGCTTATCCATAAGGTGAACTTTTGACCCAGCACCATGTGGGCAATTCACATTGAAATCAATGGGAACAACACATTCTTACACTGTTATAGAGACAGATGCTAGAAAACGGAAAACTCTTATTAGATAAATCATCTCCCTGCCAATACAAGTTTGTTCCTTGCCATAGTTTTTGATGTTCTGCTCAGTCTAGCTGTAAAAGTCCCAGATAGCAGAGCTTTTACCACTTCTTTGGAGACAATTCCACATCCTAATAGATCTCTTTGTCCTGTTGGGAAATTTCCTCCCTATATTTATCTTAGATTTTCCCTTTTTTTAAGCATAATCCAGTGACATCTGATAATACCCTTGTAGACCACCTTAAATAGTTCCCCTCCATCCTTGCTTTATGCATCCTTCAGATATCTGCAGACTTATCATGTTCCACATTTGTTGATTTGTAGCTGGTTTTTGATACTGAATTTTTTAGATCTTTATTTGTAACTAATTCTCTCCAGCCCCTGATCTTATAGCTCTCTCCTCTTCTTCTCTTGATTCCATCCAGTTTGTCTAAATATTTTTGGCAATGTATTGTCTAGGAAAAACCGAACGGCACTGCATTCTCCTTTCTCATGTTACTGACGAGCTGAGCACTCCAAAATGGTATCATAACATAGAATAATTTTGATATCACAGTAAGGAATTGTCTGGGCATATCAACTACTCTTACATTTTAAAGTAACAATATTGATAATTTATGCCCATAGGCAGGGCCAGGCCAAGGGTTTTTGGTGCCCTAGGTGAACTATGACTTTGGCGCCCTCCCCCACATTCAATATAGAAAAAACGATAACATCAATAGAGAAAAAAATAGAAAAATAGAAAAAAATAGAGAAAAATATTCACTTACATTTAGCTTGGTGCCCCTTAAAGCCTGGTGCCCTAAGCGACTGTCTAGTTTGCATATATGGTCAGGCTGGCTCTGCCCATAGGACTTATTCCAATGCTTTTGAAGTCAATGAAGATTCCCAATGATTTCACTGGTTATTGCATGGGGGACTTACTGACACTGAAAGTTGAAGTTTGATTGTTCAGATAACTTTCTTGCCTGATGAGAAAAATGAGGATCACAGACTCATACTACCCTAGAAGGATGGCACCAGTTACCTCTTGTTTAAAATAACACTGAGAAAAGAAACTGTTGCCAAGAAGATGACACAAAGGTAGAGAAGAGAGAATGTATTGAAAGAGCAACATATTCTTAGTCCATAGGTTCCTACATACTAAATATTGTACTTAGCCTGGAATGCTACAATTCTGTGAACTGAAGGAAAGCAGTTTGGAAGGATTAATATTTTACTGGGGAAATAAACCCAAGAACTTTGAGCATTCCAGGAAAACTTAGCCTCACTAGAAAGACCATTGTGTAATCCAGACGAATCTGATTTTCATTAGTTTAAAATAGGTTAGTCAAGTCGGACACAAAACATTGATACATTCATATTTTGAAGGAAAATGTGAAACCTAAAGTCATATGTATTTTGTAATTTGTGTACATCTGGATTTTGGGTGGGGAATAGAAAATGGCACGGATCAGGGTTCATATCATCTACAGGCCAGATTCTCCAGTGTGCCAGGTTTACATTATGTAACTAAGGAGAGCAGTGGGGAAAGATCATTTTAAGCCTCCTTTCCTTATCCCTCACCTGAATCTGGTAGGGACCTGAAACTTCCACCAGAACAATTTAAAGCAGCCTAGGGGCAGCCAAGGAGTTACTTTAAATTGAACTAGTTGCAGTGAGACTGCTCTTCCCATTGGGAATTGGATAGAGCACTGTGTCTTATCTTCTGCACTGTGACTTCCTATCCCTGGCTTGCCTCCTTGCTGTCCACCTCCTGACATAATACACCAGCTGTAGGTCACCTGAGAATTCTCCTCTGTTGAAAGAATCCTCATCTGCCTCTTTGGAGCAGCTTTCTGTCAGTTTTGTACAGCCTCAGCTGCACATAGCAGGTGGAGTCAGGGTGTAGAATCTGATTAACCTATACAGATAATATATCTAGATTCAGCTAAGAATAAGATTTGTTTTTCTTGCTGACACAGCTAAAGGGAACCTGTGAAAACAGGTCAGGCTACAATTAAATCATCTCTCTATTGTCTGCCTGCTACTCTGTCTTGGTGAGCGGGTTTGAGTGTATTAGTGACTCAGAGAAACAAAGTATTTTTTGAATCTCAGGCAAAGAATATATGAAATGTAAACAGAAATGTAATGGTGATTAACAAGCTCATGAGACCCTTTAGTGTGATATGAAACATTTTCCATGTGCTGCTATCCACTGTCTAGCCTTGTAGTTAAAGAGCAGATGGATGCTGTGACATTAAGTTCTCTCTGTAGGTGCTTGTTATTTTCTTGTCAAAGACACTATTGACTTACTTAGTAGACTGGGCTACATTTTTAAAAGAAAAAATCCAATTATACAGCTCTATCATCACCAGAAAGATATATTTCCCAGCTTTGATATTATAGCCATGAAATGTTGCTGTGTAAGGATATACCCAAAAGTTTTAAAATCAATTCAGTGAACAAAATTACAGAACACAAATAACCTAAAGATGACTATGTACTGATTGGTGGAATTATGTCTAATTTTCTACTCTATTACCTAACAACAGATTTTTCCACGACTCTCTTGAAATCAAACTCCAAACAAAATGTACCTTATTTATTCAATTATGTTATTTCTTTCAAATAGAAGAAATACCACAATGAAAATAAAGGGAAAATATGATGATAAATATTGCAATGAATCCATGTCCATCCAAACTGCAGTCTTGTCACTGTCCAGCATGCCATATCTATTCAGAGCTTTTATTTTACAATGGAGATGTAAATCGAGTCCCATAATTCCAAAAGCAGCTCTGTCTTCCTTAGGGAGAATCTCCATTGACAATGTAATGTTTAATACGTGCAGATGTGTAGTTCCGATGTCATCCAACAGAGGGCAGTGTCTATGGATAGTCATGTCAGCATTGGCAGAAAACTTGCTTGCCTCTTGACACCGTTCTCAGCTAAAATCTAATACATAAACCAGATGATTTCAGATTATTGCAGTGGACTTGTATTAGAAGCTTTGTACATAAAATGACCAATTAATGGGGGAAATGAATATATTTAATTTAAATATTGTTACATTGATGGAATTTTTGTGACCTATGTTAAAAAAATCAAATGTATTGTTCTTCTTTCTCAACAATAGTGAGTAGCCTATCATTTCCTTGGCATTGTGGGGGCCTAAGGCACTGGTGCATCTTGGTCTCTCCTATTCTCTGCTGCTGGCATATAATATTTTAATCTCCTGAAATACTTTAATCTCATTTTGGTTGTTGCGTTTGGTTTACAGGTGCTGGGTGGTGCTAGTGGCCTGTGATATTCAGGAGACTAGACTAGATGATTTGGAGATCCCTTCTGACCTTAACACTATAAATCTATAATGAAAGAGTGTTTCATATTTCAAGTTTCTAGCTCAATGGGAACATGGAATCTAATTATGTACTTCAGTCAGCCAGGAATTCTCTGTTAGAAACACAACTCATGTTGAGATTGACACCAAAAACCACTCAGGCTATATACACTTATGGTACCTATGGCTGAGCTTAGAATTAGGCTATAGAACAGCATGAATAGAGGTACTATTCAGTAAACCAAATATTGCCTGACATATTTATTCACACATTCACCACTATATATACAGTATGATATATTTTCCAATATATGACAGGTAGTACTATATGCACTTCATTCCCTCCCCTAGTGCCTGCCCACTCTTATGTCGCCTCTTTTTCATTTCTTTTCTAAATTAAGCAGACACAACCAATCCGCTGAAGTTTACTGAAACCGTCTCCTATGAAAATATCAGGTACACAGTTCTCTGAGTGTAGTGTTCTTAATGTTAACCCAAGGAGAATGTGTTAGACAAATAAGTGATTTTCTTTTTAATTTTTGAACTCCTCAGACACCTCCCACATCTTTATTTAACCACACCAACTATTCTATGCATGCTGTCTACATTACTGGTTTCTGAATGACAGGAAATATATTACTTTAAATGGTCAGAATTAACTCTTCTATAAATCAGAGTATTGTAGCTTTATAGTCTGATATCTTCTCAGCTACCAGGACTAAAAATGAACATTGTATTTCACTGGAAAGCCTACAATTCCCATAGCATAAAACAGATGTTTCTGTAATTCAACGTACAGAAAGAAATCAAGAAATTAGAATTAAAATTGGCCCTGGATTGAATATTGCCAGTCCTGGACCTCTAGCTAATATGATTTTAAGAGAATACATTTTGGCTTGACTTCAGAATTCAAATTCAAGACCAAAGAAGAGGTAGAGAATAAATTAGAATTGATGGCACTGAAGTCTCATGAAAAATTCTTATAAGATGTTGACTTAATATTGCTATGGCTCTTGTGAGATCAATTGATTTTACAACATTGTGAGTGCAGTTTTTTACCTGCAAAGAGTTCAAGAACAAAATTGCAGGTGCAATTAATTGTGCCCATAATCATACCTATTTGGATGCCTAAATATTAGCCCATTTTTTTATGTATTTAGGTGGCTAGGAATTTAAAAGGGTCAACTGCAGGCATAATTTATTTCACCTGCAATTTTATGCCTATATATATATTTGTAGCCCACAGCCTGGAGGCCAGTTTTGAAAAGGTAGGCCAGGAGCTACAAAGCACTCACAAGCAAACTACTTGGGCCACTACTCAAACACATATGTAATAAAGCAGCACAAAATGTGTATATAATGTGCACCACTACCCACCCCTTTATTGCATCTCCCTGTCTGCTACATCCTTCTATGAGTTGGCTGGCTGAACTACACTCTGACGACTTCCTTATGTCCTTTGACAAATCCCATGTTTTCTGTGGCTCCTTGGCTGCTGAAGAATACCACAGTCTGAGGCATATTTGCAGTATGTAGCCCCAAGGGTCTACAAAAACTAAATCAGTGATCACTTAGAGGGTAGCTGACTGAGAAAGAACTTGGATTGTTAGAGAAGGAGGCAGAAGCCCCTTAAGATGACATGGGTGTATTATACAGTCACAAAGAAAGAAAGAAAGAAAGAAAGAAAGAAACCATTTGGGGGAATATGATAACAGGACTGAGAGGGCCTAAAATGTTGTGAGATCAAGCTTATACAATTATCCTAAACTTTGGATGTATCTCTCGACCTTTTAAGATTCTCCCATCACTAGAAGTGACATCTGCATATTAATTCTAGTAATTGCCTCTGAAGTGTGAGTTAGTAGAAATAAAATTTATCCACAGTGTGAGAAACAAATATTATGAGCCTTGGAGATCATCATTTCATACTCGTACCAGAAGCACCGACAGATCCCACTGGCAAGTTGACAACACTGCAAACTGCCATCTACTAATTAACTCAGCTGTTGAATTCTCACTCAGACTCCATTTGCCACCTGCATAGCCTGCTGCCAGGTAAATGACAATAACATCAGGACTTAAACTACTGAATAAGATGTGAAGTATTTTAAGCTTTGGTTTAAACAGAATACCGTAGGTAGGGAGATCCTGAATGTGCCATCGGGTAGCCTTGCTGAACCTTACATGCTACGGCTTACTTTCTGCTCTTTGTCCTATCATCAGGGGCACTGAACAGATATGGAAGATTTAGGGATGTGTGAAAATGAGCCTTGGTCTACACACAAAATTACATTGATTTAACTAAATTGGTTTTAACATCACACCTTTAGTTAAATCAAGGTAAATTTTGTGTATCTTGCACATGAAATCCCAAGCTGGGTTAGTTTTGACTGGGTTTTATCTGAGCTTGGGACAATTTATGGTTTTGGATGGCAAGTGAGTAAGGCTTGGAGTTTTCAGATCAGTTTTGCTGTAAGTCTCTTATATTTCCCATCTGAAATTCAAGTTGCATGATGTCTGAGCAAATAATGAAACTATGCTGAGGAAACCAAGGGAGTTCTAAAACCCTCTAAGCCAAAAATTTCAGTTCAAGGAGCTGCTGGTGACCCAAGACCAATAAGACTGGGTTTCTTTCTTTCTTTCTTTCTTTCTTTCTTTCTTTCTTTCACTGGGAAAACAAAACAAACAAAAACAAAACATACTTGGAAATTAAAATACAGATACCTGTGATAATGTACTGCTAAGATTATTAAAAACTATTAAATGATAAATCATAAATCTGCTTTTTAGACTGCTGCTCAATAGGTAGCATTGGTTTGAAAAAAGCTAAAAGGAAACATTAGGATGCATAATGAGTAAAATGGAAAATAATATTGAAATTATAGCACCATTGCATTATATAAATCAATGATGTGGGCTTGCCTGGAATATTATGTTCAGTTCTGACCATCTTATCTCTAAAATGATATAGCAACTGTATGAGTGGTTCAGAGGTAGGTGATGGGCATGATAAAGGCATTGAAAAAACTGCATGTATGGAAGGATTGAGATGATTGGCCCTGATTGCTTTGGAGAGGAGATGAATAAAAAGGGGAGAGGATAAGAACACACGTCATAATAAGCAGCACTTAGTATGTTAGGAACGTTAACTTCTCTCAGACTACAAGAACAACAGTAATTCAATAAAATCAGAAGATGGAAAATTTGCTTAAAAATAGTTTTCCACAATTAATCAGTGGAAGTTCTTACCACAAAATACTGTTGAATCAAAGAGTGTAGGGGATGGATTGGATGCATCAAAAAAGGATTGTGTATTTATATGGATAACAAAAGCATGCAGACTTACATTAGTGTGTGTTTGAGTGAGAGAGAGATAAGTTCATATACTTTAAGGTGTCACATCTCACTATTGGGGGGTGGGAGACAACTTTCCAGGGGGAGCATATCATCCCATAACTGCATATTGCAGGATTTCTTCTGAAATATCTGGTATTGGTTACTATCGTAGGCAGGTTATGAGATTAGATGGACAACTGTCTGGTTTAGGAGGGCAATCTTTATATTCGGACACTCATTTGCAGGTATGCTGGGGTCTGGGAAGGCAATGTGCTCAGAAGGTAGAACATCCTCTGACCAGTGATATTCATGGATGTTTTTAGACACTCAAGGGTGGTTGTTTCTTAAACTGTTCACTTACCATTCATTATTTATTGTGTGGAATTGGTCATCAAAGTTAAACAGTATTGTTTCTAGTCCCTGACTGGATAACTGAAATTTTTGAAAAAGGAGAAGAATGAAAAACAAATATGGAATCAAGTTCCATAGGGGTAGCCATGTTAGTCTGTAAACAGCGAGAGTCCCATGACACCTTAAAGACTAACAAATTTCTTTGGGTATAAGCTTTCGTAGACTGCAACCCACTTCGTCAGATGCATCTTCGTCAGTTGCAGCCCTCGAAAGCTTATTCCCAAAGAAATGTGTTAGTCTTTAAGGTGCCACAGGACTCTCGCTGTTTTCACAAATATGGAGTCTAATAAACAGTAAACAATAAAAAATCTTCTGATAAAAAGCTTTTATTTAAATGTAAATACTCAAAATAGAACTCACATGACAATTAAATGTGAAAATCTTGCACTGGCCTTCTACATGGGGTGAATTTCACTCATAAATAACAAGCCTCATTGTTAAATCTTTGTGTGAACTAAAACCTATTTGTATCAACATCCATGGAGAGCAAATAAAAATAGGATGACTCTAACAACTATTTAGACTTCAAATAAATGTTAATAAACATTGTTTTTGGAGTACGTGGCCAGCCAAACAATGGTTCCTGTCCTAGCAAGCTGCAGTTCTGGAAGATGACCTCTGGTGCTGGGGTCTGCAATACGTAGTGGGAGAAGCAGGCTAGTGAGGGAAGAATGCAATAGAATCTTTGCACAGAATGAATTCCATAGACTTTACACTCTGCTCACAGGCTCCAGCTTCAGTTTCTACCCAGCTACAGTATTTAAACTATTATTGATGTATGCACAAGGTCCACAACCTGTTTATCTCTTCAAAACCTCTCATTTCACCATATTTGTCTTTGCTAATGTATGGTAAATGTGGCATGGTAAAAGCATACACTGCCTGTAAAACCTACTTCCTTTTCAGCCTGCACATTTGTATGTAGGATTTAGGCCTTATCACCCACTTATTGGAGTCACACATGAATGCACAGCAGAGATTTGTCATGCAGTTAACCATTAACTGGAAACCCTCATGAGCCTGGACACCAAAATTTGCAGCTTTTATGGCTTTGTCATCATCCACCTTGAAGGAAGCAAGAGGGAGTTATAAATCACTCCAATTAATCACCCCATCCCCCTAAAAAATGTGGTCAAAGCACTCCAGAAATAAAACCAGATGGTACAATCATGTCAGATCTGTTTATATAAGCTGTTTGCCTAGAGACAGCAATAGTGTAATATCAGATTTCCATAAACTGAATCAATATTTGAACATTCGAGACCAGCTGTTTTATAAGATGCCGTTAAGTGACTAGAGCCCATCAGCGAGTTTCAAATAGGCTATGTAGGTCTCTTCAGGCTTGCATTCCTCAGTCTCACAGCAGCAATGTGCCCATTTCAACCAAGTTTGATAGGATTTAACAGACCCAAGACAGATTGTGGCAATCCTGCCTTGGGTTTTTCCTCATGAGTTTTATGCATTTAGGGCCAGCAATAACAAACTAATGAGCTGCTGGTTTATTTGCATGACACTGCCTACTGACTATGTTCTCTGACTCACAGAGCCTTCCCAGGGTCTCAGTTTGCATGGCATTGTTACTAGGATGCACTGCAATTGCTGTAGCTCTACATTAATAAACACTACCAAGACTGGTGAAATTAGCTTCGCATTCTGCATTAGGTTTAGGAACAGACCCAGCTGTACTAGGAATCATTACCACCAGAACAGAACACATTGTGCAAAATTATCATCCCTTTAGTTAAATACCATCTATGAAGTCACTTCAAAAGTTCTATTGACGCTAAAATCAATTGAAAATAATAAACAACAACAAGAGGTACAATTTTTTAAAACGTATTAGGTTAATATCTAATCTTTCAGAGTGGGGTTTAGAATTCTGGACTGGGAGAGAAATTACTGCATTTTAACATAGTACTGTATTTACCATAGAAAGCATTTTCCCAGTCTCAGTGCCTCATGCGGACATCATGCTAGTTTGATTCCTCCCTTCTAGCAGAGGGAGCAGTTATTCCTGGGGAAGCACAGTTGTTAATTTCTTCATGGTTTTCACCAGAAAGGAACAATTTACATTTCTACCATGGATTTCATAGATGTTCAGAGGCTGCTGTTCGTGCTGAATAATATCAATATATCCTAAGGCTATGTCTCCACTAAAAAAGTTAAGTCGACTTTATTAAGTCGACTTAATAAGGTCGACTTTAAATCGACTTAAAGTCAACCTTATTAAGTCAACTTAACAATAGTTGACTTAACTTTTCTAGTGTAGACATAGCCCCTTTTTGACCTTATTTAGTCGATCTAACACTTTCTCGACTTAATAAGGTCGCCTTAGGTGCTAATCCCTGTCCACACTGGCTTAAGTCGACTTAAGGAGTCAACTTAAGACTTAAAACTAGGTGTTATTAAGTCAACTTAAGTTTTTCTTAAGTAGACTTAAGGAACAGCTTAAGTCGACTTAATAAAAGCCCAGTGTGGACATGAAGTAAGTTAGGTCGACTTAAACCTCCTTAAGTCAACCTAACTTGTAAGTGTAGACGCACCGTCTGTGTCCTGACTATATTGTTTACTGACTTTTGAGTCTGCATGGGTCTTCAAGATGTATATCAATTAAAAACCTGTGGCTGGACCATGTCAGCTTCCTGGTGTCATGGGGCATGGGTCAAGGAGCTGTTTCATTATATTGTATATTGCATGAGCCTGAGCTTTAGGACCCCCACAAAGGGTGATTCCCAGAAGTCTCAGGCCACTTTTTCTCTGCCCCATACTGGTGACCTTCTTGCTATTAGACTGTGCCTTGGTGTACCATGTAAGTGCTAAGCATTATTAATTATATTTTCACAACTATAATTAGTATGAATCATTTCTATGGTTATGACTAGTTCGTGTGCAAGGGATACAGTTTGCCTAAGGAGTCAGTCAGGTCCACTGATCAGAATAGGGAGCTGGGAGTCAAGTGACCCCTACTCTGCCTCTTGGGCAAATCATTTCAACTGTGGATTCAACAATGAAAAGTGATGTTCCATAAATAGGAAAACGGGGTTCCATGTCTGATGTTCCTCAATGATTTCTATATCAAATGTTCTCAACTTACAAATAAAAATATATTTATTTCTAACTGCAACCCTTCAAATATAGCGTGGATTAAGCAGTGTTCTTTGCCTCTTGCATATGAACACCAGGAAAAAAGATTCTGCAGGCCCAATTAGGCTCTCAGTCTATGTCTACACTTAGGGATTTAGGTCAACTTTACTAAGTCGACTTTATTAAGTAGACTTAGAGAGTCCTGGCTAGGAGGGCTTGTCCTTGGGAGAGCCAGCCCCGCATGGCTGTTCCACTAATAAGCTTTTCAAAATAGGAACTATGTCTTTCCATGTATTTTTTACTGCTCTTAGTTCCATGTATTTTTTACTGCACACAGGAGCCCCAGCTCTGATTGATATCTTTGGAATCTAAAGACTAAGCATTAGAATCTAAAGACTAATGTTTTGTTTTCCAGTTAGTTACATCAAAGTCACACCATAGACATGCTTTTCCTCAATTACCAAGTAGCTTATAGGCAGCATGAGCATGGCAAATAACATGCTTGTTCTTGAGATCTTCCTCCCCCATGATTTTTTTTTCCCGACATGGATCTGGCCTACAAAGAGTTTCCCCTTATATTCTGGTCTTGTCAGTAGTGATTGAAGATTTCCATGATGCACAGATATGTTGTGAAGATATATACATTGATTGTGAGGTGTTCAGGCTATGGTGATGTTGATCATAAAAGTGCCTATCCCATAGATACATCGAAAGCACATAGACTTTCTAAGCATCATTTGACTTCAGTGATAATTAGATAATCAGTGTGGATTTTGGTATATCAATGCAGTCTCTAGTGTATCTATGGAATAAGTATTTATATAATCTCCATCACCATAATATCTGAGGACCTCCCAATCCAATTTATTTATCTTTACAGTGCCCTGTGCAGTAGGAAAATACACTTATCCCCATTTTACAGATGGACTCAGAGAGACAATGCCTTGAACAAGATTGCACAGAAAGTCTGTTGAGAGTAGAATCTTGTACAGTAGAACTGGTTGGAGAATTTTCCATCTAAATTTTTTTCAATAGAAAATGCAGTTTTTACACAATCAAAAGTTATCACGGGAAAATTTCAATTTGGTAGAGACTTTTCAGTTTTCAGTTAGAAAAAATCTAAATGAAATAACATTTGGGGTTATGTTGACCCAAATGGAAATATTTCAGTTGTCAAATCAAATTGAAATGCTTCATTTCAGGTTAGTTCAACATTAATCTGTGTTTGCCTGAGCTGCCATGGTGCTTATGAGACTTTTAGGTCAAGTACTACATGCCCCTATACTCCTGTGTTGTTGGTAAGACTTCCTGTGTCAGTTACATCTCCCTTAATACACCATGGTCTTTGGAGAAACTGATGTGATGCATCATGGCAATTGCATGAGCACAGCGCATCCTGGGAGATGTAGTTCAGTCAGGGTGTCCAGCTCAGTAGCAGAGAATTGAGGCATTCAGACTATGTATCATAGCTACATTGAGGCATTCCACCAGCTTGGGTGGGGGATAGGCTTACTGTAGAATAAAGACAAAATGAAATGTTTCAATTTAGGAATGTCAGAATGTTTTGTTCTGATAAAAAAAATGTCAAAAATAAATTACAAAGGGGTAACCGTGTTAGTCTAGGTCAGCAAAATAAATGAGGAGTCATATGGCACTTTTAAAGACTAACACATTTATTTATTGCATGAGCTTTCGTGGGAGGAAATCCCAAAGTCAATTGCTTTGAAGATAGGGAACTTATAGAATGGGGGAAATTAAATGCAGGGAAATGTCTGACACAGTATCAGGTTAGGCTGTAACAGCAAATCAAAACAAATGTTGGGATTCAAACACTGGGGAACAGCATATAGAGGAAGGTGAGGTCAAATCACGTGTTGTAATGAGAAAAAAATCCGTAGTCCCTGTTTAACCCTGAGGCAATGGAGTCGAATTTACATATAAATTCCAATTCTGCAGTTTCTCTTTGAAGCTGTGATTTGCTATTCATTTGTTTGTGCACAGCTATTAGCAGGTTGTCAATGGAGTGAGGGGGAGATTGAAGTGTTCACCTAAAAATAAATTACCTTTCCATGAAAAAAATTGACATTTTGTCATTTTGTTCCAATTTGGGTCAAAACCAAATTTCATAATATCAGAATGTCTCATGGGAAGGCTAGTTTGATTTTAAACCAGTTATAGTATACAATCAACTACATCACAAAACTCATATTCAGTCCTGGCACAAATTGTCAGCTTTGTTGGTCAGTTTCAATAGAGAGATCAAAAATGAAATGGGCGCAAAGACTGAATTACCCTCTCTCTCTTAATGGATGCTCTCACAGTTTAAGGTTAAGACATACGGATAGGGCAGTGTTAAAAACTGGAACTGCTGCCAACTATAATATACCTTTATTGTGAATACTGTGATTGTCATTGTCTGGAGCTATCAGTTCAGTACCTTTCACAAACACTGAATTTATTCTTTCTCGCATGTGCAAGTGCACATCCACATGCACGTGCACACACACATCATTTTGCTTTAAAGATATACATGGCAAAATCTAAGGCTATGAACATTTGTTTTCCAAGAAGCTGAAGATACACTGTCTGATCTAAAACATTTTTCATGTTAAAAAAAGAAATCATACTTTCAACAAAGAAAACAAAGAAAGAATAGTTCAGTCATGTGGAGATCTGTTAGTAATAAAAGGCACATATGGGAAGAGTTTAAACTTCTAGGCTATGTCTACACTACAGGCTCTGTTAAGTCGACTTAGAGCGTCCACACTAAACACTCCAGTCAACTGCCTGCATCCACACTGGCAAGTGCTAGGTCGATGGAGGAGTGTTGTGGGGGCCTGGAACTATGTTCCCTCTAAGCTGCGGGTGCGCAGGGGCCATCGCACACCTGCTCACCTTGCGCAGCCCGATCCCTGCATCTCTTCCTTCTCCCCAGCCCCTGACCTCTCCAGTGTCTCTTCCTTCTCCTCAGCCCCTGATCCAGTCGACTTAGGGCTACTCCAGGTCTACATTAGCTTAACTCGACTTAAGGAAAGTGTAGTGTAGACACAGAGTAAATTAAGTCGACTTAAGCAAGCTTAAGTCAACTTGATTTACAAGTATAGATGCCCCCATTGTGTGCCATGGTGGCATTTAGGAACCAAAGCATCTCAGTTTCTCACATAAATATTTGAAGGGTTGATTTTTCATGAAAATCACAATATTTTGCATGGGAAAAATCCATTTTCCCAGCAGCTCTAGTGAGCATTGATTCTAATTCAGATTCTTATATCCTGCCTGTCACTGATGTATTTTGTTATATTGTTCGGCAGTTCTCAAATGAGTACATGGGGTGAGCTATATCTTAGTAGAAAAAATGTCTCACAGGCCATCTCCCATTTCATCGGTGATTGTACAGACTTCTCTCCTTTTGATGGTGGTAGAATAACATTCCCGTGACATCTCCAGCAATTTTTTACATGGAAAGTAACGTCAGGAAAGTATTTAATGTATTTTTAGCTTCTTCTAATGCATTTTAGCAGCTGGAAAAAAAGGGCAGACAATACTATGTGATCAGGCTGTTCTCTGCATACAATTAGCAAGTGGTCTTTGGGTCATTATAGTGATCCATACTGGATTGTAGTTTGGTGATCACTGTTACTATGTGTGCCTGTGATGAAGTGGGATTTTCTCCCATGAAAGCTCATGCAATAGATAAATCTGTTAGTCTTTAAAAGTGCCACAGGACTGTTGTTTTTCTGCAATAGACTAACACGGCGACCAACCCCTTTGAAACCTGTTTTACTGTGTGATCCTGATCTCCCTGTAAATTTCACTAGCAATTTTTTACACAGTCACTTGTGTGAAAAACAGCTTTCCCACAGTAAACAAAGACCTATCCAGTGACATGTTCCTTTTTATAGAGAGAATACTGAAATGTATTTAGTATTAAAGAGAGCTTATGTATACTTACCACATTAGTAGAGCTGTTTTGCAGCTCTCTGACATATCTATGAATCATGACTGTAAAGGCAAGAGATCCAGCTCCCACTCAAGAGACCAGTTCTCCTCCCTTTGAAGTCAATATGGCTATGTCTACACTTGCTAAAATTAGTTCCAATTAGTTAGTTCAAATTAACTAAATTGAACTAATTTTAGTTAGTTTGAATTAGCTTAATTCGAACTAGCATAGCCACACTGGAATGTTAGTTCGAACTAAGCAAGCACTTGCTTAGTTCGAATTAGCGATCCCCATTCATTTCAATGGCCGGTTAATTAGA
This sequence comes from Pelusios castaneus, assembly GCA_007922175.1. Lineage (NCBI taxonomy): Eukaryota > Metazoa > Chordata > Testudines > Pelomedusidae > Pelusios > Pelusios castaneus. The sequence goes on from ML685768.1 coordinate 16,086,951, forward strand.
ACTAAGAAATTAGTCTGAATTAACATGGCCACATGGATTAATTCGAACTAGTTAGTTCGAATTAACCCCTTAGTTCGAATACCCTATTCAAACTTATTAGTTCGAATTAAGGAAGCCCTTAATTCGAACTAACTAAAACCTAGCATAGCCATGGCTTTAGTTAGTTTGAATTAAGCCTCCTTAATTCAAACTAACTTGCCAGTGTAGACATAGCCTATGTGTTCAGCTGTTGACTTCAGCTGAAAGAGTACTATGTCCTTCATTTTGTTCCTTAATGCTATTTTCTTCTAATTTCCTGCACTTAATCAAAAATAAGTCACAGACTATTTCACTTGCCCTACAAAAGTCGTGGTAAAACCTACAGTTGAGAAGATATCTAAAGACACTAATTAAGCTGCTAATAATTCTAAAAGATTTTTATTGAACACCCTCATAGCTCCAGCCAACAAAATATTCTGGCTATTCAAGTCAACAGGGACATCTGAATGTTAACACAGGATTGTATTTTCATCTATGTCTTTGACACTGATACAGGATTTCTTCCCTTTTCTTTAAGGCAAAATTAAGACAACAATTAATATGTTGATTAGGGGAATGACTCAGGGTGACACAGATGTCTGGTCAGTGATTATTTTACTGTGGAATGCTTACTGCCATCCTTCCTGTCTCAAATTATCACCAAAAATAGAACAATTGCTTTTAAAGATAAGATGGCCCTTTTGAGAAAAGTAACGTAGCAGGAAATGTTCTTTTGCTCTAATATCATTTTTTTCCTCACTTTGTATCCCTTTAATAATAGCAGGCAAAATGAATCAGTGCTTGTAAAAATCATACTTCACAATAAAAACAAAAATAACAATAGTACTAGAAAGGCTGACTCTGTGCACTATCACATTTAAAATATATCTCAGGTATGCAAAACCATTAGGAAAATCAAAATGAAAGGTTGAGCCAAATTTGATCTGAGGTATGCCAGTGTGAATTCAAAGTAACTCTGCTGTAATCACAGGTCATTGTGATAAGGTACTCATCTGGTGTAAATTGGTGTAGCTTATTGACTTCAGTGGAGCTATGGTGATTTATACCAGCTAACATTCTGGCCTTTAAATTAAATGGAGTTCTTTGAATGTTATTGGCGTAAGTGAGGTCTGATTTGAGCCCTGTGCCTACAGAAGGCTAGCAGCACATGGTACAATAGAGAACCTGTGCTGGGGAATGGAAAAGAGATAGATTGGGACAATTAGCTACCATGTTTTCCTGCTTTGTGGAGGAATCATTTGCTGTTAAGGCCCCTTTCAGTACTTCCTTTCTGCCAGATAATTGCTGTATTTATTCTGTGGAACCCAAAAGTTACAATTATCTGAAAGAGGAAAATAATCTGAGAATTTGCAGTGTTTGCTATGTGTAAAAAGATTTGAAGTTTTTACCCATAACATTATGCAGTATCCCTTATTTAAATATTTAGCTTTTCCTACACAAATATAAGGTGGATACAATATTATGCACATTGTCTAAGAGGAACTCTTCTATTTAATCAGTGTGACTTGGAAGTGCATTGACATTTATTTGGTCTTAAAGTTTATTTTAATAGGTAATCAGTTTAGAAAATTGTCACTATATTTTTGTTCTCAATGAAATAGTGTTCTCCCATCTCAATCGTCGCCTCTATCCAGTGGTATTTGGACCTCCCATGACTAAAACAAGATGGCATATCCATTATTAAAGATTTTGATATTTTTCCCGCTCAGCAGCAACACAACTCTGCTGGAGTTGTTACAGGACACAAAGGGTTTGGCTACACTAGCAATTTAGATCGATTTAAGGATCCTTAAGTCTACCTAAATTACTCCCTGTCTATACCAAACTTTCATTAAATTGACTTAAGGAATTCCTTAAGTCGACTTAATGAAAGCTTAAGTTGACTTAATAAGAAGCACCCATTAGGTCGACTTAAGCTTTAAGTCGATTCCTTAAGTCGATTTAAGGATGGTGTGGACATGGAGTAACCCTTAAATTGACTTTATTAAGTTGACTTAAGGGTGGTTTGGTTGACTTAACAAAGTGGACTAAGTCGACTTAAAGTTAAGTCGACTTAGTCAACTTTGTTAAGTTGACTTAATAAGGTCAGCTTTAACTCAACTTAAAGTCGACCTTATTAAGTAACTTAATAAAGTCAACTTAACTTTTTCTAGAGTAGACATAGTCAAAGGGTGCGTCTACACTGGCAGCTTAGGTCGACTTAAGGATGCTTAAGTTGACCTAAACTACTCCGCGTCCACACTGGGCTTTTATTAAGTCGACTGAAGCATTGCCTTAAGTCGACTTAACAACACCTCCTTTTAGGACAACTTAAGCGTTAAGTCAACCTTATTAAATCGACTTAACAAGTGTTGACATCCTAGGTCGACCTAATGCCCTAGGTCGACCTAGGGCCAAGGGGAGCCAGCTCAGGGAGAAGGGAGCCCTTCTCCTCAGGGACAAAGGGCTCTCCCCCAGGACAAGGCAGTCACCTGCAGCTTCCCCTGGAAAGAGGGCAGCCATGTGCGGCTCCCTTGTTCCTGGGAGCTGTGGCTCCCCTAGCCCAGGGATCCGCAATTCCCTTCAGAGCCACGGCTCTCTGTTGTCAGTTGATTTAAATGTCTAGTGTAGATGGTCTAAGTTGACTTAACAAGGTTGACCTTAAGTCGACCTAAATATCTAGTGGAGATGCGTTAAGTCGACTTAATGTAACAAGCGTAGACATAGCCAAAGGGCTCTATTATGGTTTTTTCTGTTGCAGCAATGCAGTGGGTATATTGGCGGGAGGGGTGGTGAAGTAATGGTAGAGGAGAAGAGAGATACAGAAGATCACTATATCAGCATCAGTTCTTGGTTGCCTTCTACCTGCAAACCACACAATTAGGCATAAATCTGCCAGGTTATTGTTGAACACGGCACGGATCTTTGGAATGTGCAGTGTCAGTGGAGGTTTATTATTGCCTTATTGCTCATGCTTGAGAAGTACAAGGACGTGGATAGTGGCAAGTGCTAATATAAGGACAATTACTCTTTAAGCCCACTGTTTCCTTCATGCATCTCTATGTATTCAGCTACATATTTGCGTTCAATATACACTGTTTTAATATAGTAATGTACTTTTTTACCAGCTAAGGACTTTAATTTTGCAAACATTTCTCATATCATAAAATAGGCAATGTAAACAGAAACTACATTAATGGCCCCAAAACTTGGCAACTGAGACCATAGCCCCTGAAAACACATCAATCAAAAATTCCTATTGTTCAGTATGTTGCAATTATGTTATTGATTCTGGTGTACAGCTAATATAAGCTTCTTCTATTTGAAACCTGGGATCTGGTTCAAGTATCAATCCAACTTCCATTTATATTAATGGCAGAACTCTCATAGTCATAAATGCCTTAGGGCCACACCTACAGGAAGGAAGGTCTTTCAGCAGAGCTGGAAATCAGTTTGAAGAATGCTGTCCTAGGTGCAAAATTGACTACCAAACTAAATCTGGGGAAGTCTGACAGAGTTAACAATATGTACAACACAAAGCCAAATGCCCCTAAACATTTTGTTTTTCAAGGAGCAAATCTTGATTCAGCAATTGCAGAAATCACCACATAAACCTAGCAGGGTTGCAGAATTCTCTTTTTTGCCCCACCCCATTAGAACCCTGCAGAGAGCTCCACATTAATTACTGCTGACTCATGAGAAAGATGAATTTAAAAAGGCAGCAGTAGCTGAGCAAAGGACCCCTATGAACAGCCAAACTAGGAGAGAAGACTTAGACTGTCATGTTGTTTTTTGTTTTCTTAATAAAAAACCAAACTCCAGTAGGTGATGATTCTGCCTTTGCAAGTATGCAGTTTGCTGGAGTTAAGTGAGGGCACCACCTCTGAACACCTATCAGCTGTAAGGGTAGCTAAAGTTGTATCCTGATGTGAAGAACACAAAGTCCCTCTCCAGGGCTATGTCTACACTTGTTAATTTAAGTCGACTTAGCATGTGCACACAAATTTTAAGTTGACTTAGAGGAGACCCTACAAATTCGACCTAGAGCATCCACACTGGATGCCTAGGTTGACTTGTAGGGGCTAGGTGGACCTGGGACAGGTCCATGGTGGCAGGGGGGGCACCTCTTGCCAAGTGCCAGGGGGCTCAGCCTTTGCCCCATTGTACCTGGGTACAATGGGGCAAAGAGGGAGAGGGACCCTGGCAGGGCATAGAGGCAGGGTGGGCAGGGCTCTGCCTGCCCTTTGGGGGGGGCACGCCAGGCTGTGGCTGTGCCAGCCACCATGGCAGGGAGGGCAGTGGAGAAGCCCTGGAGCCCCCTAAGTCGACTTAAAGTCAACTTAGGGCTACTCCACATCTACACTGGCTTAAGTTGACTTTCTAAAGTTGACGTAAGCAGCAAGTCGACTTAAAACTAGGTTTTATAAAGTCGACTTAATTTTTCCTTAAGTCGACTTAAGCAGCTGCTTAAGTCGACTTAAGGAAAGTGTAGTGTAGACGCAGAGTAAATTAAGTCCACTTAAACAAGCTTAAGTCAACTTAATTTGTAAGTGTAGATGCACCCCAGGTGATTAACATTTGATAATATTAAAATGGAAGGACATTAACTAACAGCTCTGCTTTACCATATCCAGAATAGCACACTACAGGGAAGGACTCAGTTAGAGGCCTGTTTATGACCATAAAACTGAGGCTTCCAGATCTAGGAAGCCAAAGATTCTAGAGCAGTGGCCTACTGGCCCCCAAATGGCTGGATGTGCTACTGGAGTCATTGCATTGTTGTGAGGCCCCTCTAGTAAATCAACATCATCATCGTGGATGATGGTATAGAACTTTATGGCCCATAGGGCTAGTTTATCCTTCTTAGGACCAATGGACTGGCTCTGTAGATCAGTTGTGTACATTGGGGGAAGAAAGAGAGAATTGGAAGGAGAAGTGGTTAGCTATAAAGGAGAGTCATTTGGAATCAGCCTGCATCATCCTGTAAATCAGAAATGTCAGTTTCAGTGAAGTAGTCAAGAACTGTAGAGCTCAATATTGAAATTTCATCCAGTTTATAAAGATGTCCCAGGATCTGTATTAGAAGGGAGGCATTTTTAACTACTGGGCTACTCCCTGGGAATTCCAAAGTCTTGGGTTTTGAGAGAAGAGTAGGTATTATAAAATAAAATAATAAAATGAATAGCCAGGCACAGGGTAACTAATGCAGGGAGTGCAAGCTGAGGAAAAAAATAGTGACAAGGATGCAATAATGAGAAAGATTTTCCTAATATTTATCTTAAATCTCCCTTCATGCAGATTAAGCTCATTACTTCTTGTCTTATCTTCAGGGGACATTGAGAATGATCACAGTTATAACAGTCCTTAATATATCTACAGACTGTCATCAGGTCTCCCCTCCATTTTATTTTCTCATGACTAACTATGTCCAGTTTTATTAACCTATCCTCAGAGGTCAAGTTTTCTAAAACTTTTATCATTTTTGTTGTTCTTCTTTGGACTCTCTTCTATTTCTCTACATCTTACCTTAAGCATGGTACCCAGAAATGGACACAGTACTTGAGCTGAGGCCTCATCAGTAAGCATAGAACAGGACAAACCAGTAAACCCCCGATTCTCTAAAGAATCGCAAATTGAAAAATGGTAATCACCGCTGGGTCGGAGGGAGGGCGGGCAGCCGTGCGCTCCCTGCCCCCATTACCTGCCCCCCACTCCCTCCACAGCGCCCCCATCACCGGTCCCCCACTCCCTCATCAGCGCCCCCATCACCGGTCCCCCACTCCCTCATCAGCGCCCCCATCACCGGCCCCCCACCCCTCCTCAGCGCCCCCCAGCTCCCCACTCCCTCATCAGAGCCCCCATCACCGGCCCCCCACCCCTCCTCAGCACCCCCAGCTCCCCACCCCATCACCTGCCCCACACTTCCTCCTCTGTGCCCCCCAGCTCCACACCCCATCACCTACCCCACTCCCTCCTCAGCGCCGCCCAGATCCCCACCTCGTCACCTGCCCCCCCAGCTCCCCACCCCATCACCTGCCCCACACTTCCTCCTCTGTGCCCCCCAGCTCCACACCCCATCACCTGCCCCACTCCCTCCTCAGCGCCGCCCAGATCCCCACCTCATCACCTGCCCCCCAGTCCCTGATCAGTGCCCCCCAGCTCCCTGCCCCCATTACCTGCCCCCCACTCCCTCCACAGTGCCCCCATCACCGGTCCCCCACTCCCTCATCAGCGCCCCCATCACCAGCCCCCCACCCCTCCTCAGCGCCCCCCAGCTCCCCACTCCCTCATCAGAGCCCCCATCACCGGCCCCCCACCCCTCCTCAGCACCCCCAGCTCCCCACCCCATCACCTGCCCCACACTTCCTCCTCTGTG
>ML685768.1:16098344-16128781 GCA_007922175.1 Pelusios castaneus
CCGCCGTGCATATATACATCTCTCGTTTAGGTATATAGATACCTACCATATCTTACATATGACACTCCTGTATATCATTCTGGCATTTTTTGTGATTGCATCACATTGTTAAGTCATGTTCTTCTGTAACCTCAGATCCTTTTCAAGTGCAACCACCTGCCAGTTATTCCCCATTTTGTAGTTATGCATTTGATTTTTTTTTTCTTCCTAAGTGTAGTACTCTGCCCTTATCTTTATGGAAGACCATCTTATTGATTTCAGACCAATTCTCTATTTTATCAAGGTTGTTTTGAGCACCAATCCTGTCATTCTCCCCTCCCAGCATGGAGTCATCTGCAAATTTTATAAGCATATTCTCTGCTCCATAATCCAAACTATTAATTATAATATTGAAGTAGTACACTGTGCAAAGTTCAGCTACCATTGGATTGTACTGTATAGATTGGTTTGCTGTGTTTTTTCCTGGAAAATAATCAGGTGGTTTTTTTTATTACCCCTTGTATTTTGCATTTACTTAACTGAGAAAACTTGGAGGAGGATGTGTTGGTTAACATTTCATTGTGCTTTCTGGTTTATGTGCACACTTTAGGACTTGGTCTGTAGTTTGTTTACATGGCTTATTGCTTGCTGTGCTTGCATGGACTATCATTCACCTTTGTGGCTTTGATGAGCAATAGCTTGAAGGTAACTTTCAAACTAATGGAAATGGTCTAAAACCAGACTTTCCAACTTTTATACATGGCTGTTAGCTTCATGGGGAGACACTGCCAGTGAATAAAAAACCTTTGTTTTGTTTTATTTTCAAGTCTGATTCCTGTTCAGACTGATCCATGGCATGATTATTTATTTATTTATTTATTTATTTATTTATTTTGCATTTTATCAGGTTCAGAGGTAAATGCAACATTCCACAGCTCTTTCTTCAAAACATCTCTAGCAACCACATTGTCCTTAAACACCAAACCCTGGACAAGTATATCATTCTATTTCTTTTCGATATCACGTCTAAGGAATAATTCAAACATACCCTTATTTGATGGCCTTTTATCTGATATAAGAATACCATGCAGCAGCATACAGTGAGATGAAGGCTGTATAATGATGGCATTCAGAATAGTAAGAATACCATGTTAGCTCTGTTGAGCTGCTGTCAGTACATCAGTGGACATCACACCTACTCCTTTGGGTCATTCCTGAGCCAACACAAGTGTACAGTAAGAGATAAACATTACTTCCCTTAGGCTTCTCCTTCAGAGCTGATACAATAACAGTGAACATCTTAATACTCAATACAAACTCACACTGAGGTTCTTCAAAAGTGCTTATACCAGCTCAAATTTTGTATGCTGATACATGCAGCCACACTTCTTAGCAAAGAACACTTACATGTCCAGCACCAGTTCTCTGATCCTTGAAGATCCTCACACAAATTGTTAGAATTTGCACTCACACACACACACACACACTGTGACCCTGTGAGGTTTAATAGCTGTTGACATGCTTGTGTGCATATAGGTAAATATATATATTACATGCCTGTCTACACAAACACTAGGACAGGTTGTAAAAAGGCATCAAAATTGATGTTCGATGAAAATTAGGATTTTTGATTGACTGAAAATTTTCTCAAAAATTGTGTGCTTTCTGCAGAACTCTTTTGATGTGTAACGGTTCTCACAAAAGGGGGATAGAGCATGGAAAAGTATAGTCCAGCTGGGAATTGTAGCTCATAGAGAATGAAGACATGAGAAGCAAAGTCCAACTCCCACGAGGCATTACAATTCCCATTGACTAAAGTATTTCAGTTTTGAAGAGTTTGCCAAAAAAAAGAGGAAATTTTAAGTGTAGTGGATAATTATTTTTTTCATTTTTTGAAATGGAAATTTGATGTAATTGTTTTTGAACCAGCTGAAGTTTCCACCTAAAAAGTTTGAGTGCATTTATATATATGCAATTTTGTGTGCACTTATTATTAGTAACAAATTGTAGTAGCGTCTATAGGGATGGATACCTAACAAAAAGATGGTCTTTATTCCAGAGTTTACAGACTGAGTATAAGACTATATACAACAGGTGGATACAACAGGCAGGTGTGGGCAGCACAAAGTAACAGTGAGATGAGAGTGTAAATGTAACAAGTAGTAGTCACAGCACATCAAGGGGTGGCTCCAAAGTTGGTATAAATGATTATAAATTCATTGAAGTCTCTGAGCATGACTAAGAATCTGCTTCCAACTGCCTACTTATTGTCCAAAGCCGGTGTCTGAAAATTTCCCTCTACAAATGAACGTGATTTTGCTGACCAAAAATTCTGTAGGTACAGTCCGAGGGCAGAATATGTGCTATTGATTCATAATAACACAAAGTTATGAAAAATAATCACTATATAAGATCAAAAGTTTTTTTCAGCCTTTAAAAAAAAGAATCAACTATAAATCACAATAGCTTCATTTTGAGGATTCAGGAGTTGTAAAACATTTTTCTTAAGAAACCCTGTTTTAGTGTAGGTATTTGATACCACCAGAATTATGTACCATTTGTCCCTTCTATAATTAGGATTTATTTGACTGATAACAGAAAAGAAATACCACAGACCTCTTTTTGTTTTCTAAATAATATCATTTTAAAAAAAATAATTTTAGTAAATATTTACGACTGGATTTTTATGAAATGATGAATCTACATATTAATGTCAAGGAAACATTTTCAGAACTGGTGAATGGATTGATTAGAATGAAGGTATGCTGATTTACACCAACTGAATATGTGGGTCCACAGCTCTGGAAGAAATAAATACAGAATCTGCAGAAAATGAAAACAAATGCAAGTTACAGGGCAATAATTATAAAAGAGTGGCAGTCTTGTAGTGGGATTTGGGGCCAATGGGCTCTCTCCTTGTGGTTGAGTGCATTTCATTCTGCAAGATGAATCCTGTGAAGGGCTGAGCACTCTCACAAGATGTGGAATTTCTTTCACTCACAATGTAGTCAGCAGAAGTAAAGGGTGCGGAGCACCTTGCAGCCCTTTTTTCACCAATGGAAGTGGTAAATCCATGAAGCACATTTATAAGCTTTAAAAGCTTCCGTTTATATTTTGTCCATGCTCGTATTAGGAATTTTGAAACAAAAATGAAAGCTGTGTTTGTTGCAATAGCACAGTACAGAATACCTGTACTAATGCATTAATTTGGAAACTATTACAGGTGCTGATTAGATTTAGAGAGAAATCACAAAAAATCATTTCAGGGTGCAAAAGAGTTTTTTGTTTTAGACCAGAAGATCTGTGAACCCTGGTGTGATTCCATTCCTGGAATGCTTTTGGTCAGTGTATATGAACTCAAAAAGGGAAGAAGAGGTAAACAGCAAACCCAATATGATCAGTGAGATCATTAAAACATCAGTGACCCATTTTTAACCAGAACTCTTTCAAAAAGATTTGGAGAAAACCTATTAACATTGATTAGGAGAAATGCTGCACTTTTTAAAATTTATTGTTAAGCATTTCTACAACACAAGTGTTCAAATATATCTTTTGACATTTATATTTTTAGATCAGGGATGACTATATATAATTATCTGGCTTTTCTATCCATATGGACAGAAAAGTCCATTGGTGTCTCAGCATTAATCTGAAAGAGTGCAATAGCTGATTCTTATTTCCTTAGTTATACACTTAATTCAAACTCATTTTTTTTCATTTAGTCCACTGCTTTTCAAAAGATAAGGTACAGTAGAACTGATCAAAAAATTTCTGATGGAACTATTTTTTGTTGAAAAATGCTGATTTAACATGACTGAACCATTTTGCAGAAATGTATTGATTTAATTAAAAAAAGATAGTATGTTATTGTTGAAATGTTTCATTTCAGCTTTACTGTTGCAAAAGTTTATTTTATTGTATGTTATATTATCATTTATACTATATAAAGTAAATAAATGCTTTGATTAGGTTAAAATATTTCATTCAGCGAACATTGAGATTTTAACTTTTCATCTCCATTTGGGAGAAAACAAAATATTGAAATCTCAGAATCTGCTATGGTATCAAACTTCCAGAAATTGGCTATCTCCAAGATATGGTACAAAAGATTGGACAGACCATCACATTAACAAATACTGCTTTGCAGTCAATATAGTTAATGTTTATTTTCTTCGTCTTCTGTGACTGTCAAAGCAGTAAACATTTCTAAAGGCAATAACTTGTTATTGTCACTATTGTAAAAATCATTGTCTGCATTTGATTAACATTCCATTTCACGTACCTCTGGTGAAGATGGACTTTAGGGACTGAGAGACACTCAATATTTTCAGTATTCAGAGATCACTTTTGGTATTACAACTGTTCCAAAGGCCTCAGTTATGATTCATAGAAAGGTGAGTGCAGAAAGCTGAAGTATAGGTCTATGTTTTGGCAAAGGTTGGTGTTAGATTAAATTTAATCTCTCTCTTTCATGTATTATTCTGGTTTAAATGTAGAGGGTAAATTAATCTTTTTAAAAATATTTGATCTTCTGTACATTGTTTGTATACAATCCAATTGATGCATGTGATGCGGTTCTTCACAAAGTCAAAAAGAACATGTTGTTATATTCTGAGAGAGAAGTCTGAATAATTTCCTATATCACTACCTCAGTGGAGCCCCTGCACAGAGAACCAAGAGTTCTTAAAAGCATGGAATGATTCCATTACTGGATTACCACCTGCTCTTCATGGTCCTTCCTTAGTATGTCTTCCCCTTTGTGGGAAGTGATCTGTGTAAAACATGTGAAAAGGGTCAATTTCTCAACACGTCTATGTACAAGTTTTAGCAAAATTGCCATTAGAAGAGAACCACTAATGTAAGCAGCCATCCATTTTCAAACTTCTATTTTGATTCAAAATTCTCTAAGAATGGGCACCATCCTTTTCCATCCAGGATCATTTTTAATGCCTGCATTTAGTTGAAGATCAGGAGAAAAAAACAGGTAATATTCTTCAGTTTCCTGTCAGTGATCATACATGCCAGATTACATTTCTTATTGACTTCTCTGTATTAAAGTGAACTCTACATCTCTAAAGAACTCACTTTAGAGTTCTTAGAACTCACTCACTCACTTTTTGTACTGTTCTAAAGCAATAGTCTTTTTCAATATATGTGCTCTAAACTCTAAAGCCCAGCAGAAAGTATTGTGCATTTTTGTAGAAAGGATGTATATGATGCAATGTTTCTAGTCCTGTTACAGAAATAATTTACTTATTTGTTGCATTTGTGGCCAAATCCTGGTCCTGGCACTAAAGCAGCATTGGCAGGAGTATGTACAAAGAGGTTGGGACGATAGAACGTTGCACATCAGACCATAAAGCAATTATGATGAAGCTGCAGGAATCGTGATGTCTGTGTTTGTCTGATAGATTTGTATAGTCCTTGTCCCTGCCTCAGCATGACTCAAATGGTAGAGTTAATGATTCTAAGGAACGGTAGGAGAGAGAACATCAAAATAAAGACAATGAATTTCAAGAAGGCAGACTTTAGCACACTCAGGGAGTTGGTAGGAGGGATCCCATGGGAAGCACTCTAAGGCTATGTCTACACTTACAAAAGCTAGTTTGAATTAGTTAATTCAAACTAACTAATTTGAACTAATTTTAGTTAGTTTGAATTAACTTAATTTGAATTAGCATGGCCCCACTAGAATGCTAGTTCGAACTAGCTACGTCCATGCAGGGCACTTGCTTAGTTCAACTTAGTCAGTTGCATGAAGGTCAATCTGCCGATTAGTGCGAACTAAGCAGTTAGTTCGAACTAATATGGCCACATTGACTTAATTTGAACTATTTCGAATTAAAGGTTAGTTCGAACTAAGCAATTGAATTTATTAGTTCGAATTAAGGAAGCCCTTAATTCAAACTAATGAAAGTCTAGTGTGGCCAAGTTAAGCTTCCTTAATTTGAACTAACTTGCAAGTGTAGAGATAGCCTAAAAGGAAAAGCAACTGAAGACAGTTGGCAGCTTTTGAAAGAAACATTATCAAGGGCACAAGAGCAAACTATTCCAATGCATAGGAAGGATAGGAAGTATGGCAAAAGACCACCCTGGCTTAACCAGGAGATTTTCAATAACCTAAAAATAAAGAAAGAGTCCTACAAAAAGTGGAAACTAGGACAAATCACAAAGAATGACTATAAACTAATAACACAATTTTGTAGGGGAAATATCAGGAAGGCCAAGGCACAAATTGAGATCAAATTAGCTGAAGGCATAAAGGGTAACCAAAAAAGTGTTTAAATACATTAGAAACAAGACAGAAACAAGACATTAGAAACAAGGACAGCATAGCACCATTATTCAGTAAAAAAGGAAAAACAATAACAGAAAATGTGGAAATGGCAGAGGAACTAAATGATTTCTTTGTTTCGGTCTTCACCGAGAAGGATGGTGGTAATTGGATGCCTAGCGTGTGTGTGTGGGGAGGGAGGAGGGGGCAGTAAAAATGGGATAGGATCAGAAGCTAAAATAAGGAAAGAACAAGTAAAAAATTATTAGGCAAGTTAGATGTCTTCAGGTCACCAGGACCTGATGATATGCATCCTAGAATTCTGACTCAGGAGATACCTGAGCCATTGGCTATTATCTCTGAAAAAGCATTGAAGACTGGAGAGATCCCGGAGGACTTGAAAAGAGCAAATATAGTGCCTATCTATAAAAAGAGAAATAAGAACAACCCAGGAATTTTAGACCAATCAGTTTAACCTCTATACCAGGAAAAATAATGGAGCAAATAATTAAGGTATCAATTAGCAAACACCTAGAAGAGAATAAGGTGTTAAGTGATAGTCAGCATGGATTTGTCAAGAACAAATTGTGTCAAATCAATCTGATAGCTTTCTATGATGGGGTAACAAGCTTGTGAATAGAACAGAAGCGGTAGATGTGGTATATCTAGACTTTAGTAAGGCTTTTCATATGGTCTCGCATCACCTTCTCAACAAACTAGGGAAGCATAGCCTGGATGGAGCTACTATAAGATGGGTGCAAAACTGGTTGTATAACTGCTCCCAGAGAGTAATTATCAATGGTTCACAGTCATGCTGGAAGGGCATAACAAGTGGGGTACCACAGGGGTCGGGTCTGGGTCCGGTTTTGTTCAATATTTTCATCAATGATTTAGATGATGGCATAGAGGGTACACTTATAAAATTTGTGGACGATACCAAGCTGGGAAGCGTTGCAAGTGCTTTGGAGGATAGTGTCACAATTCAAAATGATTTGGACAAACTGGTGAAATGGTCTGAGATTAATAGGATGAAATTCAATAAAGACAAGTGCAAAGTACCCCACTTAGAAAAGAACTATCCATTGCACACGTCAAAATGGGCAATGACTGCCTAGGAAGGAGTACTGCAGAATGGGATCTGGGTGTTATAGTGGACCACAAGCTAAATATGAGTCAACAATGTAACACTATTGGAAAAAAAGCAAGCACCTTTCTTGAATGTATTAACAGGAGTATTGTAAGTAAGACACAAGAAGTAATTCTTCTGCTTTACTCCATGCTGATTAGGCCTCAGCTAGAGTATTGTGTCCAGTTCTGGGTGCCTCATTTCAGGAGAGATGTGGATAAATTGGAGAAAGTTTAGAGAAGAGCAACATGAATGATGAAAGATCTGGAACACTTGACTTATGAGGGAAGATTGAAAGAGCTCAGTTTGCTCAGTATGGAAAAGAGGAGACTGAGTGGAGACATGATAACTGTTTTCAAGTACCTAAAAGGTTGTCAAAAGGAGGAGGGAGAAAAAATTTTCTCCTTAACCTCCGATGATAGGACAAGAAGCAATGGGCTGAAATTACAAGTGAGGTTTAGGTTGGACATTAGGAAAAAATTCCTAACTGTCAAGGTGATTAACTACTGGAATAAGTTGCCTAGGCAGGTTGTGGAATCTCCATCATTGGAAGTTTTTAAGAGCAGCTTAGACAAGCACCTGTCAGGGATGATTTAAGAGGGTACTTAGTTCTGCCATGAGTGCAGGGGACTGGACTCATTGACCTCTCATGGTCCATTCCAGATTCTATTCTATTCTATTCTATTCTATTCTATTCTATTCTATTTCCATCAGGAATGAACTCATGGAATCCTGCTCCCTTCATTCAGTGATACAATACCAGTTCATTGACACACATAAGTGTCTGTGTCGGCTGAGTCAGGGGAAAGGGTTAGCTTCTTTATTCAGGAGACCTCTTCTTTCAATATTACACACATAAAAAAATCACAAACACTGCTGTTCTAGTCACATATACTTTATAGCTGTGTATGCAACATTTGTCATACCATAGCATATATTGTATACATATTGCATACACACCAAAAATCTTATGTTAAAAGAACATTAATATTACAAAGTCAAACACTCAGAAGTTAGGAACTGCCAGAATTAAGGTTGCATTTGTGCGCATGCATCAAGATACAGTCTTTAATTACACGATCATATCTTTTTCCACAAGATTTCTGACTCAATCAGTGTAGAAATGGATGGTGCTTAATTAATGGCAGTTATTCAATATTTTGTTTTCTCCTCATTGTTCAATCTATGGCAGCATACCATATTTACCACACAATATTCAAACTCTGATCTAAATAGAGAACTTTTAATTTCCTCATGGATCTTTCTATAGCACCCACTATTCGCCATGCTGGGGTATCTAGCTACTAAAATATAAAAAGTCTTTACTGAGCATATGAAAACTGGAATTTTTCAAAGGCTTTGAACTTTGAAAATTTTACCAAATTTAATTAGATTCTCACTTGAGAGAGAGGTCAACATAAGTGACACAGCGTTGATAGAAAGGTCATCACCCTCCTCATGTAAAATGTCAAGCCCTTGCACCAAAGCATGGAGCACTAGATTCAAAGCAGACATCACCAGAATTTTTAACACAGGCAAAATGAAGTATTTTTCTCCTGCTTCTTCTCAAAATGGTGGAACAGTTTACGCTTATCAGTTCTAAAAAAAAAAAGTGGCCAGAAGCAGATACCTCTAGTACAGAACTCAAGTAATAAATCTGGCAAAGTTATAAGCAACTGAAAAAAAAGTGTTATAATGTGAAATGTAAGGAAATCTTAGTAGGCACGGCAGTACTACAAACCTTGACTATAATTATTGCTCTCTTCTGGATGGAATGGGTGAGACTTTCTTAAATATGTAATTGATAATGTGACTCTGCTGAGGTTACAATCTTAATAGGCTACAAATCCAAAACACAAATTGCCGCTAATTGAGTCTTATTTATCTAGTACCTTTGCTTTTTCTATCTTGCTTTATGAACTGTATTTTAACTATTTCTTCTCTGAACATTTCCTTCTACTTGCATTTTAGGATTCCTGCTAATTATTGTTTATTCCTCAATGATGAGTCTATGAAGAAGTAAAGTGTTCACATTGTCTCCAATTTCTAACTGTCATATTTTAGCACTTGTTCTGCTCTTGAGAACATATGGAACAATTTTTCTTACTTAATTCAAGGAGATAGTTGGTTCTTTGCTGGAACTAGTTAAATCAAATTAGTCCCTTTATGTCAATATCAAATCATAATTTTCCTTTAAAATAATCGTATCCAAACTACTTTTGGAGATATATGGCCTTAAAAAGACCAGTCCATCAATATGTTTTGGTATTTTTTCGTGTTCACAAAATGTCACAAAATGTTTGTGACACACTAGCCATTATAAAAGCTGTTTTCAGATCATTTTCTCCTTCCTTTTGACTTTAACTCCAAGAAATTATATTGGTAAGTTCATAGTCATGACTTGAGTTATTTGTGTGCAAATGTCAGTTTCATAGTCTCTATATTAAAAGTATTCTTCTCAGGCAATCTAAGAGAAAAAAAAGTGGGGGAGGGGGGAAGAAGCAATATCCTTTTCCAAACACCAGATTTCAGATATATGACATGGAGGCAAGGCCCTAGTGTCACATCCCACTTTGGCAAATGTGGTTATTAATGACCACTTCCTCCCATGCTGAATCATGATGAACTATTTCTCACTTAGATCATAGATTCATAGAAGATCAGTGTTGGAAGGGACCTCAGAAGGCCATCTTGTCCAACTCCCTGCTCAAAGCAGGATGATCCCCAACTAAATCATCCCAGCCAGGGCTTTGTCAAGACATACCTTAAGAACTTTTAAGGATGATGATTCCACCACCTCCCTCAGTAATCCCATTCCAGTGCTTCACCACCCAACTAGTGAAAAAAGATTTTTCTAATACCCAACCTAGACCTCCCCCACACAACTTGAGACCATTGCTTTTAGTTTTGCCATCCACTACCACTGAGAGCAACCTAGCTTCATCCTCCCTGGAAGCCCCTTTCAGGTAGTTAACGGCTGCTAACAAATCCTCCCTCACTCTTCTCTTCTGCAGGATAAAGACAAACCTACTTCTCCAGCCTCTCCTCATAAGTCATGCTCCAGCGCCCTAATCATTTGTGTGCCCTCTGTTGTATGCTCTCCAATTTGTCTACATCCTTTCTGTAGTGGGGCCCCAAAACTAGATGCCATGGTGCAAATGAAGCTTCACCAATGCCAACTAGAAGAGAGTAATTACTTCTCTCAATCTGTAGGCAGTACTTTTAATAATGCACCCTAATATGCCATTAGCCTTCTTGGCAGTAAGGGCACATAGTTGACTCATATCCAGCTTCTTGTCCATTGTAACCCCCAAGTCCTTTTCTGTAGAACTGCTGCCTCACCAGTCAGTGCTCAGTTTAAAGCAGTGCATGGGATTCTTCCATCCTAAGAGCAGGATTCTTCACTTTTCCTTGTTGAAAGTCATCAGGCATTTTTTGGACCAATCCTCCAAATTGTCTAAGTTACTCTGTATCTTATCCCTACCCTCCAGGGTATCTGCCCCCTTCCCCCCAGTTTAGTGTCACTTCAAACTTGTTGAGGGTGTAAATCCACCCCATTCTCCAAATCATTAATAAAGATGTTGAACAAAACTGGCCCCAGCACCAACTCCGCTTATTACTGGCGGCTAACAAGACATTAAGCCATTGATAACTACTCACTGAGCAACTTTATAGCCATCTTATAGTCCATTCATCCAACCCATGTTTCTTTAACTTTCTGATAAGAATAATGTGGGAGATTGTATCATAAGCTCTACTAAAGTAAAGTATAAAATGCCCAACCACTTTCCCCACATCCCTAAATCTAGTTCTTTCATCACAGAAGGCAATCAGGTTGGTCAGGCATGACTTGCCTTTGGTGAATCAATGCTAACTGTTCCTGATTACCTTCCTCTCTTCCAAGTGCCTCAAAATGATTCCTTGAGGACCTGTTCCAGGATTTTTCCAGGGACTGAAGTGAGGCTGAATAGTCTGTAGTTCCCTAGATCCTCCTTCTTCCCTTTTTTGAAGATAGGCACTATATTTGCCTTTTTCCAATCATCTAGGACCTCTCACAATCACTATGAATTTTCAAAGGTAATGGCCAATAGCTTTGCAATCACATCAGCCAATTCACTAAGCACCCTCAGATGCACCCTTGGTCCCATGAAATTCTGATCTCCAGCTTTTCTATGTAGTCCTAAACCTGTTCTTTCAGCACTCCTCAGCTGCTCAGCTCCACCACATTCTGTGCTACTCAGTCCAGTAGTCTGGGTGCTGACTATGTCAAAGTAGCTTGAATATATATATATTTTTTTACTCTACACTACTTCAAAACATGTGCTAGATACTTCACTGAATAGATCACTAGGCAGGTTAGACAGACATTTAGAACCTGTGCAGGATGAAGTAGACCTGGGTGAAATGGATGACTTCTTTTTACAAAAATGATTGTGAACATTTGCTTTAATTTCTTCTGTACACTTTTATGTACCGTCACATTTTGAAAGACTGAAAATTTTAGCAGAGAAACATATAGAGACTAAAAAAAGCCCTTTTCAAATTTTGACCACAAGCATGAGTGGGAGTTGATGTCATTGGTGTAGGGAAAGGGCTTGGAAGTCCTGTGATCATGATATGAAAATTGTATACGAAGCTTTATTATTTACTTGTATGCCCAACATGTTTCTTAGCAAACAATATGGAAAGTTCCTTGAAAAGGGTCGTCATTTAATGATATTAATTATTCTCTGATGTACAATATGGAGACCTGGGAAAAATGAGAATTGTCAGTTCCAGGTAAAGTTGTCAGTCAGTGAATTTTGTTTTTCTGCCAAAAGCATTTTTGCAAATGTTTATTGTACTTCCGTGAACCTTGAAGAGGTCAGATCTCAGATGACTCAGATGGAAAATGGTAAATTTACAGTCACTACTTTCTTATCCTTACTTAATGAATATGTTGCTTTCTGTGTTTAGATTTTCAACCTAGAGCATTTTCTTTTTCCCGGTTTGAATTTTTGCTTCACCACTTTTATTTTCTGCAGTATTTCTCTGTCTATACAACTGGATGTTGTTCAAGTGAACAATATCACTCAAATCTTTGGTAAGCGTTTCAAACTAGGGTATGATGTATATGTAAAACCAGTTGAAGCTAAATGAAAATAATTATACGGGTCCTCAAAAGACTGCAGTGATCAGCTATATGGAAATGACTATACAAATAAATAATCATGCACTGTCAATTTAAACTAAAGCATAATCCAGCAACAAAGACTATATTTGCATTACAAGGCACAAGGATACTATGCTGTTGAAATTGGTATAGAAAGATGAATAGACAGATGGATAATATTTGATAAATGACTTGAGTCTGCCCATTTGGGAAACTATCCCTCACCCTCTGTGAATCTGGCACAGTTGCAATAGTTTAATTCAAACTGGATGTCTCTAGGTTTAAAAGGGAGGCTTCTGCTGCTAGGGTTTTCTACATGGAGAATCCTTAATTTGGAATTCATTCCTTTCCTTTTTTGCAAAATAATCCAAATATGTTAACCATCAGAAATTTTTGCAAGGCTCACTTATGCTCTCAGTTTACTGGAACAGACTTTCAGAAAGTGCTGAGTATCAACGCATTGAGTTTTGAGCACCCCAAACCCGAGGTCTTCAAAATCATGAGTTACTTTTGACACTCTTTCTCTAAAAGGAGACTTACAGTTCGTACACATCCCCCTGTATAGCCTTCTGAGTAATGGTTCTGTGGGCTCAGAGGCTGCGTCTACACTGGTAAATTAAGTCGACTTAAGCTTGCTTAAGTCGACTTAATTTACCCTGCGGCTACACTACAGTTTTCTTAAGTCGACTTAAGCAGCTTGCTTAAGTCGACTTAAGGAAAATAAAGTCAACTTAATGAAAATTAAGTTGACTTTATTAAATCACCTTTCCACTAGACCTAAGGCTTAAGTCGACTCCCTAGAGTCGACTTAAGCCAGTATAGCTGTGGGGTAGCCCTAAGTCGACTTAGGGCTACCCCAGGGCTACACCAATGCCCTCCCTGCTGGGGGGGGCACAGGGAGTGCCTGGCATGCCCCCCACAGGGCAGGGAAGAGCCCTGCCCACCCTGCCCCTATGCCCCGCCAGGGTCTCTGTCCCCCTTTGCCCCATTGTACCTAAGTACAATGGGGCAAAGGCTGAGCCCCCTGGCATTGGGCAAGGGGTGCCCCCCTGCCCCTGTGGACCTGCCCTAGGTCCTCCTAGCCCCACAAAGTCGACCTAGAGCATCCAGTGTGGACACTTTGTAAGTTCCCCTTTAAGTCGACTTTAATTTTCAGTGTGGACACACTAAGTCGACTTAACTAAGTCGACTTAGTTAAAGTCGTCTTAAATACACAAGTGTAGACATAGCCAGACAGACTCAGAATACCTACAAAGACCTGAGCCTACAAAAATCATCACAGAAATGAGAGAACCTTTTCAGATGAAAGGTAAGTAGTGGATTCTATTCGCCATTTTTATTTTCCTCTTTCCATCTGACCAAGTAACTGTTTGAATAAGAGTAAACAGGAATGAAATCCAAGATACCAGCCAAGTGATGCCTCTACATAAAGTGATTTCTCCTAACTTCTTCATTAGTAAATGATTAGCAGTGTGTTCAAAAAATACATTTTATCATATCCAAAGGAGCAGATAAAGATAATGCACTAACACCAAGCAAACAAAATGTTCTATTTACTTCTTCAGCTGAGTACTGAATATCAGAGATATGCTAGAAGAAATCCACATGGGTTGTATCACTAAATAGAGATATAACAGCAAAACTATAAACATCATTTAGACACTACAGATTTCCCAGTTCAGTGATTTTGATGCTGATAGAGATAGACTTCCTTTGAAAGTGCAATGATCTGCATGCCTTTTGATCAATGTCTTGGGGGCTGGCAAATATTATTTCACTTTAGGGTAACAGCTAGTCTTTGCTTTTGTTTCTTTGTAGAATACTTACATATAGCAGAACTGTCAAACAAATTAATATATGCTGTGTTAATGACCTGTGACTGAGGCTGCATGCATGTACATTGTCTGTAAGGCACATAGTGTGTTTACAGATATCCACAGACAGGAGGGTTTCATGTTGTCACTAGCAAACCAGACGACCCCTCAAAGGTGCTTAGAGGACATATCCTTACCTTATAGATTTTACTGTTGAAACTTTGGCTTTCATATGTGAAACTTACAGCTGATGGCCTAACTGGACATGTACACATGCTAGTTTGTATGCACGCTGATTATACGCACATGTTAATTAGGTATGCACAAACATAGTTGCATAATTGTGCATGACTTTTTAATATTTGGCACATGATCATTAGCAACTAATTTTGATTGAATCATAGAGTCATAGCAACTGGAAGTGTGAAAGGTGGAGTTTATTATCTTGGGCAGATCCTCAATTAGCATAAATCAACACAGTTCCATTATGAAGCTATGCCAGTTTACACTAGTTGAGGATCTAGTTTTTACCTCTGCCAGTATAGCAGTGTACTTGAATGCTTTATAGAGTTTACTCTAACTTTGTATGAATCAGTGATAAGAATTCCATTGCTGACCTAGGAAAGCAATTCCAAAGTCTAATATATCACACAGATAGAAAATATTTCAAGGTATAGATTTCACTTTCCAAAACAGAGGTCGTCAGGTATAATACTCAAAAGGTGCAGAGAAAGGAACTTATCAGCTCCAAATAGTTTGTAGTTTCTTCCTTTAACTGCGTGCAGACATGATTACCAGTAATGTTATAATATTCCCTGATACCACAATGATGATTGCAGTATAGACAGATGGATAGAATTTTTTAAATTAAACTATGATGGAGCTTTCCATCTGACAGAGAAAAAGAGAAATCCATGAGTGCTATAAAACTGCTTTTATATTCTTAACTAGTTTTACTAATCAATACTTTCTGAGGAAAGAAATCTTGTGATAACACAAAGGCAGGATCATTTCTCCCTCTCTGCTTCTTTCTCTGAGCAAAGATATGATATTGATTTGCAGAATCATGGGTGCAAACATACACCATCTATGGGTCAAACCACCACAAAAGTGAACTAAGCAGTTCCCTACATCCCGTATCCATCTTGGAGCTTGACTTAGACCATAGAGCACTAAGGAGTAGCAGAAATGTGTAATAAGTCTGTGGGTGATCAAGGCAATTAATTAATTTCACATTCATTTGCCTTTAGTGACTCCAGAGGTTTCTTCATATTTTGAAAATGAATGAGACTCCTATTTTTATCCACTACTTTTCAACTGGTAATATTTTAGAACCATGGCATTTGGGATATGCAAAGAACATAGGATCAGGGCTTTTTGGGTGCGTCTACACTGGCACCTTAGGTCAACCTAAGGATGCTTAAGTTGATCCACAGAATTCCACTCTGGGCACTTGTTAAGTTGACTTAATAACACCACCTCTGAAGGTTGATTTAAGGCTTAAGTCGACCTTATTAAGTCGACTTAAGTCAACTTAAAGCCAGTGTAGATGGGTATGTCTACACTACAGGCTCTGTTTAGTCGACTTAACAAGTGTAGACATAGCCTTTATGCAAAGAATTACCTGTGAACAGCATATACTGGAATGGCCAAACTGCATCTCACAGAGTCCTGTTTGCCTTCCCCCTCCCTTCTCCACCTACTAAACTGGGGTGGGGAGCTTGGAGCTTTTGCCCTGTGGCAGGGCGGTGGTGCTAGAGGATTCTGCCCAGTGGAAAGGGAGGTCTTGGGAGATCAGTAAGTTTGGCCACCCCTACACTATATTCTTATGGTTTATGGGTAAAGAGAGAATTAGTAATTCATCACTAGCTCCATTTAGGTTTTAGATAACAGAGATCTTATTTATGGTGAAAAATACATCTTATAAGTGAATGTAGATACAGTACAAAGAGGGAGGAGGGAGTACATTATCTCCCTGCCTCATATCCATTTTTACTGGCTAGTGCTCATAAGAATGCGAGGAGGGACTATGTTCCTGTCTGGGGTCCCTCTTTAGGGGAGAAAGCATATGTGTTTTAGGGAGGTTCTTTGTGATCCTCCCTCCATCCTCCCACACCTGCACAAATACTATTCAGAACATGGCCCAGAGACCACAGTAATATTACACTGATCTTGCTAAAAGGCTGCAATTAAGCAAACAGCATGTTTGCAGGTACTTGGTCATTTTTGCCATCCAGGAAGCCAATGACTTTGGGACTCTCCATCTGAGTCATTAGAGCTTGATACATCATGACAGTTATTAATACAGGCTCAGGGGATGGAAAGGATAACAGTGACATGAAGCCTACATACTAGATAGATTCATTCTGCAGTATTGATGGCACTATTATGGCAGCTACATATTGTTAAGAGCCTGAAAAAGGCAAAGGGAAGAGAGCAGAAAAAACAAGGATTTTAATCCAGTGTGTCATTGCAAGACAGACCACACCTGTATGTCTAGAGAGGTGAGCCACATGTCAATATTATCTTGATGAATTTATGAATCTTCCAACTGGAAATGTGGCTTTGAACAATGAAAGAGTATGTCTACATTAGCAATTTAGGTCAACTTAAAGATGCTCAAGTCAACCTAAATTACTCCAGGTCCACACCGGCCTTTCATTAAGTCGACTTAGGGGCATCCTTAAGTCAACTTAATAACTACTAGTTGTTAGGTTGATTTAACGCTTAAGTTGACCCGTTAAGTTGACCTAAAGCCAGTGTGGATGCCCTAGGTCGACTTAATTTCCTAAATTGACCTAGGGCTGGGGAGAAGGGAGCTGTGACTCCCTGGCAGAAGGGAGCCGTGGCTCCCAGGGAGAAGGGCTCCCTGGCAGCTCCCTTGTCCAGGGAGCCCTGGTGGCTCCCTTCTCCCCAGGAGCCCTGGCTCCCTGGCAAGAAGGGAGCCGCAGCTCCCTACCGAAAAGGCAGCCATGGCTTCCCTGGACCCGCGGGGGTCCCAGCAAGAAGGAAGCTTGTGCTCTCTTCTTGCTGAGACCCGCAGGGGTCCCAGCAGATGGGACCTGTGGCTCTCTTCTGCCGGGAAGCTGCGGCTCCCGTCTGCTGGGGACTGTGGCTCCCTTCTCAGCAGGGAGCAGCAGCTCTCTGCTCTGTCTACATTTGAAAAGTTAAGTCGACTTGTTAAGTTGACTTAACAAGGTTAACTTTAAGTCAATCTTGTTAAGTCGACTTAACAGAGTCGACTTAACTTTTCAAGGGTAGACATACCCAAAGATTTCAAAACTTTATAAAAAAAAAAGAAAAGGAGATCTTTTGCAAAATCCAAAGACACAGCATTAACATTAACACATTACATATATATATATAATCAGTAAATATGGTACAACTAACAGCAATAAACTGCAGGAAAAGAGACAAGGCAATTTGAGTCTCCCTAAAGAGTGGCAGAGAGTTTAATGCCGTGAAAGACTGAAAATGGGCATGTCAGTCATGTGATCTTTGACTTTCTCTTTAGGGGCTTTTGTTTTAAGAGAACAAAAATGGAGGAAAAGATAGGGTACAAAACTCTAGGGTAAGTGGTAATTCAGAGGAGACACAAACTTGTCTCTTCAGGCAAACTGAAAACCTACTTACCACACACAGAGTTAGGACAAGTTACTTGAACTAGAAAACATAAGAGTTTTACCAGCTCTGTATTACCATGATGCAAAGACATTAGAGATGAGGGAAAAAAAAACATAATAGATCAGTTATTTTATTGTCAGCTAATGCAGAATGGTTCACTCTAATAGATTGTCTATTGCTTTGTCCAATCTAGTTTGAATTGTCTTGCATGATTAGGTTTCCAATCTTTCCTTGAAAGAATATTCAACATTGTCTGACTTGATAATCAGCTGAATTTTTATATTCTTAACTTCTTCTTACAGTATCACTCATAACAATACCCTATTTGTATGAAATAATTTCTCTCCCTCCATTATGTTTATAGACATCCTGTACTTGTTGGTAATTATTTGTGCCCATTGTGGTTCAATATATTAATCTGAATAAGGGAAGCAGGACTGAACACACAGTCATCATTTGCCAAGTTACACATATTTAGATTTTCCTCCTGTACTTTGTAACCGTGAAATTTTGATATTAATTCAGTCGCTCAACGTCAGTCGCTCAACTCTCTTTAATTAATTTTGGTGTTTTCTTAATTCTCTCCTAATTATATCTGAAAAGATAAAAATGAGGATCTGAATACCCTTGTGCCCATTAAATCTATCCAGGAGGGTTAAGTTGTTATCCGTTTTTACTGGCCAAATTAAAACTTAGGTACTCCTAAAACTTCCTCTATTACACATACTATACTCTTTTAATGATTGCATCTGATGATCAGATCACTGAACCAGCTAGTCCAGGACCCTATCTGTGACAACATGCTCCAGAGGAAGCTTTCTCAAACCTGGTGATTAATCTGACCATAGAATAAATTTCTCCCTAGCTCATGTAAATCAGTGGGTGATGGTTATCATAAACACAGAAGCAGGAGGGCGTAGATTTGTAATTCTCTTTCTCCTATCTAATGTAATTAGGGTTGTTTTTGTTATTTACATAGGCTATGTCTACACTTGAAAATTTAGGTCGACTTTAACTAATTTTAAGTCAACTTAGTTAAGTCGACTTAGTGAGTCTACACCTGAATTTTAAATCGACTTTGGGGGGAACTTACAAAGTCGACCTAGATCATCCACACTGGATGCTCTAGGTTGACTTCTAGGGGCTAGGGGGACCTAGGGAAGGTCCACAGGGCAGGGTGGGCACCCCTTGCCCAGTGCCAGGGGGCTCAGCCTTTGCCCCATTGCACATAGGTACAATGGGGCAAAGGGAGACAGGGACCCTGGCAGGACATAGAGGCAGGGTGGGGGGGATCCTCCTGTGTCCAGGCTCCTCCTGTGTCCCCCCCTGGCAGGTAGGGCATTGGTTTAGTCCTGAGGTAGCCCTAACTCGAGTTAGGGCTACCCCACGTCTACACTGGCTTAAGTCGACTTTAGGGAGTCTACTCAAGCCTTAAGTCGAATTAATTCGAGGTTTAATAATTTTAATAATTTTCATTAAGTTGACTTTATTTTCCTTAAGTCGACTTAGGCCAGCTGCTTAAGTCGACTTAAGGAAACTGTAGTATAGACGCTGGGTAAATTAAGTCGACTTAAGCAAGCTTAAATTGACTTAATTTTCAAGTGTAGACACACCCCTAAGGACCTATTGACTTCAAAGGGAATTAAAGCACCTCTAAGGATAGATTTATCTACCTCACCTACCACTATGTTGGCCAAATGCGATCACCGGAGACCCAACAAAATTGCAAGTGACATGGAAGCTCTATTGAGAACACTGGGCAGAGGAAATGATGGGAATAAAATTTTGTGGTGACATCAGCTTTGTTGCTGATACAAAGTAAACAGAGGATAAATTATGGTACAGGTAGTATAAACTATCTAACTGGGACAAAACACTTACATGTGATTTCAGACACACTGAGTTTTCCATGGAAAGAACATGGTTCAAAGTCATGTCAGGATTCTTAACCTTATTCACCTCCTAAGACAAAATACCTACAACAAGTGTGGACATGAAGAAGAAATGAACCTTCATCCATAAACAATCTCTATCCACTGCAAAACCTCTGCTATCCCAGCAGTTTGCAACAGGTTTTAAATAGTTTTGTTTAAATTAAAATTATGCATTTCAATAGTTTTTTTTTTACTATGAAAACTCTGGCAAATTAACTGTGATAACATCTGGGACTTTTTTCTTGAACTTGGATTTTTCTAATTATAAACATCCAATTTCAAGGTCCTTAGATATTCTCTGCCTCAAATCACAGACTTAGAAAATAGCAGGGATGAAAGTTGTACACACGGAAATAGTATTAACATTTACAAAAGAGTTCTCGACATGTAGTTGTGGTATGGGTGCACCTCACCTTCAAAGAGTGCATTAGTGAAAAGGAAGTGTCTTTTAAAATAAGACGAATCCTTTAACCATGGGAAAGTAAATAAATACTGTACCAAATTCAAACTTGTATGTCACTTAGTATGCATATTACTTAGTGTAGCTATTACTCATTAACTCATACAATGGAAACTGCCATCTTCTTACAATCCAGGATTTGCTAGTATTAACTAAAGAATCAAAATGAAGAATTAGCCTCCCTCTTTTAAATAAAATTTAGTAAAATTAATGCTCTGTATTTTCAAATATTGCTTTGACTCTATGCTCCTGGAGCTGAATTAAGTGAAAAAACCCTGTATATTTTCACATGCTTCCTTTGTAACTCTGCCAAGATAGATAGAGAAATTCAATATTTTTCAATCTTCCCTGACATTGTATTTTGCACAAGGACTCAGATATGCAGGCAAGTGGCTGTAAAATTGATTAAATGACTGTGATTGCTCACTGATTTTGTTTTTCCTGGTCAGTTCCAGGGCTGATGTTAGTGCGTTTGTCTTTTTGCATAAATGGCTGTGTTAAAGTTCCCTTAGAATCAAACTTTGTAAACTATTTCAGTGAACAAATACTATAGAGTGCAATGTGTGGCTTGAAGCCAGTGATTTCCCCATGGCGCTATAGTGTCTGAGAATGGAGCTAAAATGTTTGTACAATTCAGATTACAGCCCAGATCTTTTATTGTTCCTCTAATTAATCAAATACAGCTCTTGGCAAAGTGGCAGAAAGGTACACAAAATATATGGGCACCTTGCGACAACCTTGACATTTTCTTCAGGATTGTAGGAGCATACAAGAAAATACTGAACCAGCCCAACGCCAAATCAAATGATTTAAAAAACAAGCATGCACTGACTAATTTATGATTATAGAGACAAATTTCAGCAAATATGAACAATATAAATAGGCACAACAGTGAAAGTGTTGACTTTACAGTGACTTTACATTCAGATAGACCGAATATTCCAATTGTGCCACAAAGTAACAACAATTCTGAAAATGGTATCTCTAATTTACCACATTCATAAAATACGCTTTGCGGCTTTTTGTTTTCGGCACCATAAACTATTGGTGTATCAGCTTTAAGTATGAATGAATATGCTATCTGCTTTAGGAGTGAGTCTACATAGTATTTTGAAATTATGAATGTGGGAAGGAATGTATAATCTTTACTTACTGATTTCTTGATAGAATTTGTGGGAATCATGCAACCTTAGTTAGGTCCATTAAAGTGATTTTTGGCTAACCTGCAATTTTAGCTGTAATCAGAGCAAGGGGCAGTAATCAGAAGTCTTGATGTCAGAGAAAAATATATCATTCAACATACTCAGTGATAAAGTTCCATCACACAGTGCAATATTTATTATGAGAAACCTCTGCTGTTATAGTAACTGTGCAAGTTGGACCATTTATTCATACAGCATGCTTATTTTTCTAGACTTTTGAGTTACTTTCATGCTCCTGCCCATTCTTTTTATGTGGTAGCAAACAAATATAATTATCATATAAATATTCTCACTCTCACTGTTTAAATATTCATAAATAGGTATTAAACTATGGATTGCATAGATGTAATGGGGTAGATATTGGCTTCTTGTTTGCAATTTTTTTTCTCTCCTGAGCCTGCTTCTGAGCCACCAATAAACCCAGGACACAGACTAGTCATTGTTCAGCTTTCATTGCATTTTCCATCTTCTTGAAAGATAGACTTCTACTAACAGTACAACTGCAGTGTCTTTCTGAGGATCCTGTTAAAGCCATGAAATACACATAAGCCATCAAGGATCACACATTACCGTAGGACCCTCCCAGAAAGTATGGAGATGGTATGAAAGTGTGGAGCCTGGAGTGGTATATGTAGGGCCTGTATCACATGCCACCACTGGAACAATCAGTTTCAGGTGACCACATAAGAAACTTTGGCTTTCTAAATCACCTTTGATATATTAGCAAAAATAAAAATGAGACGAATCAGAAGACGGCTAAAGAATGACTCTCTGTATCCCAACTACATCATTCACCTGGCTGGCAGTCACAATTAGTTTTCTAATATCCTCATTATGAAACCAGATGCCTGCTCCTGCTCCTAAATTTATTGATGACTCATTTATCTTGGAGAATATCCTTGACTCTCAGAAAGATCATTCCTCTCTGTTTCTAATAAATCTGATACTTTAAAATAATTCTGGTATTGTGAAAGTTCTTACTTTGGCCACAGGCAAAGAAAATAGTAAAAAGGAATTAAAATCCTCACAAATGTAGCTAAGAAAAAAAAATCTAAACAGTAGAAATGTATGAGTTTTGTGGATTAAATGAATCTTCAGAGATGATTTTAAAAGACTAGGTACAATGTTATAGACCAAAGTCCAAATCTGCCCTAACATAGATATGTATATTTCCACTGAAGTCAATGCAAGAGCATAGATTCATAAATTCCAAGGCCAGAATGGACTATTGTGTTCATCTAATTTGATTTACTATATAGCCTAGGCCAAAGAACTTCCTCAAATAATTCCTGTTTGATCTGGAGCATACCTATAAAAAATATCCAAGCTTGGTTTAAAAACTACCAGTAATGGAAAATCCACCACAACCTATGGTAATTTTTTTTCACATTTGATTTCCTTCACTGTTAAAAGTTCATGCTTTATTTCTACTCTGAATTTATCTAGTTTTACCTTCCACTCATTGCCTCTTGTTATACCTTTGTCAGCTACATTGAAGAGCCCATTATCAAATATTTGCTCCTCATGAAGATACTTAGGGACTGTGGTCAAGGTACCTCTTAATCTTCTCTTTGTTGAGTTAAATAAGTTGAGCTTATTGAATCTCTCCTTATAAGGCATTTTGTCTAATACTTCAGTCATTCTCATGGCTCCTCTTTAAACCCTACCCAATTTATCAACATCCTTCCTGAACTGTGAACATCAGCATGGGAAACTGTATTTCAGAAGTGGTTGGTCGAGTGCCAGATACAGAAGTAAAAAAAAACCTTTCCATTTTACTCAAGATTCTCATGTTGAAGGATTTGCATTAGCTCTTTGGTCACAGCATTATATTTGGAATTAATGTCCAGCTGATTAACCATCATTACCTTCAGCATCACTACTTTCCAGAATAAAGTCCTACATCGTGTAAGTATTGCCTGCTTTCCTTGATATTAGATATATACATTTAATAAAATCATAGAAGATTAGGGTTAAAAAACCCTCAAAAAGTCATCTAGTCCAGTGGTTCTCAATCATTGTGTCACAACAAAAGAGTGTGTTGTGAGGAGCAGGGACGTGTGTTGCTGGGAGCCACTCAGAGTTGGAGCATGGTGGCAACTTCCTGCAGTGGCAGGTTCTTGGCAGCAGCAGTTTTCCGTGACAGGATTTTATTTCTTCATTGTACATGCAATTTTCGGTGACAGGGGTGGGGTCTCTTTGGTGACGGACGTTTTGTTTGGCAGCGGGAAAGTGGTTTCTTCAGCGGCAGGGGAACTCAGGGCCATCTTTGGGGGGGTGAATGGGCCGATCGCCTTGGGCCCCGCGGTTACGTGGGCCCCATGCTGTCCTGCTACCAGTGGGACCGTGTGGCACTCGCACTGCAGGCCCCCCATGGCTGTGTTTCGCGCTGCTCCCCGCTGCCTTTGGTAGCGAGCTGAAGCCAGTAGGAGGGGCTGGGAGCACTTGGCCTGGCCTCTGGGCTGGCTCTCACTGCCCCCAGGGCGGAGCAGGCAAGCCCAGGGGCGGGGCAAGTACGTGAGACCTGGCCTCTGGGCCGGCCTGCTGCCTGTGGCCTGCCTCACACAGCCACATGCGGCCAGGGTAGGTCCTCGCTGCAAGCCTGGGGCCTTGGCTGGGGCTGGCTCCCAGTGGTGGCCTCTGGTCCCCAGCTGCGGCGCTGGCCCCAGGCAGCCTGGGGTCCCGGCTGCAGCGAGGATGGCGGCGGCCTCGGCCGCAGCCGGCTCGCAGTCACAGCTGGGGCCGGCTTTCCCCGCTGCCCAGCAGTGGGTGGTCTTGGCTTCCCAGGGCCAGGCTGGCTCTCCTTGCTGCCAGGAGGCGGCCTTGGCCTGGGTGGGCTTCCCGGTGGGAGGAGCAGGCCAACCTGCTGCGCTCCCCTCCAGCATGGAGGGGCGGGGACTCTGCCTAGTCCAATTGGCCCTCTGTCTCATCTCGCTCCCCCCACAAGGGACGGAGCTGGGGGCACTGTATCACGTACACTTGTATACACTGCCAACTGTGTCGCACACAAAAAGCTTGAGAACTCCTGGTCTAGGCCAACCCTCTGC
The DNA here is from genome assembly GCA_007922175.1 of Pelusios castaneus. NCBI lineage: Eukaryota > Metazoa > Chordata > Testudines > Pelomedusidae > Pelusios > Pelusios castaneus. The sequence continues at coordinate 16,122,957 of ML685768.1, forward strand.
TCAAAGTAGGACCAACCCCATCTAAATCATCCCAGCCAGAGCTTTGTCCAGATGTACCTTAAAAACCTCTCAGGAAGGAGATTCCAGGGACACTTCCCTATTCCTTATGACACACTAGTTTGTCGTGACATAGCAGTTGAGAGCTGCTGGATTAGATGGCCTCCCTAGGGAACCCATTGCAGTGCTGTGCCACCCCGCTAGTGAAAAAGTTCATCCTAATATTCAACCTAGACCTCCCCCCATGCAATTTGAGACCATTGCTCCTTGTTCTAGCATCTACTACCACTGAGAACAACCTAGCTTTAGCTTCATCCTTCCTGGAACCTCCTTTCATATAAAAGGCTGCTAACAAATCCCCATCATTTTTCTCTTCTGCAGACTAAACAAGCCGAGTTCCCTAAGGACATAAGGAATACAACCATTGAGTCCTTAATGGCTCATCAGGTTACTCCCTGGTCCCATATCACCTGGCAGATTCCGTTACATTAAGGAGACAATGGTTTTTCAAGTTAAAGTATAGATATAACACCAAATTCCTAACTAAACTAACTTCTAATCCAACTACAATTCCTAGACGTAAACTATATAATCATTCCCAGCAAATTACTACCTTTCTATTGATACCAAACATGACATAGTTCCTATGGATTATAGCATTTATGATATATGAATAGAAAATAATATCATAAATGCTTCCCTAAATCCAGACAGCATCACACCCTGCCCACATGCCCTGCCAGGGTCCCTGTCCCCTTCTGCCCCATTGCAGACAAGGGGTGCCCCCCCTGCCACTGTGGACCTGCCCAAGGTCCCCCTAGCCCCTAGAAGTCGACCTAGGCATCGACCTAAGCGTCACAGACTCTAGAAAGCCATCTTTAGATATACTTTGAAATAATCCACAATTTTAATACTACCTTTCTGTATAATGAATATGCTTTTCAACTTCCATTATGTTTTTCATGATCTTTACATAAGAGCCAGGGATTTTTAATACATACTATAGGCAAAATAAACTAGATTAAAAGAAAATTAACATTGCAAAGTCAAACAACAAAGTTGAACTGGTTGAAAAAATTATTCTGTTTACAGAAATTTTTAAGGAAAACAGGAGCAATTTTTTTTCCTTGCTATTTTAATAAAAAAATTTGACTTTTTGGGGGAAAAAAACCCAAGTTTTTTCTTCAGATGAAAAAATCTTAAATTTGGGGGTTTTGGTTTTACAATGATATCTTCAAAATTTTCAAGGAAAGCAGACGCTTGCAAACCCAGTCTTCCATCAAAACTGAACAACAACAACAACAACAACAAAAAAAGATGGAAGATTTTTTGCAAACTCTACTCAAAAGTTAAGGAATTCCAGGATTGTGGCTTCCTTGTCAGACTACATACCTCTGCATAAGGGCAGAACAGTGGTCCATCTTGTCCAGTATCTGATGGTGTCCAGAGCCAGATTCTTCAGAAGCAATAAACAGAACAGTACAATTTACAGTAATTCATCCCCTGTTGTCCTGTCCCAACTTTTGGCAGTGGTAGTTTTAAGGAAACCTGAAGCGTGCAGTTACATTATTGAACATCTTGACAAACAGCCATTGATGGACGTAGCCTCCATGAGCTTATTTAATTCTTCTTGAACCCAGTTATACTTTTGACTTCACAGTAACAAGTTTCATAGGTTGACTGTGTGTTGTGTGAAGAAATATGTCCTCAGGTTTGTTTTAAATCTGCTTTCTATTAATTTCATTAGGTGACCCCTAGTTTTTGTGTTATGTGAAGGTAGGAATAACATTTTTATATTCACTTTCTCCATACCTTTCATGATTTTATGATGAAACTGTTATGAACCAAGGATTTTCCTCTTGGTTAGTGAAGGTGATTTATTATGGGAGTCCTTGACCCTGGTGCATCATGGGAAATGTAGTCTGCATGGGGAGTCCAGCTCTCCAATAAGAAAATGGACTTGAATCAACCAAAACACAACTCCTATAAAGCACTATACCAGCATAGCTATTTTTTTTTTTAAATGGGCAATAGATTTTGCATTGTGGTTATTTGTGTTTTTGATGAAAAAAATCAAAATTATCCATGGATAACAGATACTTTTAATGAAAAATATAATCACAAACCCAATTTTACATAAAGAAGTTTCAATGGAAAATATTTAATCTCACTAGATACAGCCTGATTCAAGGTCCCAGAAACTATCCTATCTCCCTTTTAATATATTCTATATATATTTATAGCTATATCTATAAACAAAGAAACAAATACATGAACATAGTTGCAGAGGTATTTGCAGTATCAGGGACAGCAAGCACAGACAGTATAATGGGAGAAAGAGGTCTTTCAAGGCTTATGGTGTTTGGAAATCAATTACTATTGCAAGATAGATAAATCAGTAACTATGATGTTTCTTCCAGAAACAAGAAACATTCTATTTGTTCTAATGGATAAAATAAACAATTTCATAATATGGAAAAATTGAGGGTTATTGAAAAGATAAAAACACTTAGGTTATGTCTACACTAGAAAAGTTAAGTTGACTTTGTTAAGTCAACTTAACAAAGTTGACTTAACTTTTCTAGTGTAGACATAGCCCCTTTTCAACCTTATTAAGTTGACTTAACACTTTAAGTCGACTTAATAAGGTTGATTTAGGCGCTAATCCCCATCCACACTGGCTTTGAGTCGATTTAAGGAGTCGACTTAAGGCTTAAGTTGACCTAAAACAAGGTGTTATTAAGTCGACTTAAGCTTTCCGTAAGTTCACTTAAGGAAATGCTTAAGTCAACTTAATAAAAACCCAGTGAGGACGTGGCTTTGTTTAGGTCGACTTAAGCCTCCTTAAGTCGACCTAAATTGCCAGTGTAGATGCACCCTTAAAGACTGGATTAAATATATAGATGTAACTGAAAAGTCAAAGTACAATCATGCATTGATCCATGTGATTCAAAGAAAGTCATACAAATGAACACTACCTGATAAAAACTGTTGAAAATGTGGGAGCAAATGTAACCTTCGGGTGGGCTAAATTCATCTAGTTGCCCTTCTCCAGTGCCCCACAGAAATCAATCCCAACCCCTATGGGGAAAGCAGCTGGAGACCCAGGATCCAGTCTGTACAGGACTCACGGCGAAGCTTGCTCAGAGCTACACTCACACATTAAAATACTACTAAAAACAAACATAACAATGAACTTTATTAACTACTAACTAAATGAACCTTATCCTAAGAAAACAAACTACAATTAACCAAGAACAATCCCTTGCATGAAAGGTACCCAAGAGTCCCAAAGTCTGTGTGGAGTTCACCCAACTCTCAGCTACAGTCTCTGTTCCAGTGTGGAAGCTTGAGTGGCAAGAAATAGCTGTCCTCTTCTTTCTTTGCTGGGATCCTCTGTAGCATTACATGCAGGCTTTCTCTTCTCCTCTGCAACCAGCCCTCAGTCCCATATGCATGTCTGCAAGGTCTGTCACAAATGACTCCTTTACATGGAGAAAACATCTTGTTCACTCCTGGCTCAGCTCCTCTCCAGAACACTGAGCACATGGTCTCCCCTCAAGGCAGCTCCTGCCTGCTGTCTGCTCAGGCTGCTGCTCTCCAGTCATCTGACTAACAACATCACATCACACCAGCAGGGTACACTGTGGAGCATGCTCAAATTGCTACCACTCCCTGCTTCTGGAAGTTTCCAGTTGTGGGTCGCTAATCTGCCCAACAACAGTAACCCACCCTCAGCAAGTCTCTCAGAGATAGCCTTTTCAGGCATATGGGTTACACAAAGTTCTTGGAAGCTTACAGAATTAGATGCCAGGCATATATTTGATCACATAAAGTTAGATGTGTTTATCTCTAACTTAATGATTTTTAATAACTGGTGCCTGGTGGAACAATTCATATAACTTGAAAGTTAAAAATAATTGAAAACAACCTGTTTAGGGAGGATAGTGTTAGTAAAAGAGGGGCATGGGAAGACAACATAAAAGGCATCATTAGCTATTTTAGAGTCAGTGATTATACAGAACTGCATGGTTTTAAATCCATATAGATCAACATACTAACAGCAGCATGTGCTGGAGAGAGTCTTGTGGGAGAACACTGGATTAAACTCAAGAGTTGGATTAGTTGCTCCTTTCACACCTGCCTATAAGGTGTGGAAAGAAAAGTTGTATAATCATAGAGGTCTTCACCTTGAGAGGTATATTAGAGTTCTCATACAACCAGTAATAAACCATCATTAGTTTTTTGGGTTTTTTTGTTTGTTTTTTAAATTGTAGATGGTAATGTTCTAACACAAATGGTAATGCACCCAATAACTTTATTCTGGATTGTGTTATTGTAACCCATACATTATCACAGATAAAAAATAATTAATCTCTGGATTGTAAACTGGGGGTTGCCTAAAGACTGGTGATCATAACCTGATAACTTTAAGTATGGCCAAACATAGCACAATCTGAACCACTAATTATATACCTGATGCTTCAAAAGGGTTAGTTTCCCAGGCTGAAAATTATTCATGAAATTGATCAGAATGAAAATATAGAAAGAAAAATGAAAATTGTGAATAGTTTAAGAAGAGTTTACTAGATACTCAGAGCAACTAATCCGTAGTTGTGGAAGAGGAGGTGTTTAGTTAAAAGTCCATTCTGATTATGAGTGAAATTAAAAAATATATTGCAAGTTGCTGCCTACACATACAGACACACACCAAGTAGAAAACAGGGAAGGTAGATAGCAATCAATATGTATTAGAAGTTAAGATATGTAGAAAATTAGAAGATTGATAAAGAAAGTCAAAGACATTAGGGAAAACTCCATACCTGGTCAGGGTTAAGGACTTAGAAGGATTATTTAAAGTATATCAGGAAATATGAGAAATCCTAAAAAGCCCATTACTAGATGGAGATGGTAAAACTGTGAAGAATGATACACAAAAGACAGAAGTGTTAAATAAATATTTCTGATCTGTATTGGGAAAAAGGCAGGATGATGTCACAGGATGATGACTACTTTCTACTTCATTTACTAACTAAGGAGGATATTAAACAACATATAATAAAGATAAACATTTTTAAATCACCAGGTCCAAATAAGTTGCCCATTATAGTCCTAAAAGAGTGGTTGAGGAGACGTTTGGTCCACTGATGTTAATTTTAAAGAAATCTTGTACTATCAGTCACATTCCAGAATACTGCTAACGTGCCAATATTCAAAAGGGCAAGGGGGATGACCCAGGTCTTTATAGACTGGTCAGTCCAACATCAGTCCTGGGCAATGGGAAAGCTGATACAGAATTCAATTAATCAAGTATTAAAGTATGGGAACATGATTAATGTCAGTCAATATGGTTTATGAAAAAGAGGTATTGTCAGACAAACTTGAATTCATTTTTTGACGAGATTACAAATCTGTTTGTTAAATGTAACAGCATAGATAAACTTTTGTAAGGTTTTTGACTTAGTATAGCCCAACATTCTGATTAAAATATTAGCAATATGGAATATCAATAAGGCTCACTGATTGATCTCAAAACAGACCTGTGAATGGGAAACCATTGTTGAATGTCTATGTTTCTACTGGGGCTGCACAAAGATCAATTTTAGATCCAGACCAGTCAACATTTTCATCCATAATATGGAACAAAATATAAAATCATTGCTTTATTTGAGACAGTTGTAAATAATTATTAGGTCACAAGGATGTCATGCAGAGCAATCTGGATCTCCTGGAAAACTCTATCAAAGCAAAATGAGTTATTATACACTAAATGCATGTTCATATCTATCTATCTATCTATCTATCTATCTATCTATCTATCTATCTAT
>ML685768.1:16128791-16161621 GCA_007922175.1 Pelusios castaneus
TATCTATCTATCTATCTATCTATCTATCTATCTATCTATCTATCTATCTATCTATCTATCTATGAAAAAAGAAGGCAGGCTATACCTACAGAGTGGACAAATGCATTTTAAAAAACAGTGATGATGAGAAGGATTTGGGGGTCACAGTTGACAACTCAACCTGAATTCCCAGTGCAATGTTGTGGGAAAAAGGAACAAAGATCTTTGGATGTCTAAGTAGGAGAACAGTGGGTCTGAAAAAGGAGGTGAATTTATCTTTGTGTATGGCATTCATGGCATTAATTCTGTATCCAGTGTTGAGTGTTCACATTTTAAAAAGGATGCTGAAAAAGTGAAGAAGGTGCAGAAAAGAATCAGAAATGATTCAAAGGCTGGAAAAAATACTCTGGAGACTAAAGGAGTACTAGCTTACAAAAAAAAAGAAGGTCAAAGGGTAACTTGATTATCTGGTACAAGCACCTCCACAAAAGAAAATACCAGTACTAAGAGGCTGTTCAATCTGCTGGAGAAAGACATAACTGAATATTAGAAATTAGAAATAAGCCAAAAAATTTTAACAGTGGGGTGATTAACCATTGGAACCTGACTACTTAGAGATGTATTGGATCCTTCATTGCTTGGTGTTTTCAAAACAAGGCTGAACGCTTTTCTAGGGCTATGTCTACACTAGAAAAAATCAGTCAACTTTATTAAGTCGACTTATTAAGGTCGACTTTAAGTCGACTTAAAGTCGCCCTTATTAAGTCGACTTAACAAAAGTTGACTTAACTTTTCTAGTGTAGACATAGCCCCCTTTCAACCTTATTAAGTCGACTTAACACTTTAAATCAACTTAATAAGGTTGATTTAGGTGCTAATCCCCATCCACACTGGCTTAAGTCGACCTAATAAGGTCAATTTAAGCATTAAATCGACCTAAAACAAGATGTTATTAAATCAACTTAACTTTTCCTTAAGTCGACTTAAGGAAAGTCCAGTGTGGTTGTGGAGTAGTTTAGGTCGACTTAAGCCTCTTTATGTCAACCTAACTTGTAAGTGAAGACGCACCCTAGAAGATCTGCCTTTGGGTATGTGTACACTAGAGCTGTAAGGTATAAATTCCAGCTGAAGAGACATACACAAAGTTGCTTTGATCAAGCTTGAGTGTTAGAAATACAAATGTAGCCACAGCTCTTGAGAGGCGGGAAAGGGCTAACTGCCCCAAATACAATCCCACCTGACACATAGGTTTATCCTCTGGGCAGCTAGCTCCTCCTTCTATTCACACCACAAAAGTTGCACTTCTATTTTTAGCATGTTAGCTCAACCACAGCTAGTCCAGTTATGTCTGCTTGAGCTGAAATTTACACCATCCAGTTGTACTGTAGTCAAACCCTGAGTCAAACACAATGTATATGGCTCAACACAAAGGTGAAATTCTATAACCTACTCTGTTACATATGAGGGGGAAGTCATACTAGATGACATGATCCTGCCTGACCTTTAAAAGAATCTTAATAGCTTGTTTTGTCTTTGTAAAGTTTCAGAGGGGTAGCCGTATTAGTCTGTAAACAGCAAAAAATGAGAGTCCTGTGGCACCTTAAAGACTAACAAATTTCTTCAGGCTTATGCTTTCATGGGCTCCAACCCACTTCATCAGATGCATCTGACAAAGTGGGTTGGAGCCCACAGAAGCTTATACCCGAAGAAATTTTAGTCTTTAAGGTGCCACAGGACTCTCGTTTTTTGTTGTCTTAGTAAAGTTCAATTAAATGCCAATTAGTATAAATTCTGATCCTTAGATATGGCAGGGATTTTTTTAAGTTACATATTATTTTTAGTTGAATCAAAACTATAATGGATTGTGCTATGACTTGGTCTAGGGACTTTAAGGAACACAGTGAAAAACTTAAGCAAATAATTCTGCAAGCAAGAAAAAGACACCTGTCACTGAACAGCAACAGGCAAAGGGAAGGAGTGGCAAAGTTATATATAGATGGTAAAAAATGGAGGGGGAAATGGCTTCATTCTTCATCCAGATAAAATTAAAATAGTAATTAAAATACCTTCTCTGCAATTTAAAAAAGATAGGCAGAATTTTAAGCTATTTGCTAAAATTCAATTTAAATGCTTCCATGGTCAGTAAGCCCTGAAGGAAACTGATGGACACTGACATTGCCTGGCATTGGGAAGACAGACAAAAAACGGTAAAGGGAGAAGGTAAAAAAAATCTGATTGTCAGTGTACCCATTTTACAATATTATTATTTAGTTTTGCTTCTTGCATTATCAGAAGGACTAGTTGCATATTTATGCAGGAAGAACAGTTAGTTGCATTTTTATCAATATCCCTAAGAAAGAAAGAAAGAAAGAAAGAAAGAAAGAAAGAAAGAAAGAAAGAACATGGACATTGAAAAGAAGATGCTGGCAGTTACGAATGGTTGTCCTATACTTTCATGCATAAATGGCATATGTGTGTGAGGGAAGCTGCAACTGGAAACTGATCATAAACCACTGGACAGTTTATTTTAAAAACTTTGTCTTGGGCAGTTTTAGAAAAGGTGCCTGCACCAATTACCATTATATAAAAGACAATGCTCAGCCACTAATGCATAAGGATAAATCATCAGCTGGTGTAAATTGTCATAAGTCCATTGAAATCAGTGGATTCATGATAATTTACATGATGTGAGAATCTATTCCCTGAACTCTGTGAAGAATATACATCAAATAAGGAACTATAAATAGTAAACTGATGGACACCACTTGAAAATGATGCTTATTTTTATTCCTTTAGTTTTTTAAAGACTTTAACTAGATGTTATTTTATGTTGAAGACTATGACATTTCTGAAGGAATTTATCTATTATTGCTTCAACATTAACTGAATTTCATTTAAAAAGAGAGATAGAGAGAGCCCATTTTGCATAAACTGAATTTAACCAATTTACAAGACTGTCACCAAGAGCTGAATCAAACCTGAAACTAATACCATACTGATAATTTCTAGAAGAAATTGACTTACAGAATTCCATAGGCCAGCCGAATTGTAGATGAACAGGTTTGGCAGTGTATGGAAACTAGTTCTATGGCCCTGCATAATATTGTGTCTGTATAGTTGAGATAATTATTGTATGAGAATGTAATGTTCACCTGTAGCACTGAGGACCAAATACAGGTCCCGATGCATTTAACTGGAGCTTTTGCCATTGTTTTAATTGGGAGCTGCATCAGGCACTACACCTGTTCTTTAAGAATGATTATAATTTCTTCCCAAGAAAATGGAAAAGAATTATGTAAATTTCAGGATTTTTAAATGACTCTTACAAAGGCTTTTATGATTGCTGATAAGATTGTTATATTTCTAACTATTATGCATAATAATTAAATAGTATCTCTTCAGTTCCCAAGAAGCCACAAACCTTTTGTCATCATTAGACAAAATCAGGCTGAGTGTAAACACAGTCTAGTTTGCCTCCATGTTTTTGTATTTGTATGCAGCAATTGTCAGCATGTCGGCAGTGGACGGTGATAAAGTGCATTTTTCTGCTTGGGTGGTTAGCCCTTTCATTTTTACAAGTGACAAAATAAAAATCTGCTGAAGAGTGAACATGCTGCTTTCACTGTGTCATCTCAGCCCTGCGGGTCATTTTATTATAAAAATGTAAAAATCCAGTCAATTTTATTTAATCAGCTGAAAAGGAAAAGTGTTTCCAGGTCATTAATCAAGTGCTCCTTCTCTGTGGGACTTGTCTCTTCAGAAACTGCCATCTGAATCATTAATAAGCTGAAAAGATTTTGTACCAGCAGGTTTTTGAGAAACCTAGATGTTATCAATATAACAGAAGTAAAGTAATTTGAGGTCAACAAATAAAGCCTTCTATATTCATTGCTTCCAAAGCTACATCTAGGTTATTAAAGGAAGTTATGTCTTTACTTTCTAAACATTAAATTATTCGTATTGTTGGAAAACATTCAATTGTTTAGATTGTATTTGATTATATAGTCCATAATTATATGTTTTCTTTAATGTTACCTAACCTTATATTTACAGTAAACTTTTATTATGTGAATTGATCAAAACATAATGAGACAGTAGGAAGAGATAATTACTACTGTAACTATAATAATGATAGTAATTAAACCACAGAAAACTACATTCAAAAATTGTCAAGGCTGTGACTTAAACCCATAGTAGCATATGAAGAATCAGAAGGCAGATATCACATCTTTAAGTGATCCAATTGCATATGTCTAGATGTTTTAGCACAAACAATATGAGGCTAAATTTTTATTCATACTTGTGGTTACATTTGTTTGTATGTGAATAACTGGGCTTCTTGCATGTGAAAGCAAGAGCACCTGCTTCTTTTACAGACATGTTTTTGGAGGTCAGTTGAATTTGATTCATGCTATATGATCCTGAAATAGCCAAGGACAATGGGTTGGTCATGGCTAGAATTTCATCCTTAACTCTAACTCTTTTTTGTTGGATTAGTCTCAAGTTTATATAAACAACATGATGGTAAACCACAACAATATATGCAGTTCTATTAGTAATATTAAAAATACTTTCAAAGGCTATATGTTTCTGTTCATTGACATGGAAGTCCAAAATGATTTCTCTTAATTTAGGGGTTCCCAAACTGTAGTAAGCAAACCAAGCCATCTCTAGGAGGTACACAGGAGCAATATTGTAATGGTAGATTTTATTTATTAATTGCTTTATTTATTGCATTTTCATAATAGGCTGCTCAGATGACTATTTAAAAATCCATGGGAATTTCTTACATAAAATATGGTAGTTAATTTACGTCAAGATGTACCAATAAGAACAGAGACTATAGAATCATAATAAGACTAGATTTGGCAGCAACCTTAGGAGGTCATCTAGTCCAAGTTCCTGATCAAAGCAGGACCAGCAACAGAGTCACTGACATAGAGAACTCTCCCCTCCAAACACCATATAGTGTAGGTTCAGTTGCCCAGAAATTGTCCAGTGTAACTGAGCTCAGAATTTAGTCAGGGGTGTTTTTTTCCAGTTGTATACATTGCACTATAATCATATCTGTAAGTAACAGTGAAATATGGACAAATGGCTATAGACAGGTATTGTCAAGAAGAACACACAAAATATCAGTGTTGAGAAAGGTAGGGGTTATATGGGCAGCCAATAGATCTGGAAGGGGATACACAGTAAGAAAAGTTTGTGTTAACTTATGCACTGCCTGGTGTAAAGAATGCAATAAATATTTTGACAAAAAATGTACTGCTGTGCAATATACTCTATGATGGAAACTGTTTCCCATTTTCTTTGCACTTTTTAAAAGGTAGCTTAAAGATAATGAAAGATGCCACTTTTATAGGTCTAGACACTGGAGAGTAGATTTTGATATCAATTAAACCACTACAAATATGGAATAATTCCATTAACTATAATGGAGTAACTCTGGTTATACATAGGGGATATCAATATCAGAATTACTTTTATTTTCTGAATAGCAAACTTAACAGGTAACATTCACCACTCAGTCTGTACTGACCTCTTCTTAATCAATCTGTAATTTTATAGGATGACCATGACCTAAGTGTAAATCCTGCTAATACCTCTGCTGACTTCAGAGGTATGCGGGATTTACACTGATGAAACAGAGAGCAGAATTTGTCTCACAGGCTGTACAACAAATCTCCAAAGAGCAAATTTAGTTCCCTTGTGTGGAGTCTGTTTGTACTCCTGGTTTGTACCTATATAACAGAATGAAATAAGGCCCACAGATGCCAGCTAGGGTCAGTGGTAGGAGTAATTACTTGCCAAATGGGAACTGGACTGAGACCACCAACTCATTTCATATGGTTGAGAAAACAGCTATTGGATGCTAATGACTCTCTGTTCCTATCAACTTTACACTGTCCTCAGAGCTATACTTAATAGCAGAAGGCCCCATAGCTCATTTACCAATCTCAAGGCTCACTCACTTTGGAAACTGGTAATAGGTTATGAAGCTTCTCACCAGTGCAAAGGTGTAATGTTTATTTTTTCCAATGAATTGTCCAAACTATCCAGTTAGCTGTAGGGACAAGTATCTTTATCCTTGCTGTGATAATTTAAGATCTGGTAGAATTTTGTAATTTAGAGCCAGCTTTTTTACAGTATGCCATATTAAATTGAAATGTTAAAGATGTTTTGTTGTTCATATAGACTAATCACTATGATGATTGTTTTGAAGAAAAAAAAAGAAGCAGCAGCAGCAATAAAATAACCTCATTTTATCACTTGTCTTGTTCCAAATCACCACTATAATAATTAGTCTATATTAAGTAAAAAACATCTCTAAAATTTCATTTTTAGATAAAGAAGTTTTAAAAAGTGTCTTGAATCACAAAGCTCTTCCAAGTCCTAAATTATCACAGCGGGAATAAAGATTCTGTAACAATGATAAAACAACTACTAAAGAAGCTCTGCCTCAGTTCACATTAAAATTCCTACAATTTTTTTGAAAGAGATGTAGTAATTTTATGGTAATTGTTACTAATTATTTTTGGCAAGAAAGTATCAACACATTTTTTAACAATGTCACTTGCCATTAATAAAATTCTTACAGAAGTAATTTTATGCATGCAAATACCTTATTCTGAGCACCAGCAAAGAAACTTGTAATTGTATTACAGATCCAAAAGACAGATTTGAAGATGGAAGATGAGATCCAGTTTTCAGTGGAATCAATCAGTGGAATCTACAAACCCTTACAGAATAAGTAATGCTACTGGTTAGTAGCTGTTCTGTCAGCAATAGCTAAGAGATAAAGTTAGTGGGTTTAAAAGAGAATAACTTTTATTCCTATAAGGTTGATTTAGAAAAAATGCTGAAGATGCTGAATGATATGTTAAAAACAGAATTCAACAAGTCAAAAACTCTTATGTTATTATAGCTAATACAGAAATAAGCAGCTGGATGTTATTTTGGAACATTCTCTCAGTTACAGTACTCCAGGATTTGGCACTATGGCTATGTCTCCACTCACAAAGTTAGGTTGACTTTCTAAAATCGACCTTAAGTCGACCTTATTAAGTCGACTTAGAGAGTCTACACTAGACTCTCTAAGTTGACTTGATAGGTGGAGGGAGAGCCAGCCTTGCAGGGCTGGCTCTCCCCAGACCAGGAAGCCACTGGTGGCTTGCCCCGGCGAGAGCCAGCTGGCTCTCCCCAGTATAAGAAGCCGGGCAGCTCGTCCCAGGAGTGCTAGTCCTGCAAGGCTGGCTCTCCATGGGACCGAGAAGCCGCTGGCGGCTCATCCTGGCAGAGCCAGCTGGTGCACGGCTGTCTTTGCCGGGACAGAGAAGCCGCTCGCAGCTCGCCCTGGCAGAGCCAGCCGTGGGCCAGCTAGCTCTGCCGGGACAAGCCGTGAGCAGCTTCTTGGTCCCGGCAGAGCCAGCTGTGTGCCAGCTGGCTCTTGCCGGGACGAGCTGCCCACCTCCCGGGCTCTCCAGCCAGGGTTCTGCTGGAGCCCTGGCTGGGGAGCCCTTCTCCCTGGGACCATGGCTCCTCTGGCAGGGAAGCCGCGGATCTGGGGAGAAGGGAGCAGGGGTTCCCCAGGGGACAAGGGAGCAACAGTGGCTCCCTTCTGCCAGGGAGCCATGTGGAGATCCCTTGTCCCCCGTGCCCTAAGTCGACCAAGTCGACTTAGGGCATCTACACTGGTAAAGTTGACTTAATAAAGTCGACTTAGACACTAGTTCGAATTATAACTAAGTGTTATTAATTCAAACTAGTTTTTCCTTAATTCAACTTAAGGAGCAGTTTAAGTCGAATTAAGGAAAGCCCAGTGTAGACGTGGATTAAATTAAATCAATTTAAACCTGCTTAAATCGACTTAATTTATAAGTGTAGACGCACCCTTTGAGTTTAACTGAACCTGGGTTTTACTCCTTTATGCTCCCTATGTTCCAGAAATACCAAACTCAACCTACTGTGACACTGGCTGGATGAGGGGGGGCATTTATGATATAATTTAACATCAATATTTCAAAATTACAATAATAATAATAATAGGCCATGCCAGGTACTTATTCAAGAGGTTATACTTTGCTAAGTATGATTATATTGTTTATGCAAATGTGTCATATCTGTATGGAAAGTTATGAATATATTTGATATATCTGTATTTTAAGTTGTGCTGTATTTCTGGGAAACACCCCAGACTGGATGGCGGCAGCAATAATGGCCCATTAAGTGCACTCAGAGATATAATGAGCAAAAGGAGAAAACCCAGGGAGAGACCCAAAACTTGCTCATGTGACTCTGGGCTCCATTTTATTCCTGAAAATTTCCATGAGCAGCATGGAGAAACCCAAGGGACACAAAAGGAAGCAGCACAACTTCCATTTTGTCTTTTAGTCTATAGCCTTCAGCCATCATCTACCTCTAGATTTATTCATCTATATCTAGAGCTGTGAAACAAAGGACTGAGACCCATCCTGGTACTGCATGTACACTGGAAGAACTATAGAAGCCTTCAAACTCCAAATTCTACTGAGAACTTGATGTATTTGATTGCTTTAATCCTTTTAACAGTTCTCGTAGGGTGCATCTACACTTAAGGAGGCTTAAGTCAACCTAAACTACTCCATGTCCACACTGGGCTTTCCTTAAATCGACTTAAGCATTTCCTTAAGTTGACTTAAGGAAAAGTTAAGTTGACTTAATAACACCTCATTTTAGGTCGACTTAAACCAGTGTGGACGGGGATTAGCGCCTAAATTGACCTTATTAAGTCGACTTAAAGTGTTAAGTCGACTTAATAAGGTCAAAAAGGGTCTATGTCTACACCAAAAAAGTTAAATCGACTTAATAAGATCGACTTTAATAAAGTTGACAACTTTTCTAGTGTAGACATAGCCTTATAATTTGTTTCTTCCCTTTTATAACAAACCATTAGTTTTAGTTACTAAGGGATTGACTGGCAGCGTGGTATTTTGGGTAAGATCTGAACATATATTGATCTGGTAATGGGCTGATCCTTTGGGGTCAGGAGAATCCTTTGGGTGAAGAGCATGGCATTTTAAGTGGCTGATTTGGAACCAGTGGCTGAATATTTTATTGTGGCTTCTTGGTACCAGTGTGGGGAATCCAAAGCATTGTTTATGGCTGGTTGGGGAAGCCTGACTTCAATGTCACCCATTAGTTCTGGGAGAATCTGCTCTCCTTTTTGCTGCCTGCCCTGATCTTGGCATTTTCAGGTGGCCCCCCCTAGGCACCTAAACTATCCTACCTCACTGCACTAGGTGATAATTGAATACAAACTGAATAAGAATTAAATATCAGTTTTGTAAGCTAACATGTACTAACCCACTATCCCCTGACACCCATATTTTCTGCCATGTTACCATGATTTGATTTTGAGCACACTGAAATATTATTATAATTTACCTTTTTTCCTTCATTAAAAGTGCTTAATATCTTGTGTTTCGGTTTTACAAGCAGTGAGAGATGTTTCACAGTTATGAGTTAAGTACATTGCTGAGCACCCATATCTCTCCTTCTCTCCACTTGTAGGTGTGCATACTCAGCTCTTTTGTAAATCAGGCCCTATATCTTCTCTTCAACACATAGGACTAATAATGTAATCCAACAATGTTATACAAGTATAAAAGATTGTTACGATATATATTCATAGACTACATTACACGACAGTCCACACTGCATTGCATTGTAGTCATTTATTGGGTATTAAAATCACCCGTTAGAATGTAGCAATTTCAATGTGATGAATGCTACACATGATGAGATGTCTGTACAGATATTAACTCTTAAAGATGATGATCTCCATTTCAGCATCTGTACAATGTCAGAACGCATCAGAATTCCTAAGGGCCAAATTTTGTACAACTGGTCAGGAAGCTTTTCCCCCTGTGGAAAACATAAACTTGATGAAAAAGAAAAAGATAAACTAGTTTGTTTTGGAAATGCCATCCAGGTGTCTCATGGAAGTTGTAATTTGGGTGCCTTATATCACCATTCTTTTCCACAGGCCTGGCTCCCTGGTGGGTGTATATCTTCTATGAGATACTATAGCAAAGTGACTCACTGATCAGAATTCCACCTTGTGAGTAGGTGCAGGGTTTCTTGTTGTAGTATAGCAGGCCCCCTTTTGCCCTGTGACTCAGCCCACCAGCTGGGTCACTTTGGTCTCCCCTCTTTGAGGCAAACCAGGTTTATAACCCGATAGTTTCAGGATCTCCCAGCAGGTCGATGTTCCTGGTCCAGGCCCAATAGTCTTTCTGGTCCCTTGTGTCTGAGATCTTCCTGTGAGTCTTCCTAGTGAGTACCTAGTCCCTTCTTCCAACCTGCATTCCAATCGAGGGTCCTTTGTAAGCAAGTAGTTAAGGTATGTCTGGTCAGACCTCTTGCTTCTTTCCTGGGCTACTTTCTACATTAGCCAATCTTCTCAGCAGGGGGTTTATAGTCTTAGGAAGGTGGGGAGTCTGTTGCCAGGTCAAGCTCCTAGTTACAGATTTTACGGCAACTTCAGAAGGGAAACAAAATTAGCCGAAAGAAAGAGTAGCTAGGACCTTCTCTGTCCTAGCAGGATCTTCCAGCCATGTGTCCTACTACTCTGTGTTCACAAGAAACTGAAGGTAGATTCCTTTCTGTTATTCTCTTTTCTGAGAACCGAGGATACAAGGTCTGTATTTCTATTCAAGACGGGCTTTTGAACAAAACTTCTCCCTTTTCAAGCTCCTCCACAAAAATTAACATGACTTTCAGGTGTGGAGAAGAAGGCCTCCATGAGCCCCAAACTGCTCTTTAATCCCTACTTACCTGAGGTTTGTACAGTCCATCACCAGTACCATGCTCTAGACTTTTGCTGAGAGGAGGCAGAGTACCATAAGCATGGCTGGCTACGGTATATCTTGGGATATGTAATCCAGTCAGGGAGCCCAGCTCCAAAAGAATGGGAGCTTGAGGCAATGTTTGAAAGTAAATATTTCCTTTATTGTGTATTCATTTTTTTCAATGGAAAAGCAATACTTTTCCATTTTCTCAATGGAAAAGTAAAGTGGACATTTTCTTGGAAATAAATGTTTACTCAGACTCCTTATCTTCTGTCAAAAAATGTCAATGGAAAATTTTAGACTGATGCTAAAACCATGCCTTTAAGGCATCGGCCCATATTGGAAGTAATGGGGATTCTTAATCCTGGGATACAATGCAAGCTTCAGAAACATTTAGGATCCTTTAGGGTGGTGCAGTCTGCTTCCCCTCTCCCTTAAATTTGGCAGGCTGGAGTAGAGTACTGCCCTCAGAACTGCAAAAAGTGACTAGTCCCTGCTCAGGTGATGCAAAGGTAAGAAGAGGAGGCATCTTTCGCAGTCAGTGAAAAGACTCCCATTTATCTCAATATGCATTGGATCAGGCCCTTGGACAAGCTGACAAAGGTATTGTTAATTAATAATTTGACTTAAAATGAGTAGGAAGCTAGAAATCTGCTTATGTTTTTATATGTGTATTGAAAGCCATTTAATTGGACAGTGGGCATTCTGCAGTTAGAAAAAATGCAATGACAGAGCAAATATATCATGATAAAATAGTGAGGTTTTTCCTAACAGCTCCTCCACTTACTTTGAGTTCTAGTTATCCTATGAAAACAAAAAATATTTTCTTTTTTAAAAATGTCACTAGCTCATTCATTTAAGAGAGATCTCAGAGCTCTGATTCTGACAAGCCTAATCATGAAAGGAAAGAGGCATATTAAAAATGCATAAGGGTATTAGAGGCATGGGAAAGTCAAGTTCTTGCCAGAGTAGATCGTGCATTTATTCTCTTTATTTATCCTGCTGGTCTTTCAATAGGTACAACTTATAAATAGCAAATCATTAATATGTTTAGTTGTCTAAAGAGCTTTAAAAGCCACTTGAGAATGGTATGGAGAGTTGTTCTTGTTTTCTTGCTGGGACAAAGCACAGAAGAAAAAAATTACTCACTGTCACTGAAGCATCATTTTTCACTTAATAATGTTCACTTAGAAATGATAGATTGTTCCATCAGAAGCTGAAAGAAAGAATGAAGTCAGTTGCTCAGGCTCATAGACTCATAGACTTTAAGGTCAGGAGGGACCAGTATGATCATCTAGTCTGGCCTCCTGCAAAATGCAGGCCTCAAAACCTCACCCACCCACTCCAGCAATAGGCCACTAACCTATGACTGAGTTATTTACCTCCTTAAATCATGATTTAAGGACTTTAAGATGCAGAGAATAGACCAGTAGGTGAGCTATGCCCTGTGCTACAGAGGAAGACAAAAAACTCCTAGGGCCCAAGCCAATCTGTCCTGGGGGAAAATTCCTTCCCGACCCCGAATACGGAGATCAGTTAAAACCTGAGCATGTGGGCAAGTCTCAACAGCCAGTTACCCAAGAAACAATTCTCTGTAATAACTCAGAACCCACCCCATGTACCCTCCCTTTTTATGCCACTTGTATATCCACCACCTGTAGCCAAAGATCTGTCAATTTCCAAAATAGGCTATCTGATCATACCATCCCCTCCATAAATGTATAAAGCTCAGTTTTGAAAACAGTTATGGTTTTTGAACCCACAATTCCCCTTGGAAGGCTATTCCAGAACTTTACTCCTCTAATGGTTAGAAACCTGCATCTAATATCAAGCCTAAATTTCTTGATGGACAGTTTATAACCATTTGTTCTGGTGTCCACATTGGTGCTGTACTCAAATAATTCCTCTCCCTTCCTGATAATAATCCCTCTGCTGTATTTATAGAGATCAATCATATCCCCGCTCAACCTTCTTTTGGTTAGGCTAAACAAACCAAGCTTCTGGAGTCTCCTCTCATAAGGCAGGTTTTCCACTCCACAGACCATCCTTGTAGACCTTCTCTGCACCTGTTCCAATTTGAATTCATCATTTTTAAACAGGGGGACCCAGAACTGCACACAATATTCCAGATGGGGTCTCACCAGTGCCTTGTACAGTGGCACTAACACTTCCCTGTCTCTACTTGAAATACATCTCCTGATACATCCTAGAACCACATTAGCTTTTTTCACGGCCACATCACATTGGCAGCTCATAGTAATCCTATGATCAACCAGTATTCCCAGATCCTTCTCCTCCTCAGTCTGTTCCAACTGATGCGTCCCCAGCTTATAGGAGAAATGCTTATTATTGTCCCTAAATGCATGACCTTGCACTTCCTATTATTAAATTTCATCCTATTCCTGATACTCCAGTTTACAAGGTCATCCAGATCTTTCTGTATGGTATCCCGATCCTTCTCTGTATTGGCAATACCTCCCAACTTGGTGTCAGCTGCAAACTTTATTAGCACATTCCCACTTTTTGTGCCAAGGTCAGTAACAAAAAGGTTAAATAAGATCGGTCCCAAGACCGATCCCTGAGGGACTCCACTGGTAACCTCCCTCCAGCTTGACAGTTCACCCTTCAGAATGACCCGCTGTAGCTTCCTTTTTAACCAGTTCCTTATCCACCTTACTATATTCATATTAATCCCCATCTTCTATAACTTAACTAATAACTCCCTATGTGGAACTGTATCAAATGCCTTGCTGAAATCTAAGTAAATTAGGTCCACCGCATTCCCTTTATCTAAAAAATCTGTTTTCCTTTAAAAAAAGGAGATCAAGTTGGTCTGCCATGATCTACCTTTTGTAAAGTCAAGTTGTATTTTATCACAGTTACTGTTATCCTCTATAGCCTTAGAGATCCTATAGCCTCTAAGTACTTTCTCCTTCAAAATTTTCTCCAAGACCTTGCATACTACCGAGGTCGAACTAACGGGCCTGTAGTTACCCAGATCATTTTTATTCCCTTTCTTGAAAATAGGAACTATATTAGCGATTCTCCAGTCATATGGTACAACCCCTGAGTTTAAAGAGTCATTAAAAATCTTTGCTAACGTGCTGGTAATTTCATGAGCCAGTTCCTTTAATATCCTCGGATGGAGATTGTCTGGGACCCCCACAATTTAGTCTCACCCAGCAGCTCAAGTTTGGCCTCTACCTCAGGTATGGTAATTTCCATTTTCATGACCTCGTTCCCATTAGCTACCCTACCTCTATCCCACAGCTCAGCTTCACTATAATTGAAAACAGATGCAAAGTACTTACTTAGACATTCAACCATGCCTAGATTATCCTTGACCTCCACCCCATCCTCAGTTTTTAATGGTCCCACTTCTTCTTTCTTTGTTTTCTTCCTATTTATATGGCTAAAGAACCTTTTACCATTGGTTTTAATTCCCTTTGCAAGGTCCAGCTCAGCTTGACTTTTTGCCTTTCTCACTCTATCTCTACATGTTCTGACCTCCAAAAGGTAGCTTTCCTTGCTGTTCCCTCCCCTTTTCCACTCCTTGTAGGCTCTGTGCTTCCTCCTAATCGCCTTTTTGAGATGCTTGCACATCCAGCTTGGGCTACAGCTCTTGCCTATGAATTTTTTCCCCTTCCTCAGAATGTGGGCTTCAGATAGTTCTTGCAACTTTGATTTGAAGCAATTCCAAGCCTCTTCTACCTTTACATTCCTGAGTTTTTCTGTCCAGTCCACTTCCCCAACTAATTCCTTTAATTTTCTAAAGTTAGCCTTTTTAAAGTCAAAGATCCTGGTCACAAATTTCTTTATCCTTCCAATTAGTTTGAGCTGAATTAGCTCGTGGTCACTTGAACCTAAGTTGTCCCCTACAACCAGTTCCTCCATGAGTTCCTCACTACTCACCAGTACCAAATCTTAGATGGCATCCCCTCTCATTGGTTCGGTAACAGTTTGGAGAAGGAATTCATCAGCTATCACATCCAGTAAAATCTGGGCCCTCTTATTACTACTAGCACACGTCCTCCAGTCTATATCTGGGAAGTTAAAGTCTCCCATAATCACATAGTTCCCAGTAGTATTAATTTCCTTAAAGGCCTTAAAGAGGTCCCTATCCATGTCTAAATCAGATCCTAGCGGTCTGTAACACACTCCAAGCACTATTCCAGGAGAAACTCTAGTAACTTTTTTCCCCAATGTGATTTTTACCCAGATTGATTCTATCTTGTTAATTCCGTCATTTTGAATTTCCCTACAGTCTACCTCCTCATTGATATACAATGCCACTCTTCCACCTTTGCCTTTATATCTGTCTTTCCCTAAGAGCACATAGCCTTCAATACCAGTACACCAGTCATGACTACTATTCCAACATGTTTCAGTTATCCCTATAATATCTGGTCTCACTTCCTATACCAGTAGCTCCAGTTCCTCCATTTTGTTACCCAGGCTTCTCTCGTTAGTATACAAACATTTTAGTTTATGTTGCTTGGCCTCACTCACATTCTTTGCCTGATTCGGCACAGTCATTCTACAGACAATATCTCTCACTAGACTGGCATTTACACTGCCCCTCCTCCTAACCTCTATGTTACTCTCTATTTGTGTCCTTTCTTACCCACATGAAGGACAATCAGAGGATTCTTTCCCACTCCCATTAAGATCCTCTTCAGCCTCAAATCCTCTTAAGTCCCACCCCTAACTGGGGTCAGCTGATCTCTCTCCACCACTCAGCCCCTGCAAACTGAACAAGAAGAAAAAAAGGCTGTGGAATTACAGGGAATAGTAGCATTTCTCAAAACCAAAATAAAAATTTCTAAATGGTGGAGTGTTAGCACAGTTCACTTTAGGGGGACCCAGAACTCCACTTGTTTACATGTAACTGTAAGCTTTAGAAGGGAAACGTGTGCAATAATGTTAGCATTAATCATCCGCTTTCTTAATATGCCTGCAACAAGTTTATTTTTTCTCCTCTTCTATGTTAATATATATTCCCAATATCTCCTTTATTGTGTTCTCTTTTTGGTATGTAATGATTTTGATTACCTGAAGTTCACTTATGAGTTCAAAGGAAGAAAGACGTTTTCTGTGAAACTGGTAAACCAGGTGCCAGCCCTTGACAAGTCTGTGGGTGACACTGAAGATTGAACACTGACACAGTTGAACCCTGACAAATTCATAGCTGGAAATCAGATCAGCTCACTAACATGTTAACATTGTTCAACTTGTAACCTGAACTTGTAAAAATATGTTTGGACTCTATGAAGTGCTACTACATTGCTGCATGCATTTATCTTACTTATGTTTGTATCCCATGCTAGAAGGTAATATCTAAGTTTTGCTTTATAATTGTAAAAATATCTGTTCTGAACCTTTGCAGGAGAAATAGTTCTTCTGGATGGGCAAGAGAACCATCAAGACTCATTCCAAAGGGGTAGCCATGTTAGTCTAGTTCAGCAAAACAAACAAGGAGTCCTGTGGCACTTTTAAAGACTAACAAATGTATGTATCACATGAGCTTTCATGGGAGAAAATTCCAGTTCGTCAAGTGTCTGACAAAGTGGAATTTTCTCTCATGAAAGCTCATGCGATACATACATTTGTTAGTCTTTAAAAGTGTCACAGGACTCCTTGTTCATCAAGACTCAGTGGCCCATTGTGGAACATCACAAAACAAAGGCTGGTTTGATAGCCCTCTTATACCTATGAAGATGCTACATGAGAGAAAGGAGGTCCCAATACCTTGAATTCTGGAAGACAGAAATGAAGATAACTGACATGACGGTTTAGCATCTCTTTGCTGTTTGGACTTTTACAATGTCTGGAGCTAAGAAACTAAAAACAGAGATCCCCACAGTTAGCCTGGGTTATCCCTAAAAAGACATTCAATTCTGACAGACTTCTGCATCTCTCACTTTTTGGAACCACAGACTGAATTCATTTGTGCATGTATATTGCCTGCTTTAAATCAGGGTCATCACTGCCCTGGAAAAAAAATTGCTTTAAACTGTTAATAACTCATTTCTTCTTCCTATTTCATAAATCTAGAATTAGTTTATTATAGGATTATTATCAGTGTTGTCTTTGGTGTGAGATCTGAGGTAAGTGATTGCTCTCTAAAGACTGGGAGTAATCTGAATTTTTTTGTAATTTTTGTTTAAGGGACCATTTATTACATAGTTCAGCTTGTCTGGGTGGCAAGATGGACTGGAGAGTTCCTCAGGGAACTATCTGTGACTCCATGACTGTTACAGAGATCCAGGAATGCACCTTTGCTACTGGGTAAGTAAATCTAATTATAAAACAAACCATCCATTCGTGGTGTCTCCCCTGCTTTGGAATGTCTAACCTGAGGTTGGTGCTCGGTCATGAGCTCTACAGAGAGCATGCCAATTTCAACTTCCATTCCAGCAGGTTTATTTACCATAGGACAGAAGCCTCTCTACTCTCAAGTCAAGAGCTGAAGCTCAGGTTTGGGTAGTAATGTTGGCCAATGAGAAATACAGGGGTGTCTGTTCAAAAATCAGAATTTGCTATTAGGTACTATGCTGCTATCACAGTAATCTTAAGTAAAGGGAAAAGCTATGGTATTACAGATCCACTGTCTGGTAAGTGCTGGCAACTACTAAGTTTTTAGTGATAGAGATTGTTGGCATCCAGTAGAGAGGTCCCTTCACTTAAGATTGTGATGATAACCACATTTTACAACAACTAATAGAAGAATGAGAATGTGCTAGTATCTTCATAATTTCACCTAACATTTCATAACTATTGCTTTGTTTTGTTTTTCTCAATATCTATATATTCAATTATATGGTATTATTCCTAAGTGTTATATGCTATGATCCCCAACAATGTTTATCCAGATTAAATAATCCAAGTAAATAGATTTATTAGATGGCTAGATCATCTGCAGGCAAGTATAGATATGTTTTAATTACTGAATTAAAGCTGACACTAAAGAAAAATAAAAGCTTGATTACAAGAACTCTAGCAAGAGGACTAAACCAGTTGTACTTAATTTAATAGTTTACTTTCTTTGCCCCTTTTCTTTACTTATAGAAGAGGATGCACCTGTGTGACTGGGGGAAATAGAAAGAAAAGCAAAATATAGACCAGTTAACTATTGCACTCCTACGTAATCTGTCTGTACAGTCCAGAGGCCTGGAAATGTCACTTTATAATGAGCTTTATGATTCTTGGAAAAGTTTGTTTTAAGGGCACACCCTTCAAAATATCTTCTATGCAACTGATGTTGAGTGAATGTGTAAAGGTCTAAAGCCATCCAGTAAGGGAGTAAAGAATCAGATCCAATAGGATTTGTCAGGATTCTAGCTTGAGATAGAGGAGAGACAGCGTGAGGGTTGAGCACCAAATGCATCTCCAACTGCCTTGTGCAGAGGGATGGAGGAGAGTGGGAAGTAACAAGAGCCATGGTTCTATTTCCTGCACCCCAAAGAACCAGTCATGACATAAGATGGCTGGAGAGAGATAGTGCTATTTGTTGTAAAAGGCTGATACAATGTATTGTCCTTCTAGCAGAAGGGAACTCCAGGAAAACTTTGCCTTAGAATCATGGAACTGTAGGGCTGGAAGAGACCTGAGGACATCATCAAGTCCATCTCCTTTGTGCTGAGGCAGCACCAAGTAAATCTGGAACATGACAGACAGGTGTTTGTCCAATCTTTTCTTAAAAACCTCCAAAGATGGTGATTCCACAACCTCTCTTTGAAGCCTATTCCAGAGCTTAACAATCCTTGTAATTAAAAAGCTTTTCCTAATATCTAAAAATATCCAGAATGGCATTAGTTTTGTTTTTAAACTGCATTATTGTGTTGACTCATATTCAATATATGAACCACTATAATCCCCAGATCCTTTTCAGAAGTACTATCATCTAGCCAGTTATTCCCTATTATGTAGTTGTGCATTTGATTTTTCCTTCTTAAGTAAAGTACTTTGCAATTATCTTTATTGAATTTCATGTTGTTGAATTCAGATCAATTCTCCAATTTGTCAAGGTCATTTTAATGGAATTCTAATCCTATCCTTCAAATTGCTTGCAACTCCTCCCAGCTTGGTGTGATATCCAAATTTTACATGCATACTCTCCACTCCGTTATCCAAGTCATTAATGAAAATATAGATTAATAATGGACACAGGACTGACTCTTGCAGGATTCCACTAGATACACCCTCCCAGTCTGATGGCAGACCATCGATAACTACTCTCTGAATACAATCTTTCAACCAGTTGTGCATGCACCTGATAGTAATTTCATTTGGATCACATTTCACTAGTTAATTTATGAGAATGTCATGGAGGACTATTTAAAAATCTCACTAAAATCAAGATATATTTCATCTGCTGCTTCTTCCCTATCCATTGGGCCTGTAATCCTATCAATGAGGAAATTAAATCAATTTTGCCATTTTTGTTGTCAACAATTCCATCCTGGCTATTCTTTATAACCCACTAGATGCTTAGAAATTGATGGTTTAAAAATTTGTCCCAATATTTTTTTAGCTATTGAAGTTAGGCTGACTGTTTTTTAATTCTTTGGGTCCCCTTAGTTCCTCCTTTAAAAAATAGATACTACGTTTGCCACTCTCCAGTCCTCTTGGATCTCACTCATCCTCCCTGGGTTCTGAAATATAATTGCTAATGGCTCTGAGATTGCTTCAGCTAGTTTCTTAATTCCCTAGGATGAATTTCATCAGGTCCTACCTACTTGGATACATCCAAATTATCTAAATATGTTTTATCTTATTCTTTCCCTGTTTTGCTTGCTTTTCTTCCCTTTCCTTCTTAATGTTAATTATGTTGAATATCTGGTCCATTAATCATTTTAATGAAGGCTGAATCAAATATTAAAGGGTGTCTCAGAAGCCAGTTCCTTCCCCATGCTCCTCCTGCATGACAGCCAGTATTGAGAACTGTCCTTGACAGTAAAATCTGTTCTTTAGTTAGTATGTTACATTTATATTGTGAAAGAGGGTAAATCAATCCTTTCTCCTCATCTACTTCCTTAACCTGATCAGTGGAAGATGGAAAAGAATTAGCTTTTGATTGCTCACATTTGTAATAAAAGCAGAGGAAGGTAACATTGATGGTCTTGAATGAGAGGGCTCAAATTGAGAGGATAAATTAGCTGGTAATACACCTGTTGGTTTACTGTTCAGTAAACATGGATGTAAATAATACCTCTTCTCCCTCACTTCACTATGATGCTCTGTTATGGTAAGCTGTACTGTGAGATAGTCAAAACAAAATATGGATCCAATCAAAAGTAAATGTGTGTCTTTCGGTTGATGCCAATGGGCATTGCATGAAGCTTTAAAAGAACATCAAAGTAAATGGATTTCCTGACTTGTTTGTGGCTGAATTGTACTGAATTGGGAGTGGCATTTGCCATGCGGTGCCTGAAAAAGAGAAACTCTAGAACAGATACGAAGACACAAAACTTTAAAGTGGGCTTGTGAGCAGACGAGCTGTCACTGAGAACATACTGTTCCAGAAATGACTCCTAAATCTAATTTAACTGTGGCCAGAACTTTGACCAGGTGAAAAGGAGAGTTATCTCACACTAAAACCACACTGGCACAAAAACAAAATGCCAGTGCATGGCTTATGTTCAAACTTATTCTGGGCTGAATACAATGTTTAAACTTGGACTGTAATAACAGAAAAATCTCCTCTAGATGCTTGAAACTTTTATTATTGAAAGGTTTAATTAAAAGGCCCCCCCCAACATAAAACCATTTGTTTAAAAGGATTGCAGATCCCCAATCTTGTATTATCTGTTTCTGCTGGTTTCCCAAGGCCTGATCCTGAGATGAGGCATCCCATGTATATCCCATTGGTTTAAATAATATTGCCATGCCTACGTGTTATTGTACCCCCTGTACTGTACATTGTGTGCCTCCTTCATGGACACATTGATCAAAAAGGTTCTCTGTTGCTAAGTTGTCTGTCATGGGAAGCACCAACCACGACTGGTCTGGTATCTCCTCCTGGTCACTCTGAGGATTAACTCCAGGTTGTTACTCCCATCCACAGTTTGCACCCTGTCGCTCTGCCTCTCTATCCAATCTGCAGCTTCTTTCTGAGCCTCAGGAACCACAGTGTTCTGTTAGTGACTGGTCACTCAGTGTTCCCTCTTCTGGGGGACAGACCATCATCATCCTAGGCAGTCTTCCATTCATTGCCTTGGAGCCATTTTCTCACTGGCTAGTACAGGAACCCGAGCCTGCCTCCTTCTCCAGGATCCAGTCCAGAAACTCTCAGCTCAGCAGTTCTGGGCTTCCTCTCTCTGCCCTTTCTGCTCCTTCCCTGGACGGCTTCCTATATTTGGTTTCTTTTTTTCTGGGTGTACAGCTCCAAAAGCCCTCCTCGTCCTTCCCAAGAAGTGATTGCTTACCTACAGCCCTTTCTCAGCAACCCCTGTCTGCAGCCTGCTACCATGCTTTATACAGGTACTGTCTGTTCCTACACAAGTGAGCTTGTCCCTCCAAATAGGGCTTTCTCTCCATCCTCCTATCTACTAGGCTAACTGGACCACCTGGCTTCCATTAACCCTGCCACTCCTGTATGGGGTGAATACCTCATCACACTGTATAAAACCTACATACTCTGGAGAATGGATTTTTCAGAACTTTCACAAGCTTAAATGACACAAAGTTTGCAAAATAATTTTGTGAAATCAACCTGTTATTTGGTGGATGGGCTATTTAGGGGACTGGTTTTCCTTTCTTGATCATGGTTCAATTCTGGATATTGGTTGTGATCAAAAGCTGTTAACATTTCCTAGCTACTGAGGTGACCTTGGGAAATGAACTGGTCCTTTCCTTTTGATTCTGAATGGATCGGTGGTTACTCCTTTACCAGGAATTGTTGTGTATCTGGGTTAGGGAAGGAGCGAGATCTAAATGCACTGGGGAGAACATATTAAGGAACAAGAATGAATAAAGTTCTGCTGAGGCAAGTCTCTGGGAGCCTGACCAACTATTGATGTTCAGAACTCCAGCACTGCATTGCAGAACACACTTTTACTACCAAGAAGGGATATGATTGGTTCTTTGCTCTTGGTTAGGTAAAAGTGGAAACATTGTGAATCTTACCTCAGATGTGTACTGATGCATAGCCTTGTCAGACATTGTGCAGTGGTGGCTTTTCCAAGATGTGTGTCAAAGTATGTCTGTGTGCCTAGGGGCAGGATAGAGCCCTATGTGATTTTAGTGCTTTTTAAAAGTCCTGAAAGCTTCAAACAGACAAGGGGAAATAACATCTGTACACACTATACTCCCTACAATTACACTAGCTGAACATACCTTCTGAAACACATTAGGCATAATATGGTCTGGTCAGACCTCTAGGGAGATCTCCCTTTATCACTTCTAAGAGGATAATTTCATTTCAAACTCCCTTGGTCCTTAGCTTTACTGTAAAAAGCACTTTCACAGAAGTTGTACTGTATCAATGATGTACTCTGAGGTCTGTTGAAGAGACTGCCTCTTTTAAATATTAGCTCTGAGAGCTTGGGAAAACCAGCCCAGTGGGCAAGTTCTCTTTTCTTATGAAGCCTTATAAGTTTACATGCTTACTCACTTCCAGTAAGTAACACTACTTCAACCCTGCCATCTGAAGTTTTCACAGCTCTCATGCCTAACTATTCTTCCCTGCTATCAATACTGCCATTTATGGAAACATAATAATTGCACATTGCATACCACAACAGATCTGTGTTGCATTGAAACTTGTATCCTGTATTCTGAATTAGACAATTCTGGATGTGCCATAGGGTTAATAATATATGTACAACTGGAATGGAATAAATAAAACACAAAATAGCATAATGCCACTATATAAATCCATGGTACACCCACACCTTGAACTCTGTGTGCCATTCTGGTCACCCCATCTCAAAGAAAGATATTAAAATTGGTAAAGGTGCAGAGAAGGGCAGGAAAAATTATTAGGGGTATGAAACAGAGTTTTCATATGAGGAAAGATTAAAAAGAATGGGACTGTTTAGCTTATAAAAGGAATGACCAAGGGGGGAATATTATAGAGGGCTAAAAAAATCATGAATGGTGAGGAGAAAAGGAATAAGGAAGTGGTATTTGCCCCTTCATATAACACAAGAACCGAGGGTTACCCAATGAAATTAAGAGGCAGCAGATTGAACACAAACACAAGCAAATACTTCTTCACACAACAGTCAACTTGTAGAACTCAATAGTTCCAAGTGCCAGGATCACTTTATAATTATCATTTTCTGTTCATTCCTTCTGAAGGATCTAGCTCTGAGAAGTATCTAAGGTGCATTTATGAAAAGTGGGTTTGGTAATAGTGAATTAATGAACTCTGAAAAATTATACTTTACATCTGTATTGCAAAATTGGCATCATGTATTTTGAGTATCTTAAAGCAAATTTCAGAACTGAGGTGGGCTGTATTGCCCATACATAGGAAACAAGACAGTGGTCCTATAGACATCCTCTGGACATCTTGTGCAACTTTACTCAGACTCATGAACAGGTATACTTAATCCAGGGTATGGATGTGTCCAGTGCATGGGAAGGTGTTATCCCTGATACCAACTTTATGAAGTGTGACTTAAGGAGGCAATGCTTAAAGTAGACGGACATTGCACACTTTCATGTGCTAAGATTGCAGCCAGCTACTGGATGCGGGCAGGGAATAACTGGGGATAAATTTGGACTTTTAGATGCAGTGAGTTATACAGATAAGGATCAGAAGCTTGACGGTGATGCTAAAAACAAGGGGAAAGCCAAATGAAGGGTTTTAAAGAGTGGCCCAATCTGAATGGAAAAGAGAGGCCCAATCTGAAGGAAAAGTGAACGAGGTGAATGCTGATAGCAATAGCATTTTGGATAGATTAAAGTGGGGTGAGGTGAAGATGCACAATATACAATGGAGAAGAGCATTTCAGTCTGACACCAATATGCATCACTTACGTATTTTAGTGATCTGTTAAATTTGTTTTTCATGGGTATGAGTTAATGATTAATCATTTTCTTTAAAGAATCATACAAACAAACCAAACCAATTGCTATAAACCTCCATCACAATAATGGATACCGGCAGAATAAAAACAAACTGTCTTCATGCTGTATTTAAACCTCCTGTAGCATTGTGGGTCTTTCTTGAAATCCCCAAACCTTTCTATTGCTTTGTTTCTGTTTGATTATCATAAGTCAGAATTTTAATATTAGATGCTCTTAAGACTGATTATGCTGTGGACACCTTAGGATGTCAATCATCTCCTCAGGCAGCCTGATATATACCAGGGAGCTGAGAGGAAATACCTTGATTAAGTTATTCAGGTTCTTTTTAAATAATTAAAAGACAGCAGAAAACAATGAATTGTCATTCTAAAATACAAGGAAATAGCTCTATTGTTGCTGTGACTTGCAAAGAGACTGTACCTACTACCACAGTTTTACTGCTATGCTTTTTATTTATTAAAATGCAGTTTTATTTCTTCCTGACAGCTATTTTTTCTACTTATTTCTCATCAATTATACACTGAAGGTTGGCTCACTCCAGAGAGAGACATACACATCCTGGAACTACAAATTCTGGGTTTATGCTTTCGGCAGGACACGCTTATGTTTAGAGACAGTGCTGTATATACCTCATTCTCTTTTCATGTGCTGTTAAATGTTTTCTGTCATGAAATATTGGGCTGGGTTTTTGTGGTCAGTCATGCACTGTGATTCAAGAAAATATATACAGATGGATAGTGCAATAGAAGTGGGTGAAATAAACATTTTTGTATTTTTTTTCTTCTTCCCTTCCTAAAGTATTCCTCTTACAATATTCATTTAGCTGAAGTTTTCTCCTGGAAAGACTCACTCAGTAATCTATTATCCTCTCTTTTACTCAGTCAATATTTTACATGTTTTTCTAAGGATTCAAAAAAGTCACTATCTTTTCTCAAATGTTTTTTTAAGTATAAATACATAAACTACATTGATACATAAGTCACAGTTCTCTACACAAACTATATGCAGATCAAATTCTGAGTTTTTTTATTCACTTAGGTCAATAAACAGATCTAAAGCCAGACCCACTACAGCTTAAAGGGAACTGTTGTATTATCCTATCTATTCCTGAGGATGGAAAAATCTAAATCTCAGGCTATGTCTACACTAGAAAAGTTAAGTCGACTTTTGTTAAGTTGACTTTAATAAGGTTGACTTTAAGTCGACTTAAAATTGACCTTATTAAAGTCGACTTAACAAATGGCAACACTTTAAGTCAACTTAGTCCACTTTGTTAAGTCGACCTAACTGTCCTTAGGTTGACTTAACAAAGTGGACTTATGCGTCCACACTAGGCATAGGTCAATCTAAGGAAGGGTTAGGTCGACCTAAGGAAGTTTAAGTCGACCTAATGAGTGGTAGTTATAGAGTCGACATAAGCTTTTATTAAGTCGACTTAAGGAATTTCTTAAGTCGACTTAATGAAAGCCTAGTGTGGATGTGGCTTAATTTAAGTCGAATTAAGCCTCCTTAAATCGACTTAGATTGCCAGTGTAGACATAGCCTTAGGGACCGAGGGGGCCACTCCGTCAGCAATATGTCATAGCAAATAACTATGCTATGTAGCATATAACTTCCCCTTCCATGCCATCTCAGCTCTGCCAGATGGTGCACTGTAGTCAAGGCTCTGGTCATTTCCCCCACTCCTGCTCACCCAACATTTCTAATTTATTTAGGCCACGCCCAAGCAGTGGGCTATGTCAAGGTAACATGCAGAGCCTTGGCTACAGCACACCAGCAAGCATAGCAGAAACAGCACAGCAGTGCACAAACAAGGGGGTAGATCTCAGGGTCTCACTTGATAAAATAAATCATAGCACTGAACTAGGGTATTTCTTTTGGTCCCCCAACTTGCTCAGATGACTCCATGTGCCCATGAGGATCAGAGAAGCCTTTTCCAAAGGGATTATGAGAAGGAAAGGCTACACTTGGTGTGCTCTATTGTTACTGTGAAATCTCAATGGAACAGTTTTTATAGTGTGTGATGTGGGGATGGTGAAAGCCATTGAACCAAATTGTAAACCCTGGTTACAGTAGAAAACACTTCAAATCACGGGGTGCTTTTGCATCCCTAGCACCGGTAGTTCCAGTGTGAGAAATTCTGAAGAGTTAGAAAGAAACCTCACTTGTTACCATGACCATTCTCTATTCCTAACATTTTATGTCATGCAATATACTGCCTAGGACCTCTTATGTTGCTACAAGTGTCCTAGGCTATGTCTACCCTTGGAAATTTAAGTCAATTTTAACTAAGTCGACTTAACTAAGTCAACTTTAAGTTGACTTTGTTAAGTCAACTTAGTGAGTCTGCACTTAAATTCTAAGTCGACTTTGGGAGGAACTTACAAAGTCGACCTAAAGCGTCCACACTGGACACCTAGGTCGACTTCTAAGGGCTAGGGGGACCTAGGGTAGGTCCACGGGGGCAGGGGAGCACCCCTTGCCCAGTGCCAGAGGGCTCAGCCTTTTCCCCATTGTACATAGGTACAATGGGGCAAAGGGGGCCAGGGACCCTGGCAGGGCATAGAGGCAGGGTGGGCAGGGCAGTGTGGGGGGGCATGCCAGGCTCCCCCTGACCTCCCCCCGGCAGGGAGGGCATTGGTGTAGTCCTGGGGTAGCCCTAAGTCGACTTAGGGCTACCCCACGTCTACATTGGCTTAAGTCAACTCTAGGGAGTTGACTTAAGCCCTAAGTCGAATTAAAACAAGGTGTAATAAAGTCGACTTAATTTTCCTTAAGTTGACTTTATTTTCCTTAAGTTGACTTAAGCAACTTGCTTAAGTCGACTTAAGGAAACTGTAGTGTAGATGCAGGATAAATTAAGTCGACTTAAGCAAGCTTAAGTCGACTTAATTTACAAGTGTAGACGCAACCCTAGTCAGTAGGGGCTACGTGATAGTTATCATCTTATGATATATTATCATTCTTATACAATGGAAATTAAAGGTTTCAGTATGTTTGTGGAAAATAAAAATCTATACTCTCCTAGGATTACTGTCCTAATAATTGAAATTTTCTAATTACTATTGTTTAAATATTTGAATATTATTTATGATTTTTAACCTTATTTTATTTACATTGCTTTATTTTTATAAAGCATGATTCTCCTAGGGAAAAAAAATCCAACAAAGCCTCCTGCATCTTGTAAGTTAATAGTCCTAATAACAGGGATTACTCATATTGGTATAAAAAGTGGTGCGATAAAAGAATCAGGCCAACATACTATATATAAGATTCACACACAAACAAATGTATAAACCAAGTAAATGTTCTTTCATGTTTAACTTTAGAAGTTTATTAATAAAGTGCCTAGGACGTAAGCCACTATGAATAATTCAATTATAGACAACTACAAAAAAGAGATATAAGTTTTAAAACCACAAACTAAAAACTCAAGATTAACCCCATCCATAAGAATTAGTTAAAAATCACCATCACTAAAATGATATACAAAATAAGTTTTAAAATATTTTGAGTACTTTATTTAATTTAGGTCAAAAGTAGCCTGTCTTTCACATACTTTTATTTTTATGGCCAACAAGGCAAATAGGGCAACAACCTGTATAACAGAAACATTTTCAGTACTTAGTAAATATTCTAATTTATTTCTAATTCTAAAGTGTTCAAACAATAAATAGTGTGATAAGTCTTTAACTTATCCACACCCACATGGAAATCTCTCTGTACACACACACGTCCGTTCCAAACAGGCTGTCTGCATAGTTTGGAAGCAGACTGAATATCAATATGTTAAGATGGGCCTTTACGAAATATTCAAATATTTCTCATAACAATGGCTATTTTTAAGTGAGCAAACCAAGGAGGCATTTGTTATATGAAAAAATTGCAATATCTCATTGTTTGGGGGTATCTTCTGCTCTGAGATCAGTTAAGGTTTCCACACTTGCCTACAGTCCTTACCATGTTAGATTTTGAAAGCCCAAAGCATAAGCAGGAACAGTAAACTTGCAAAAGTCAAGAGAACTTTAGAGGATGTATCTTGTTGAGCTATTCCTCCAGACATAACCTTGGAAGGTGCTGTCATTTCATATGCTGAATACAAAGCCAATAATTAATATAAAAATAGTGGGCTTTGGCTGAAATACGCCTTCCCTTATCTCTGCCCTTAAGTAAAGCAGCTGGGTTGTAATCTAGGAGGCCAAACATTTTCCTTAAAAAATTTGTTTTGCAAAACTTCTAACTCATTAAGATTCTTCCAATGTTGCATTTCCATACCATAATGCTTGGGCACAGAGACTTTACCTTGAAAACTCCAAAAGCTTAAGGTTTTCTTCTTTGCCTCCTCAATATATTTATCCAATGGCTCGTATATGGAAAACAAATGTCCCAAATAAGGGGAAAAGCTGACCTCATTTTTTTTTTCTGTGAATTCCCGGTTCATGGCACTATGCTGCTAAAATGTCAGTGGAATTCTATTCCTGTTACAGTGGAGCCATAATCACAACAGGCATATTAAACCATTATGCTTTCCAATTAATGTAACTATAGCTATTAATTATCTTATAATCAATATGGATAGGACAATTTTATCATAAAACAGAAAATAAAATAAACCAATTACTACTCATGATTTATAAAAGTTAAGGATAGCTGAAAATAATTTCCTAAATATTTTTGTGGAAAACTTTTTTTTTCTTTTGGTTTTAAACACTTTGATGAAAATCCTCCAATTAGCTCTAACAAACATGTAAACAAAAATCCCAAACTAGTAAATAACTTATTTAGTTTCACTACAGGAACAACTTTCTGAACACATTTATTGTATATGTATACAGATAAACTTGTCCTAATCACAGATCTTTCATGTGGTATAGACACTTGTGTCTAGAATCAGTTTTTACAGCATATAAATGTGATTTTTCATTCAAAGTGCTCACACAATCTTCATTCCTATAGTGCAGAATTGCTGTAATATGGACACCAATTTGGGCCAGATTCAAAACCAGCTTGTGTCTGTGGGAGTCTTTCCACTGACTTCATTGACATTGGATCAGGCCCTAAAAGAATGCAGTCTAAAACAGCTGTTACCATTCAATACACTGTATACATAATGAGTTTGTATCGGCATAATGGATTGTTATAGTTCTAAAAATTACTTGATGCATCTTTCTTGCTCAACAAACAAGGGTTTGCCACTGTCATTTCTGCACTGTAGTAAAATTAGGAAAAAACAAAGTAATCATTGGAAATAATACTGGCTATTAATTATTACTAGTTATTTCATAAAACAGTGTTAGTGTTTAACAAATAATAATCCGTAGTATTGCCTGCATTAGTAATATCACTGGTTTTCTCTCAAAATATAAGTAAGTATAGAGTGTGATTTTTATAGCATAATGCAAAATCAAATAAAATCCTCCATAGTGAGGGATATCTAAGAATGAAGAGAAGAAGTTGAAAAAAGTAGTTATATCCAAAGTCACATTTTAGATTGCGGGGCTCATTTTAAAATGGGACTTGAGTTAGGATACGAGGGATGCCAAAAATCAGAATGCTTTGGGGGTCTCACAAGAAGGTCAGATGCACTGAGTATGTAATAAGCAGGAGGCGATGCAGCAGCCATTATCTTCCCTTTGACAAGAGAGCAGCTCACTGACCTGGCATTATGACAAATGGAGAGGAAAACTCTGCACTGAGATGTAAATTCCCCACACAGGTCCCTCATGAATATCTTGTCTCCAGGATTCAAGCCAGTGACCTAGAAAACAAGGTTCCTCCCCAATCAAAATGACAGGCAGAGCTGGTTTCCTGTTAGGAAGACTACTAGGTGTGTAAAAAAAATTATGATTTCTGAGGGAAAAAATGAGATGTCACACAGAGCAAAATATTACTTTCAAATGGTCTTCTGCAGCTCCTTTGAATGGCAGCTGTTAAGAATTCAATTGTGTGTATGACACATTGGAATGCACGATGGAAGTTCTGTTGGGGGGGCAAGAATGAATAGAAATTTTCAATTCAGATACTCATTTAAGAATATTTGAATATCTATCTTTCTTTATAGTCTAAAGGTTAATTCTTGGAAAGAATTTCCATTAGTAA
Organism: Pelusios castaneus; assembly: GCA_007922175.1. Classification (NCBI taxonomy): domain Eukaryota; kingdom Metazoa; phylum Chordata; order Testudines; family Pelomedusidae; genus Pelusios; species Pelusios castaneus. Next base: position 16,158,740 of record ML685768.1, read on the forward strand.
TACAAATTGTAACCTTGTCAAATCCTCTTATGTAATGCATCGGTGCTGAAATACATACTCTGCAAAAGTGTACTATTAAATACAAATCCTTGCTTTATAGAGAATTTATTCTTTTAACAGTGTCATTGATTTATCAGTTATTTGTTTAACAAGGCTTCATTGTTATTGTGTGTATTTTCTTGGTTAGCATGTAGAAAACACAATTATAAACAAATTGATAAAATAATCCTTGCTTCTTTTTGCTTCCACTGCAAAATCCTCTTCATCTTAAAGATATCAATTAAGAGGATGGTATGATGTTTTTGTGCTCGCTTAGTAAAACAGGATTGTTTAAAGAATTCTATTCCTTTTAAAGGGCCTCTTTTATCTCTTTGCACACTTGTAGCTTCCGCCAATATCTCCACATTTTATATTTTTGCAGGTTTCAATGGCACTCAGGAAAACATTCTGGTACAAAAATTTAATCTGTTTTCCTGATAAACGTATATTTATTAATCCCTTTACATCCCTGTATACATTAGCCTACAATAGATGTGCCTTCTGATGTAGCAAATTACATAATCAATAAACCAGGAAAGAAACATACGCTAGCTGTTAAGCATATACACCCAGACATTTGTGGTGCTAATTAAATCATAACAATATTTTTATTAAGTACTCTTTTCCATGACTAGGATATCTGAACTTTCAATAACATCATACAAAGACGAGAGAGAAAAAGATCATCGTTGTTTTGGTTAAATTATAGGACCATTCAGTTAACTGTAAAAATATATATAAACAGTTAGTGTCACAGTAGCCAGCTGCATATGTATGTAAATTTGTTAGTTTGGGTTGCCTGTAGGTTAAGTTCTTTATCTGAACTTTTTATAAAGGAAAATAATTAATAGAATTTTGGTAGGAACACTTATAAAATAAATTACAACCTTTCACACTATAGTTTTACCTCCTTAAAATGTTCTCAAAATTCAGTATGCAATTGCACTGTGAATTCAGTGCTTTAAATAATACTCACTCCACAACAGACTGACTGTGATCTCTCCTTGCATTTCATTCTTAGTTGTATACAATGTGCAGCAATTTGGTGTTCATGCTGCTTGAGTCTGTACATTACCTTTCATATGTAGCATTAGATGTTTGCAACTGTTCATGTTTTAGCTTTCAACAACACTGATGCTGATGTCTTGGTGTCTTGTACTTGAACAATTTTTGGAAAGCACATTTTGAATGTGCACAAAGACCTTAGATAGAATGAATATATTAATCTCCAAGCATGGGTTGCACACTCAAATTATCATCAATTGTGCATGCAATTTTTCCAGGCTATTTGTTCTGAAAATAAGTAGTAAATTATGCATTCAATTTAGATTCTTAGTATGGGCACAAAAATGAATTTGGTCAAATACTGCCAGATGATAATTTGTATGTGCAAATACAATAAAATCCAGTTACTTGGTGTTTCCATGTCAGCACTTAAAAAACCTTGTACACAGGAGTGAATAAAGGCGAACTGGGGGTCCCATAGCCATCAACTCCAGCTGAGGGTTAGACTGATGGCTGTGATTCCTCTTTCTCCAGCTCCAGCAATGGTAAGATCGACATAAGCTAGTAACAGGGTAGCGTTTTCCTAGTTGTGGCAGGTTTAGGATTCCCATCCACTCCTCCAGAACTGTGATAGAGGCCCATCACCGGAGCAAGGGGCCTGATCTGCACTAGTGGTAGGTGTGAGGCCAGGTGACTTCTTCCCTAGCTGCAATGACCTACTTATCCTTCTGCTGCAGGCTGTCTGCAGACTCAAGCAGACATCACTGCATGGGTTACACCGTGGTAACATTTTCAAATTTTCTTTTAAGCCGTGAAGGCTAGAAATAGAATTTTTGTTCTAAACAAAAGCTTAGGCTTTGAAATCATCATCATCATGTGACCCTATGAGCCAGGACATTTGTCTATTGTGACTATGATTTAATATGTCCCTGATCTTATATAGGTCAGTGTATGTTGTTATAAAGACTCTACTTGCTATTTTCTCCAAGTATAAATTTCTTCACATTGGGGTGCCTTCAGGCAAGCAAAAACCAAACCAATCAAAACACCTCATTTGGTGTGAAATACCTATTATGGTTTATGAAAAATTTGCCATTGATGTCAGCGGAGCCAGGATTTCATCCTTGGATCTTAGGTGTGATAGGTCTCTTTAAAACGGCTATATTAAAATTGGTCTGCAACCCCTGGTCTGACTGACCACAACTTACTTAAAACTGGGGCAGTCTGGGTCTGAATTTGGATGTGGAAAGTAATGACTGCTGTCTCCCAAGACAGAAATTTGAAGTTGTAGTACAGAGACAAAAGCATCAAGCTTCACAACCACACCTATTACTTTTTTTTTTTTTTTAAGGACTGCTGCATTCCAAAACACAGTTACTGAAAATTTTGCTGTGCTCACAGTTCCTAATGTTATACCAGAAGACTTAAGACAAATCTGAGATTCATTTTAGATAGTGTTTCATTAATACCAATGGGACTTGAATTCTACATACAATTAACTTTCTATTTTAATTACCAATTGACTTAGTTGGAAAGTTGTTGAAAGTTAACCCACTGAATACCATGAAAAATACTTCATATAGTTCACTGCAATCAAGACATGGACAGGGTGATAGATCTTGCAAATTTTCTAGATATTTTACAGTATGTTAGACATCTCTAACACTTGAAACATTTATTCATTGTAAATTAATCTCAAGGGGTGCGTCTACACTTGTAAATTAAGTCAATTTAATCTTGTTTAAATTGACTTAATTTACACTGCATCTACACTACATTTTCCTTAAGTCGATTTAAGGAAAATTAAGTCAACTTTACTAAACCTGGTTTAAAGTCGA